>VZTN01006367.1:2655-55044 GCA_013400515.1 Erpornis zantholeuca
TGATGCTGTATTTCACTTGGGAAAAATAGGGAATATTAAATGGCTTTAAACTCAAGTTTTGAGCAAGACATGGTTGCTTCCTAGGATACTTAGATGGTAAGCCATTATGTGATGGACAATCATCATGAGGTTGCTTGTTACATTAAAAAAAACTCTAGTCAAAAAACTCCTACTTTCTTTGAAATATTTTATCCAGAGTAATAAATCATACAGTGTTGCTGCAATAAAAGGCTGATTTCTAGCTGTACAGACTTAAGTGTCATTATCAGCCATTACATAAGTGGTAGTATATTTCTTTGCATTAGTCATGTGCTTCAGTGAAGAACAGATACTTTGGCTTTGGAGCCCTGAAGAGGAAGGAAAACAGGTAGTACTGAGGCTGTGTCCCTGACCTAGAATGAGCAATACAGCAAACTAGTCTGGCACTGTATTGCTGGAGTAAACATAGGTTCTTCCTGCAAGATGGCATTTGGTATTTGAGCCCAGTTTTCACAAGTAAAGCAAACTTAACTAGAAGTTTTACATTTCCTGTAAAACAATATATATGGCAACACTATAATGTTTGTGGATCGTAGATTTTCTCACACAACTCTTTCTTAGTAATTAACTTAGATTTTTGCCAGTAAAAATTGGTAGTCTAAACAATATGGCCTCCCACAGAAGGGAGTACCACACCAGATTAAGGTAACCTAAATCTAACCAAATACACTGTTGGGAATCTCTTTAGGATGTGACTCTGTTGACATCTGACTTCATGTGTTTGCCTGTAGGTGTTTATAGTTGCACAAAGTCCTCTGTAGTCAGTGGGAATGTAGTTAATGCTGCCCGTCAGATGAGAGAGCAATTCAGCTTTTATATATAATAATGTCTCTGTGATATTGTATATTCTCTTCAGGATTATATTAGGAACACTTTTCCCCCCACCCATTGTCAGTGTAGTGTAGTCTGTTAAATGAGTTGTAGGAAGTGAAATGCTAAATGAAGTGGTTATTAGTTCATTTTACTTAAGGTAAAAATCTATTGTTTGCTTGTCAGATATGAAAAATGGTTACTATTTTGTATGTTTGTCTTTTCCAATTTAAATTTTGCTGTGTCTTTCTGTTCTTTGGGATGAAATGCCCTTAGCCATTTCTTTTTTTTTAAATTTCTCTTCAGTATGTTTCATGTCACTCCCAAAATACAATAGACATCCCAAAATTCACAGGTGACCACAATTCACTCAATTTGAGTCAAAATAGCCTCACAGATCAGTTTGTTTTTCTCACAAGTGATTTGAAGAACTGTATAGTCAGTCTTTAAAAAAAATTACGCTTTAGAGTTAAATTCATCCTTTTCCTTGAGCCATCAATGCATGCTGGTTGAAAATGTTAAAATGAGTCCATCACTTTGTAAAGTCTCTTGAGTTCAGAGCTGCTTTTAAAGCAGAAAAACTGTATTCTGTCCACGGACAGCTTTATTTAAGACTGAAGAGTCTATCTTAAATTTCTTCTGAACAGTCGTACCCCTGGAAGTCGACAAGCCTCCCCAACAGAAGTAGCTGAACGCCTGGGCCCCAATCCCAGCACCACAGAAGGATTAGGTCCACTTCCCAATCCTACAGCCCACAAGCCTCTGGTAGAAGAATTTTCAAATCCAGAAAATCAGAATCTAGATGCCATGGAACAAGTTGGTCTTGATTCTCTACAGTTTGACTATCCTGGCAATCAGGTACAAATGGACTCTTCAGGAGCTACTGTAGGACTTTTTGACTACAATTCTCAGCAGCAGGTTAGTAATGGACTGTGGCAAATTGATCCTTTAAGTTGTTGATTATCCTCTTGATAATCAGTCATTTCAACATACAGTTCATTGAATATTATTTTGTCTGTGACTTAGTCAAGGGCAAATAACTATCATTAATCTGTAAGAATATTGTTGCATAATTTTCTAGTTTAGTAACTTGCTATTACAGAAGCTTGGTTTGATTTTTTTTTTTGTAAGCAAATCCAAGTATATTATACCCCTGACTTTTGAAAATTGAAATGCCTTTTTTTTTTTTTCCAATAGCTTTTCCAGAGGACTAATGCTCTGACTGTTCAGCAGTTGACAGCAGCCCAGCAGCAGCAATATGCACTGGCTGCAGCTCAGCAGCCACACATAGGTGAGGTTTCTGTACAGTACAGCAATTGTCCCTGGCAAAAGTGGGTGTTTTGCTTTGATAGAATCATTTTAATTTACCCACAGTCTTCTCATCCAAACAGATACTGATCACTTGGCCTGTTTGAGTGGTTCTCATGAAAACTGCTCAGAATGACTGCCTATGACTGTACTGTCCTTAGAGGAGGTTTTCTATTGTAAATTTTCCCCTTCAAGCAGTTGTATACAAAGAAATAAAATTTGTATTTCCTTTGTAGCATAGTAATTGAATTTTGATGGGAATAAAAGTTAAAAATGTTTACTGCTATAAGCAGTAATAGAAACAGTAGCTTTGTATACTAAAAAACAATATACAATTCTAAGATTCTATTGTAGTTTAGTATTTTTAGTTATACAGTTAAAAACCAGAGTGGAATTTTGAAATCACAGTGTTATGTTGATTAAGTTTGAGTTTTTCTTTGTTAATGGCGCCATTTAAGCAGCTTTTTCTTCTTGCAGGTACCTTTGTGACAAAGCTAATACTTTAGCAGGCATTTTTTTAGTCCCTTTAGTTCAGTGAGTTAGTTAAATGCATAAAGTTCTTTGTGCCCTGCAACTCAACAAGGAGGCTTTATTTTGTGACAACAATTTTATCTTCCACTGTGCAGAAGCTGTTGGTGTTTAGGGGAGGGAGGTTGGAACACACATGGAAGCAATTCCTTGTTTAAGGAAGGGAGGTAGTTGGGGCTTAAAGATTTCCATCCTCTCCAGTTCCACTGGGCTGTTGAGGTGTGTGCACAAATCTCTTTCCTCTGTGACAAGAAATGGGTTCTCAGGATGAGAAGGGCAGGCAGAAGTAGGAAGCATTTCCAGTGACTTGTGTCTACGCTCTCCTGCAAATAAGTTTTCCCACCAGCTTGTTTAGGTAGGTTGTGAAGTCTGCTCAGACAGGGATCAGCAGCCCATAGCTGGGTTTGAAAAGTGGCAGCTCTTCACTGTTATGTAGCTGATGAATTCAGGCTGAGAGCTGAAAGCATGGCAGATTGAGATGTTTGTGTGAGTCCACAGGTCCTGTCTTTGACTTCTAAACTGCAGAGAAGCCTCTACTTTGTATGAAGTGCTGACTGAGTAGTAGTAGTCTTTAAAATGCAGCATCTTCTGATGTGCATATTAATAAAAATTTAATAAAAATCAAGAAATATTTGGAAGGAGGGATGTAGTTTGATGTGCCTTGCTTGCTGCAGCAGTTGCTGACTCAGTGTTGGATAACACTGAGTTATCATGAACCCAGCTGATGGGAAACTCTGGATAGCGATGCCTTGTTTGCCTGCGTTTCCGCAGTTTTCTTTCCATTACAATTCCTATATCAAATTAAGATTCTTGGAAGCAAGTTTAGCATCTCATAACTGACTTTTTAAAAGCTAGGTAACTTAGCGACTTAAACTAGCTGGTTAAATTTCTTAATTGTCAGTGAAGAAAGACTTGTCTCTAGCAGGTAGTTCATTTCATCTGATTCACTTTAGACACTAGATAACTTGTTTGCTGCAGATGCAAGACTAGTGTAACTTTCAGATGGTTAAAGTTGGGCAGAATAAATTCCACTTTGAATAATCCCTTCTGCATAAGGCTGGATAGATACATATGAGATAAATCTCCTTGGAGTCTGTAAATCCAACAAAACAAAGCTGTTAGGCCTTGGGATTAGTAAGAAAGGACTGATGAGAAGACACTTGATTTCTGTAATTATGTACCTGCTCTTAAAAGCTTCCAAAGTACAAGCAGTTCTGATTTGAAACAGATAGGCTGTGTGATTTGGGTGGTGTGAATATGATGATGCTTGCTAAGAATGTTGGCTGTAATGAAACTCTGTTTGTTACTGCAGCAGGCGTATTCTCTGCAGGCTTGGCCCCAGCTGCTTTTGTGCCAAACCCATATATTATCAGCGCTGCTCCTCCAGGGACTGACCCGTACACCGCAGCTGGATTAGCTGCAGCAGCTACCCTAGCAGGTAACTGAACACTAGAAAGTGTCTGTCTTGATAATTCAATGAATGAAAAGAGGAAAAAAGGTGAAATCTGTCCTGTTTATTCCCAGCAAATGTAGTTCTAGTAAGGAGAGACTTGTAGGAAAATGAATATTGTAATTTTGAAAGTTTTTACTACAATAGAAAGAGTTTCAGTTTGTTATATATGGATTCTCTTGCCACTGGACTTTCATATACAAAAATTAGAGCTTTTTTTCTGTTCTAAAAGTATTTATCCTTAATGAGGTGCATCTGACATTGATAGTATGCATTATTTTCAAAAGATGAGACAGATAACCGTTCCTTGTATGTTTTTACTCAGTGCAATAATTTTCTAATTTCTGGTTTTCTCATTCACAGTGAGCATGAGAATAAAAATGCTCCAGCATGCTAAAAGGCCCAGACAACAAAGAAACTCCAAGTCCAGGAAAATCTCTTAAAAAGTTATTAGATATCGCTGTGAAAAAACATGACTGAGTATTCAGTTCACTAGCCCAGCTAGTGCTCAGACTTGAGCATAACCTTAAAAATAAAAACCCCTTTGTTTCCACATGTTGGTTTCATAGGGAAAGCAGTAGAAAAAACTAAAAGATGTGTACCTAATGCATTATATGTACAATGCCGTGATACATAGAGAATATTCTTCTACAGGTTCTTCATCAATAGACTGGAAGAGTTAAGTGTGCCCACTTTGGAGGGCATCATATACATGCAGGGAAGCAAAGGCAGTAGTTGTGTTTATAAGCAAGGGCATCGTACAGAAAGGAGGAATCACAGATGATCAAAGTCTCAGTACATCACTATCAGGAGGATAAATTTTGTTCATTCTGTGATGTTCTGAAATGATCTTTTCTTCCAACCATGAAAACTGATTTTGAATGTTCTTTAGTACACAGACTCTGAATGCTTTAAGCTTTGTCTTTGTCATCTGAGTTTCACAAGGGTATTCATTTTTTCATAGAGGAGATAAGACTTGGTGTGATTTTTTTAAATCAACCCATTTGTATTCATGTGTCATTTTAGCTAATATGGGAATTCTTTTTAATACCAATTTCTCTTCTGACACTGAGAAGATGGATCAATGAGGGATGCTACAAACGGTATTTTAAGCAGCTGCATTAGATAGAATAATCATGCTTTCTGATTTTAGGTCCTGCTGTGGTTCCTCCTCAGTATTATGGTGTTCCGTGGGGAGTGTATCCAGCCAATTTATTCCAGCAGCAAGCTGCAGCAGCAAATACCACAGCAAATCAGCAAGCAGCTTCCCAGGCACAGCAGGGACAGCAGCCGGTACGTTCAGCGTGAAAAGCAGAGGTGCCTTACCTTGACGTTTCAGTGCGTAAGGGTCTGCTGCTAGAAAATTTTACATCATTGAGATGTTGCATTTTATTGTATAATAAATAAATACTAAAAGCTCTCAATTTTCTTAGTGATTGTCACTGTCTTACACCATGTTAAAGTTATTTTCGTCTTGTTTCTTAAAACAATAAGCATTATTGTTTTAAGAAGCTTTCAGGTTGCTGTGCTGCTGTGTGTGTGTGTATGTGTGTGTAGAGGTAATGCTTCCTGTGTACTAAATTATTGCAAAGTTTAATCTAAAAAACTGACATAAGGGGATGAAAAGATACATTTTGGTAATTTTAGGAGGATATTGTTTCTTTTAAGCTTTGGAAAAAGTTGATCTGTGTTTTTATAAATTAGCTGGAAAATTGAATGTTGCACATTTTTATGTCTCTTCAAAAATTAAGCAAAAAAGTAAGGAAATAAAGCTATTATTAGTAGTTTTGTTGCTTCATAGAGAGGAAGGATTGCACAGTTTATTTTTCTGTGACATTAATTGTATTGCAGCATCACCATGTGCCATATGGTATTTTTGCCTTGGTAAAACAAGAGTGAGCAGTTGTTACAAGAACTCGTTGAAATTTCCATTTCTTGAGAAATTTTTTTTAAAATGTTAATTTTCTATTGTTACTCTGGATGCATTTTTAAACTATTGTATGATCTTTCAGTATAAGGAAATGGCAATTTTGACAAAGGAAACCCCCAAATTTTACAATAACTTTACATTTGAATGAATGTAAATATTTCAAATCTTTTACCAGCAATATGGTTAATTTCAATGCTATTCTTAGAAATGTAATGTAAGAAGTCTGAGATACCATGTAAGTCCAGGGGTTTCATCACCTTCAATTCAGGTGGCTATTTCTACTATCGATTGTTTTTATCAGTGACCTGCATTGGTAACTGAATGTGTATAGTCTGTGCAGTGTCTTTTTGTTTTCTCTTTAAAATTAGTATCTGATATATGCAGATTACGTATACAATTCTTTGTGGGAATATATTGTGAATTGTATTTCTTCCTTATTTTGGACCTGAAAAAGTTGATTTTAACCAAGAGAAATAGAGTAGTTGTAAGAATTTAGATTGCTTTTCAATCAGATTCCCGGAGATTCGCTGTCAGAACATAATAAAATTTGCCTGTGTTGCATGGTGATGGAGTGTTATGTGAATGTTTAAAACTTAGTGGGTGCATTATTTACAGCACTTTTGGCAGTGGAGTGTTAATTATTTAGGCAAGTTACTACAAGTGCTGAAATACTCAGATTTACATAATTTGATTGCCTTGGAAGTAATGTAAACAAATGTGTTTATCAAGGAAGGTCAGGTGTTCAGTTAATAAATAATGTAGGTCATAAAATGTATCACTCTTACATATTTTCTTCCTTCCTTTATACTCATTAGCATTAATGGAACATAGGCATCCTGCTGTCCAGAGCAGGGCAGATATTTTATGGTCATATTTGTCAGCAAGATAGTATATACCTTTTATTCTTGGTATGTGTACATCCTTGCAACCAATTCCTAAAATGAAAATCAGGGCTGCAAGGCATCAAATGCTCAAAGCAACAGTTCTAGACCTTTGTTAGCACATAATAGATTGGCTTCCTTACCTTTTAAGGAAGGGATGTTGTGTTGGTCTTTTGCAGGTCCTGCGAGCTGGAGCAACTCAGCGCCCGCTCACTCCCAACCAGGGGCAGCAAGGGCAGCAGGCAGAGTCTCTTGCAGCAGCTGCAGCAGCAAATCCGGCTTTGGCTTTTGGTCAAGGTCTTGCTACAGGCATGCCAGGTATGTAAGTTATCAGTGGATTAAGAGACTCACTGCAAGTAACGATATTGTGTTTGTATTTGAGCCATCTTTTCCGAGGCTGGTCATATATGAAGGCCCAGTAGTGCCCAGCATTTGCTTGCCCTTCATGGACCAGCACTGTGTGCAAACAATAGGGAACCTGTTGGAAGAGAGGGTCACAGTACATTTGTTGAATGGACAAGTTGATTCTGGCAATAGACTCCTTCAGATCTTGCATGTCTTGTTCAGTCTTGTTTCTCCATTGCTGCAGACACATTTGAATTAGGTTCAGCTCTTCATTGGAGACCATGTGAGGAGCTGGATGTTCAGACAGTTCTGCTGATGAAAAAGGAAGCTGGACCTCCACCATACTGGAGTTTTGCTGCTTCAAAGAATTTGCCACAAAAAAAGCTTCATCTTCAATCCTAGTATTGGTCCTTTCTCATATGCCGTTTGGCTGTGAAAGCATGTCCAAAACACGAGGCTTGGCCTGGGAGTGCAGGAGTGTTGTTTGAGAGCTCTGAGCAGAGGAAACTGCCATAGCTGGCTTTGTAGCAATGAACTCAAGCACATACTTCCGCATGTCAGGCAGTGGAAAGTGGGCTGGGCCAGAGCTGTATTCAATGTACCTTTCCATTTTCTGCTGCAGTCACCATTTTCTCCTTCAATCTCTTAATTTCCTCTCTTTTCATCTGAATAAGATCTTTATTGCAGAAGAGGTACCTGTCCATACATATAGTCCGGGGAAATGCTTGGTGTGTATTNTATAGTCTGGGGAAATGCTTGGTGTGTATTTTCTGTGGCTGTCCTAGTGACTGATTGAACTTAAATCAGGAGAGTTCAAAGGTCAGAACTGGTGGCAGTTTTGTAAACCAGCGCTCTTGTCCATACTTCACTGACTGAGATTTTGTTGCCTCACCCATCTCTCCCTCCACCATGCCTCCTTCAAAGCACTCATTTAAGTTCTGGTAACCCATTTACTTGAAGGGGATACTGACCCAAGGTCTGTTTTGGTCTGAAAGACAGGTGTCTGCTAAGGAAGGCAGGAGCCTCCCTTGGAATGGAAAATGTAACCTTCTTTCCTCTGATTTATTATAGTTTTGGAATTAAGATGTCTTTTAGGCAAAGGTATGAGAAATAGGAATAACAGTTCTTTACTAAGATATTTATAACAAGGCAAACAATCAACAGTAACTATGGCAGTGATCACAGACAGAGCAGAGCGCAGTGCAGCCTCTCTCGGCTGTCAGGCACTTTCCCCTGTGCTGCAGTGACGCTCAAGGCCGGCAGGGGCGCTGGCGGCTCCCGCTGAGCGGGGCGGGTGCGATGGTTCCCCCGCGGCTGCAGGGGGCGCTCCGGAGCGATCACGGGAGCCACGCGGTGATGGCGGCGTGGCCGAGCCGGGAAGGGATGGAAGAAAGGCTTCACAAACCCCCTGGGCAGCCGATCCAGGTACCCCAGCAGCATCTTCGGGAGCAGCAAACTGGAACGGCAGGAATGAGCACAAAATCCCGGGGTGGTAGACAAGATGTATCAAACTCCGGAGCTGCAGCGGGAGCCCCGGGACATCTCGGTAGGCGGGGGTGCGGCGCTACAGTGTAGCGAAGGCTGAGAGCAGCGGCAAGGTACGGCAGGGGCGGGGCAGCGGCGGCCCGGCTCCCAGCGAGGCAGGGAAAAGCAGGCTCTGGATTCCGGAGTTTTTCCCTTGTGGCACCCGAGCACATAGTGAAAAGTCCCTCTTTTAGTGTGGTAGGGTGTTAATAAGGTCCCAATGCTACGACCACTCCTCTAAACAAAGCTTCACGCACGGTAGAAGAAAGGCAGCAAAAGGCAGAACCCTGCAGTGGTAACGAATTTTCCCCACAGAGACTGCAGCATCTCTCCCTTCCAAACGCTGAGAGAACAAGAGAGCTAGGGGCTTCAGCCAACCCTCTTTTCCCAGTCTAAATCTTGAGGCATCTCTGCCCTACATGAGAAAACCCCAGGTAAAAGGGAGTAGCCAGCTGGATCCTTCTCGAGCTGTGGCCCTGTCTTTTGTCTCCCTCAAGTATCCAGTCGTTATTGTCTCCTAGCAACACATATTGGGGAGAATTCTTTAAGAGGAAAAAAAAAAACAGGCGAACTCCTAAAACCTCCAACAGGTCTCAATCTTGGAAAAAGTGTTGCCCACTTGGACACCCTCAGTCGGGAAAGTCCCATAGGAGAGCTACACCATTGGGTTTTCGGAGTAGGCCCTAGGGCTTGTGGCATTCACAGTGAACTGGAATGCATTCTCCAGCCAGTCCAGTAGTTTGTGCGTAAATTCACTCACATCATGCTACAGTTTTTCAGCAGATCTAAACACATCCCTCAAGAGTTTCAGTGCTACAGAAGGGTCTATGAACTTACGCCATGTCCCCAGCATTAATGCAAACAGACACTGAATTTCTTACATGAGCACAATATTTCTTTTTCCAATGTGACTTTGTGGGAGGGAGTCCCCAAGGACCAGCCTCCAGAACTCTGGCGACTGAAACAGAGACTGTATAACAGCACTAAACCAACACGTGTTTCCGATATTTTTCATTCCAACACGCCAGTCACCTGCTCTTCTCTAGTTGTTCTGCTTCAGATAAGCAGTCAGAGACCTGCTGAGCCACTTAGATGTTCATAAATCTATGGGACCAGATGGGATCCATCCCAGGGTGATGAGGTAGCTGGCAGATGAGCTTGCAAAGCCACTCTCCATCATTTACCATCAGTCTTGGCTCACTGGTGAGGTTCCACATGACTGGAAGCTGGCCAAAGTGTGATGCCCATCCACAGGAAGGGCCAGAAGGAGGATCCGGCAAACTACAAGCCAGTCAGCCTGACCTTGGTACCTGGCAAGGTTATGGAACAGATCATCTTGAGTGCCGTCACACAGCACCTACAGGATGGCTGGGGGATCAGACCCAGCCAGCATGGGTTTAGGAGGGGTAGGTCATGCTTGACCAACCTGATCTCCTTTTATGACCAGGTGATGCAGGAAAGGCTGCAGATGTTGTCTATCCGGACTTCAGGAAAGCCTTTAACACTGTCTCCCACAGCATCCTCCTGGAAAAGCTGGCAGCCCATGGCTTGGAGAGGTGCACTCTTTGCTGGGTTAAGAACTGGCTGCATGGCCAGGCCCAGAGAGTGGTGGTGAATGGTGCTGCATCCAGCTGGTGGCCAGTCACCAGTGGTGTCCCTCAGGGGTCTCTGCTGGGGCCAGTCCTGTTTAATATCTTCACTGATGATCTGGATGAGGGGGTTGAGTCCACCATCAGTAAATTTGCAGATGAGACCAAGCTGGGAGGGAGCGTGTGTTGGTCTGTTGGAGGGTAGGAGGACTCTGCAGCGAGACCTGGACAGGTTCGATAGATGGGCAGAGTCCAACAACATGAAGTTTAACAACTCCAAGTGCCAAGTTGTTTGTGTACTTTGGCCACAATAACCCCCTCCAGTGGTACAGGCTGGGGACAGCGTGGCTGGGACAGCGTGGCTGGACAGTGCCCAGGTAGAAAGGGACCTGGGCGTACTGGTCAACAACTGACTGAACATGAGCCAGCAGTGTGCCCATGCGGCCAAAAAGGCCAATGACATCTTGGCCTCCATCAGGAATAGTGTTGCCAGCAGGAGCAGGGAGGTCATTCTTCCCCTGTACTCGGCAATGGTGAGGCCTCACCAGTGTGAGTACTGCGTCCAGTTCTGGGCCCGTTAGTTCAGGAAAGACATTTTGATGCTTGAACATGTCCAGAGGAGGGCAATGAGGCTGGTGAAGGGCTTGGAACACAAGCCCTATGAAGAATGGCTGAGGGAGCTGGGGTTGTTTAGAGAAAAGAAGACTCAGAGATGACCTTATCACTCTCTACAGCTGCCTGAAATGTGGTTGTACTCAGGTGGGGGTTGGTCTCTTTTTCCAGACAACAACTGACAGAACAAGAGGACACAGTCTTAAGCTGCGCCAAGGGAAGTTTAGGTTAGACGTTAGAAAAAAATTTTTCACCGAAAGAGTCATTGCGTGCTGGAATCGTCTGCCCAGGGAGGTGGTGAAGTCACTGTCCCTGGACATGTTTAAAAGAAGACTGGACATAGTACTCAGTGCCATGGTTTAGTTGATAAGGAGGTGTTAGGTCATAGGTTGGACTAGATGATCTTAAAGGTCTTTTCCAACCTATTTAATTCTGTGATTCTGTGATATTGGTGTTATTTGGTAACAGATTAACAAAGTCCTGTTATGCTTATGAATTGAGTTTTATAGTTTTATGTTGTTCATTTGGTTTAAAATACCGGCACAGTATTTTTAGAGCACAAGAAACTCCTCTAGTATTTGTTATTTGAAGAATTTTCTTTGTATTTGCTGTTACAAATGGTTGCACAAGGAATGTCTTAGATTTTTGCAAAATAATTTCATATATCATGAAATAACTACATACTGTCTTAAGTCATTTGTTCTCTGGTTCCTCTGCAACAGGAGATATTAAGTTTTGCCAGAATAACTTACTTGGGCCATAATATCTAAAATTAAGAATCCAAAATTAAGAAATTTAAAAGAAAATTACTACTTGATTATATCTGAAGATCATGAAATGCTTGGAAGCACTCCAAAGCGTGGAGCCTCAAGTCCTTTTACTGTGTATGCCTTCTGGCTTCTTAAGGAGTGGTTCATGTGTTCGGGAGTGGTTAGCTTGAAGTTCAACATCAATTCTAAGTGTTTGGTACAGTTACCTGAGCAAGAGCAATTTCATTGTACTTGGCTGTTCTTCAGTATGAAAGTTAAGGTTTTTACATACTTAAGTTAGATAATGTTGGTGCATTCCTTTGACCTGTGCAGGTTCTCTCCTTGGTCAGCACCACTCTGAGATGCCCTGCAGCCTGGAGAAGTGAAGAGCTGTTTCCTGCATGCTCTGGGGCTGCACTGTGCACTTGGCCTCCCATGACCACTAGATTAGATTCTAGCTGCAGAACGGACTGGCTATTGTGTTTTTCTCATCTGTTTTCTTTTATAAGTGCAATTTCTATTTCTTCTCATGCAGTAGTTACCTTCAGCTTTTAGCATCTTTCTCCTAAATTGAGGAATCAGCAAAGTGCCGTCCTAGCACCTGCCAAGTGGTACCTCTGCACCTCACCAAAGCAGTGGATAAGGCCTGCAAACAATGAGGCATGTGAGAGATGTTATAAGCATCTTTGCACAAGCCCCAAAGGCTTAGCCGTAAATTTTATTTTTTTTTTGAGAGGGGGTGTGGTGTATGTTTGTTAATAGCTACTTGTTAGTTCTTACTTTGGATCTGGAGTAGTATCTGTCTTAACTCAAGTGTAGCTCTTAAAACACATAAAAAGGCCCCCACTCCAGGTGGATGATTGAAGGTAATACTGAGTGGTCAAATATATAATTGCAGTAGAGCAAGAGCCTGTCCTTTGAAGAAGGTACTCGAAGACCTCTTTTCCTCTTCCACAAGCCTCAAAGGCTTTCTGTGAGGGCAGGAACCTTTTTATTCAGTTTCCATTGTAGGTTGCTGCTTTATCCTATATGATGCTGCAAGCCTGAATGGCCAGATTAGAACTTTATTCTTGTGAATATATTTCAGACTGTTCTATAATAGGAATTGTGTGCAACTGACTTCAGCCTTACCAGCCACACTCTTGCAGAGAATAGAGCTCAAAATATAAAGAAAGACATTTATTTTTTCAGTCATCATCGGATGGGTTCATAGTGAGTCATAGAGAGTGCTGGTGATTTTTCTTTTTAGGGTAAGAAGGATATAGGATAAGGAAATGAATACAAGCCTTTTTATATGGGAATCGTGTTACTGGGTTTGGTATCTATATTTGAGAGAGATGCTTGGGCTCCATTTATAGCAAGCAAAAAGAAATAGGAAATTTTATTCTTGATTTGTCTGCCTCTATTTTAGTTTCTGATTTAGGATAAAGTGAGTTTTGCTCCAGAGATGCCTTTTTCTATTACCTTACTATAAAACTGAGTCAAGATGACTGAGTAACATCTAGATACCAAAATGTGATTCAGTGAATCCCAGATACCAACCACTGAGGAACACACATAATGTAATAAGCAAGATTAAGAAGTGTGGAATTCATGTTTCAGTGGACTGAGATGTTTTACAAGAAAGTGAAAGTCCAAATTGAGTTTCAAGCTTTTGGATATTCTTTAAAGAGAGAATGTTTGTACTTTGGCTACACTGTGAGCTACTATGTGAGAGTATATAGTTCAGCCTGTCCATGCTGCTGTCCTTAAATTATTTGATCTGCTTTCTTCTTGTTGCAGCCTTCATGTTGGATGAAATTCATGTTATCCCAATTATCTGATAGTTTTATTTTCAAATTTGATATTTCAAGTGCTTTTTAGTAATTATTTAGGAAGGTGTGTTCCTGTATTGCTTAAGATACCTATCTCATTCTACATGCAGAAAGTGTCTGAAGTCCAGGTTACTTTTCACATAATGTCGCTGTTAACTCTCCTTTCAGAAAATCGTATTATCATAGAATGGTTTGGGTTGGAAGGGACCTTAAAGATCATCTCATTCCAACTCCTTGCCATGGACAGGAAACTTCCACTAGACGAGGTTTCCCAGAGCCTCATCCACCCTGGTCTTGAACACTTCCAGGGGTGAGGTGTCAACAGCCTCTTTGGCAACCTGTTCCTCACCACCGTCACAGTGAAAAATTCGTTCCTAATATCCAATGCAAAGCTACACTCTGTCAGTTAAAAGAGAGTTCTTGTTCTATCACTTCAAGCTGTTTTGAAAAGTCTCCAGCCTTCCTGTAGGCCCCTCTGGGTACTGGAAGGCTGATAAAACATAAAACTTCAGGTTCTTTTTTAAAACCATTAAATGTGAAATCCATTTTGTATTGGAGTTATGCAATTGCATTTGAAATTCTTCCTGTCCTAATTGAGCAAGTCATTCAATAATAAAGATTCTTAAAAAAGAGTGTTTCCGCTTGAATGTACATGCAAGAGAAAGTCAGAGGTTATTCCCAATTTCATAGTATGATCAGTATACGTTGAATATGACTAAATTGCCTAAGATTAAAACCAGTCCTCATCACAGGCAACATCTGGACTTGGCTGAATCATCCAAAGTCATGAATCTACTTACGACCTCAGCTGTCTAAGGAGTCATTGTGCTCCGTGGAGATCTCCCTTGTGCATCTCATTCTTTGAGGCTGCAGAGCTGCTCATCTTACCCTAAAATAGATGTCTATAGCAGCAGGTCAGCCAAATCCCTCCAGAGATGCCATTGACTGCACTGACTAGGTCAGATACAACTTAGTTTTATGGAGCTCACTCAGTAAGGCTGTCATGGTGCGCCTGGCTTGCAGGTGGGCATGTAAAGTGAGTAGTCTAGAAAAAAGCATTATGTATAAATGTATAAAGCATTAAAATCAACAATTTCTATCCACTAGCATAGCATTTTTTGGTTTTATTACCAAGAGGAATCTGAAGTGTGACATTGCGGTGAGTAGTATGAAGTAGAAGTCAAATTTCATTATGGCAGGTATACAGGGAGTTACAGTATAGGCAAAGTTACAGTGGTTGTAGAAATTTTAAATGGTGTACTGGCTGGATAGTAAGTTCTGAATTTGATTTGTTAGAATATGTGCAGAGATAATGCTGTACATGTCTTCAGAACAAGCAAAAGGTTTTTAAGGGTTCAGGTTTTGGAGGAGAGTTGGGGAGGGGAGAGGATGGCATTTTTAAAAGCAGCAGATAATTGAGTTGGCAGTGAGAAGTGTTACATCTGTTAACTTGAATTGTGTAGAGAGAAGTGACAAACTGACATACATTTAGATGTTATCACTGAGGGAAGTTGCATTACTGGATGGATAAGTGCAACACTAAGGATGAGCTGTATAAGCCAAGAAAACTCTCATTCTTTAAGTATACTCAAGATTTGTGTGATAAGAATCAGAAAGTTTTTTGGAGTCTGGTTTCTGGAGACATTTAGAAATCATTTCAGCAAAACACCATATTGGTAAACTTTATTGTTTACTTTCACATTCTCTGCTGATACAGAGACAGTAAGTGTAGATACAGCAATTGAACTCTAAAATGAAAAGTGTGATTAGGAACTAATTAGGAAACAGTATGTTTTAGTTTTCTGACTGCATGGGAACACTGCAGTGAACTTGAATGTGAAGGCACTGAAGTGAGCTTTGATAATTTTTAATTTGGAGGGGAAATTGCACAGCCACAGGGAGAGATGATGATACGAGGAAGGTAATAAAAACTGAAACAGGAAGAGAGGAAATGAGAGAGAGGATCTGCTAAGTTACCACCTTATCTTTGATAAGAGAGAAGGTGGGAGAAGTTTCCAGGTTTGTGCTCACTTTTCTGGGATGAGGCACAGTTTGTGGAATAGTGGAAAGGAGAAGATCTAAGTTTTGCTGTGAGAGCTGTTCTTCAGTTATTTAATCTGATCTGAAATGGTCTCTCTGAAAATTTATTTTTGACATCAAAGCAAAAAATTTGACACCTTTGAGGCTGCAGATGCACTTAGCAATATTTTAGCAATTTCACAAATACTCCTATGTTGCTTTGTGGTAGTAGTTTTAAGTGGAAAGCTGAGGCCTATTTTGGTTCAGAATATATTTCGGAAACTGGAAGCAGAGATGAATCCATCAGTTCTCATGCATGGCTTGAACTTTCTGTGACAGACAGTATCTGGATGCTATTGACCTAGCTTATTATTACTTATTTTAAAAGTACTGTCAGTGGGTGCATCACAGGTTCAGATAATATCGGGGAAGTATCAGGAGGGCTTGGGCATTTTGTAGTGTAAAGAGTAAGGGCAGGTTGCTTCCATTCTTTCATTTAGCATTCATATAAGTAAATTATTTTAGAAAATCTAATATTAATGTATTAAACCTCATTTGTATTAATTTTAGTAAGTTTAATTTATGCAGAATGTAAGTGATCTCCCCTGCCTCCCTCCAAGTATTTTGCATTGGAAAATTGGCTTGTTTACATTGTGGGCCTGAAGTCTTATAAAAAGCTATATATTAGTTTCAGATGACCGGAAGGGTGTAAACATAAAATCATTAGGTTTTTTTATACAGTTATACTTACGCAGTTACAGCATTGTCAGTGGGTTTGTGCATTTGAAGAGGGTAGGTGGACAGAGTAAACACTGGTAAGTATTAGTCAATTCTGAGTTCTGGAAAAGTGGTTTTATGATACAGCAGGAACAAAGAGCAGAACCAACATGGTATTATCAGTTGAACCTGCTACGAGTAAAAGCAGAATGAAGATACTGGTAATTAAACATTGCTAATGTGTGCAGGAATGCATGTCATTATAAAGAGCTTTCCAACTATGTCACTAATCTGATATTTTGTGTTCTCTATAGAACTACTGTAAAACAGACAACAGTTTCTCATCTTTCCCTACCTTGGGGATGTAGCAATCTTTCTTAGTGGTGAGGGGTTAGAGCAGCAGAGCAGATTTTTGTAGGTGGAAGAGGTAATGGCACCTCTAGCAAAGGTTTTCTAACAAGTTAAGTGTAAGAACCTGTTCTGGTTGGTTTTACCTAGCCAAATTTTCAGACAAACAGTGTGGAGGACGACTGTCTTCTTGCAGTGTTGGTGGGAAAGGTAGATGTGAGAATTCTTGTGGTGAGAAGGTAGATGTGCCTGGAATGCAAAGCAACTAGCAAGCAGTGAGAACAAACGGGTTTAGAATGATAGCAATGACAATATTTGATAACCACTATAATGCACTCACCTCGAGAAATGTGAATTGAACCTAAAGATCTGGATTTGCATTGCTGCTCTCCTGTTCACTACTACCTGAGTCTTCTTTGTATCTTTCGATTTTCTTAATGTGTGAGAATTTGGACCTGTGTATCCAGCTTCTCTGCAGAGCGCTGTAAGCACCAGGCCAGAAGGCAGATGATGTTTCCAGCTCTTTTTTTGGAGCGTGTCTAGGCAGTAGGGGTTACAGAGATGTTTTAGAAATTGAGGAAGAGAAAATATGACTTGGAAGGCTGGTGATTGTGGTACTTACCTGAAATTGGAAGTCCAGTGATGTTTAGGTCCATATGTATTTCAGGGAGAACTCTGCTAGACCTAATTCTGAACATACAAGGCAAGTGATCTGAACAGCTGACTTAAAATAGATGCAAAATCTTTGTTCTTACATGTACAAAACCAGATGTGTGACTTTTACAATCTTGACTTTTTTTAAGAATGTTAGTATATATATGAACATAAGAGGAATAATGAAATTCCACTGGGTTTTGCTTTATTGCTTTATAAAAATAGTCAACATAGCAATTAGAAATTGCTTTATTTTAAATGTCAGCACCCTTCCTTAGATTATTGTAGCTTGTCTTCGAGATTATAGGGATTCTTACTCCACTTCATCTGCTTCACTATAAAGTGTCAAGAGCTTTAAAATCAATTATCTTGTTCTTGTCCTAAATAAAGGGTTTTTTGGATTTCTTTTGTCTCTTTTGCTTTTCTGTATTCACATATTGTATCCTGTATTCCTTCCTACTGCTTGCTTTTCTCCTTTTTCAACTCCTTCTCCTTTTCTCCATCAATTCCAATTCTTAAATGTCAGCTGAATGAAGTGTTACGTTTGGATTCCAGTCTTTTATTCCTGTGTAACTGACTGGTCTGAGGTATTCCTGCACACACATCATTCCTTTCCTAACGAATTTTTGCAGATGGTCTTTTAAGTGCAGCTAGGTAATATATGGAATTGCTAGACTTGCATTTAGCTCAGCCTTTTAATTGAGTACATATCAATATCTTTTCCAGGTACAAATGAGTACAAGAGACATGTAGAGTATTTTAAACTGCTGAAAGAAATTGATTTGATAATGATCCAAATACTGTCAGTTGTGTTGTACCTGTACCTTCTCACTATGGTGTTAGAAACTTCAACCTTGACAATAAGTTCAATTTAAGACAACCAATTTTAGCAGTTACTCAAGTTGTAAAAAATTACTTGAAGCATTTCTAAATCTGATTTTGTCCCAGTGTTTTATGATGTTTACCACTTTTTCTTTGATGTCTAGTTGATGTTCAAAGACAGCGTGGCAGAAATGCTGGTTTGTAGTTTGTGGTTAGACTATTTCAAGGAGAGAGGAAATGCTGACTGTCTGAGATTATCTGTACTACTAATCCTTGTCTCCTGTGTTGTGCAGGCTACCAAGTGCTGGCTCCCACTGCCTATTACGATCAGACTGGTGCCTTAGTAGTAGGCCCTGGAGCGAGAACTGGCCTTGGCGCACCAGTCAGATTGGTTGCTTCAACTCCTGTTCTAATCAGTTCTGCAGCAGCACAAGCAGGTAAATATTTGATCCTGCACAGAGGTTTCTTTCACTTTTCTACTGAGCCTTAACAGTAGTGTTGATTAGTATTTGATATTATTGTTTTCTATGCATCTGAGAAGTTTTGAAGGATATACTGTGCATACTTCCTTTATTATTCTCTCTCCTCCTGTTCTCTGAGAATGCTGTTTCTCAGAGATGGGGTTTTCCATTTTTAATTGAAATTTACAGTCCTCTTCCCATACCTACACAGGTGTGTTTCTGCAAATGTTGGTCAGATAGGAACATTTTCTCCTTCCTCTCCCCATGCATTATAACATGCACTTCTCATCAATCCTCTAAATGGTGTCCTCTAGGAAGAATCATTTCATTGCTTCGGCCTGGCAGAAGATGGACTGCTCTGGAGCCTTGCTATGCTTTTCTCATGAAAGTATTTTCTCTTGAAAAGTGTGGCAAGGAAAAAACTATGTATAGAATGGAAAGCAGAAGAGGAGAATTAGTTATATCAAAAGACTCTAGTTTTCTTCTTTTTTACGAGTTGTAAGATCTAGTATTACTGAACCATTTATTGCATGTTAAATTAAAATCCAGAATATTAACCCTGGATTAATTAACTTAATTTGTTCAGAAAAATTAGATTGTAAGTTAATCTATCAGCTTCTTTCTTTATGCAGAACTTGTTTTTGACAGCTGAAGATGTCTTTGAATGACTCTTAGCTGCAACTCTGCTACTGCAACTTTGGATCTAAAAAGTTCAGTAAACAGTAATGTGTTATATGATTACTTTGAAAACTCCCTCAATTACATTAACAATTCAGCAGCCTTGATTAGCCTAAAACATGTACTGTCTTCACCTTTTTTCCTTGAGTAATTAAGATTATGTAATACTATTAAGTCTCTTAGTCCTTTAATATGTGAATTTCTGCTTGTTTTAAGAGGGCTTCAAGAAAATACAATTTAGTTCTGAATAATCCATTTTCAGTCAGAAATGTTTGAGAGAGTAATTATGATTGAAAACATGTGTTTTACAGCTGCAGCTGCTTCAGCTGGAGGAACAGCAAACAATCTCGCGGGAGCCACGAACGGTCTTTTTCGGCCACTTGGTGCCCAGCCACAACAACAGCAACAGCAAACAAATAGTAGCCTACAATCCAATTCATTTTATGGCAGTAACTCTTTGACCAATAACTCCCAGAGCAGTTCCCTTTTTTCACATGGTCCTGGCCAACCAGGAAGCACATCTCTTGGCTTTGGAAGTAGCAGCTCTTTAGGAGCAGCTATCGGCTCTGCACTTGGTGGATTTGGCTCATCAGGTAGGTTGTTAATATAGTGAGGACATTCTGTGAGACTTTGTGTTAAGCAAAAAAATGTATCTGTATCAGGCATCATATATACACATACATTTCTAAAAAGAACGCAAAAATAGGTTATTCAAGTTTAAAACAAATTGTAGGGGAATAAAAAAGGTTTTTTAAATTCATTTGGGTTCTGTATACAAGATGCATTTTTGAATAATATCCTGTAGTCACAGGTATCTCCAAAATACTTTTCCACACTGATCACTGTACTCTGCCCCAGAAGTTTATTACTGTTTTTCAGTAAGCTGCTTTTGTTTTCAAAAAAGTCTTCATTCTTTGGTTAAAATAACAATTGATGATATTGAAGATACCCATTCTTTTGTTGTAATTATAATTTCAGAGAAATTACTCTTTTTTTGCAAATAAATTAAATAGCATATGAATTTCTAAATTTGATGTAATATTTAAGTGCTTGTTTCCATAACATTTCTAAAGGACTTACAAAACAAAAAGTCTTAATACCCAAGAATAGTCCTTGTTAACTCTAGCAGGTTTAATCTTAGATATAGTTAAGCCTGGATACCTCTCTACATGTTTGGAGCCTTTAATTATTTCAACAGATGCTCCTAAATATTATTGACCTGTTTATATTTTAAAAAAAAACAAAAACCATGTTTCTGCTCGAAAGCAGAAATTTCATATTAATGTGGTTTTTAAACATGCAAGGTAGGTTTTCTTATATTTTAGATTCAGTTTTAGTAAGGTGCGAGAAATATTTTTTTTAAACAATATTTCCTTTTGCTATTAATCTCTAGGTTTACAGCACTGAATTGCTTCTTAGTACTAATATTATTTTAATTAAATCAGTGGAGCATGTTTAATCTTATGTATCTTGCAGATGAGTAGAAATTGGGGGAACTCTATGTACTCTAACAGTATTCTTTTCAAAACTAAGGAAATTAGCCCTAAGAAAAGTAATTAAAAAAAAAATTACAAGATGGCTTAATATATGGGGAAGAAAAAACAGAAGGAAAAACACATCCTTCAATGTTAAGACATGGTATTTGTTATTTGGTAACTAAGTGTGACTAGTGACATCAGCTATACTGCATACCAACACAGAGTTCTTCTCAGTGTTGTTTTTCATAAAATAATGGAAAAATTATTTATTTTAGCACAACTAATGCTAGGAAGTCCAAAATCAGGTTTTGGCACTGATCCTGTCCAGTTTTAAAGAGGAGACTCAAAACATCCCATGTTCAATTAAAAAAAAAAAAAACAAAATTGAGGCTACTCAGTAGTGTAGGTTTTCTTAATTTTCCTTAATGCCACAGCAAGTAAATATTATTTACAAAATGTGCTATCTAAGTGTATGTTGTGTAATATAACTTGTCCTGAGCTACTTGTAGGATGTCAGTGAATCCCTAGCAGCTGTGTTTCACTCTAGATACAGTTTCATTACATTGGTAGATAGTGATAATAAATATATATATTTAATACAGTGCACCTATTTAAGATCTCTAGATAGAATAAAGTCATAAAAGTTTTTATCCTGCATTATCTGAAGAACCTCTGTAGAACACAAGTTTTAGTTGTGTATCTACTTAAGAAAATCAGCATAGCTTTTTCTGGCACAGGAGATTAAAGCCTTTTTCTTGTAGCGAAGGTCAGTTCCAGAGCTTTGTCCAAAGCCTTCAGCACAGAGAGCACATGCTGAAATCTTGCAGCAGTATCCAGGGTGATTTAATCAGCATGGTGGTTTGCACAGGGAAGCAGGAACCCCTATGCTTTTGCAGTTTGAGAAGTGCTGATGAAAGGTGCTATCTAAACCTGAAATTTTTTTAGTATTATTAGAATAAAAGTATATTGAAAATGCCCTTTTGCCAAGTATAAATTGTAATTGCCCTAACAGCCACTTAAAAATTCTTCCTGATTATTTATTTTTTTTAGAGTTCTGACCTCTATGTATATGTGAATTGAATTACACAGAGAAGCACTTAAACAAGAGGTATTCATGCATATTGAGGCAAATTGAAAACAAGTTTAATTTTTTATGTGCCAAGGTTTCAGCTTATTTGTAACTCCCATCAGTGTGTTGAAAAGGTTGCATTTCAGTTAAAATATAGCCATGAAGACTGATAGATGGCAGAACATATTTTGCCCTTATATTTTCAGTTTTTGCAGGGAACAAAAATAGCTGCAAAAAATGCAAAAGGTGAGCATGTTCTAGCTTGAATGACTGAACAAAGTAACAACTGAAAGTGGCAAACATACCATATAAATGACTGTATGTACTTACAGTCTCTGTTCTTTAATAATAAAGTTATTCATACTCCATTTTAAAGGTGTAGGTACATGGTGATAAGTTACTGCAGCTTAATAGGTAGCCAAGAATTAGATCAACTATGGCACTTTTCCAGGTGCCTTCTTCTGGCTTGTAACAACTGTAAGGGAATTGGATTAGCTTAGGGAGGGGGGAAGAGGAGTCAGCTAATGCAAATTATCTTCTGGGGTTTGTGAGTTTTGCTTGTGTGTGAAAATGCAGCTCAGCTGGTTCATGGTAACTTGTTAAGCTGCAGTAATTTAGCTGAGTAAGAAACCCTGAAAGATGGAAAAATAACAACCCATCATGTAGCATTGTTTTAACATTTATATGGTTCACTGAGCCAGAGCCTGTAGAGCTGATCTCAGAGCTTGAGATTTCTTTCAACTGTTGCCTTAATTTGTTGCCAGTCTTCTGGTTTCTTATTCTCAATCTCCTTGCCTAGTTAGTCCAGTATCTTTTCCTTCTGGCTTCTCCTCTAGTATGTCTTCCTTCCCAGTTTCCAGGCAACATTTATCTCCTGCTTCCCTCACCCTCCTAAGTATGTTTCTGTTTCTACTTGTACTGTGTAATGTTCCCATCATCAGCTTACTACTCCAGTCTTTTTGCTTCACAGTCACATACACCTTCTACAGCCTAACTTTTCTTCAGATCTGCTTTCTTCTCATCCTCAGTCCCACTGAAAGTGCTTGCCAGTTTTTCTTGCAGTCTCTTTGTTGGCTTCTTTGTCTGACCTTTCTATCTCCTTCTGGTTTCCTTTTTTCTCTTTCCCCCCTCCCTAGTCTACTTCTTGTGTTTGGCTTTTGTCTCCCCTGCACTTGAAATAGAAAACTTCCTTTCTACATTGCCTCACGGGCCTTTCCAACACAACCTGGAATCTTGGACAGCAGTTTCAGAGTCTTTTTTTGACATGGCACACTGAAGATCAATTTCAGGCACAACCTTAATCAGCCATCTCTGATGTGCTGTGTATGGTCATGAGTTCAGGTTTTCAGCTATGAGTCTGATCTATGGACCAGATCTGTGCTGAACTTGGATGAACTGTGATTTTGCAAAGATTTTTAGTTCAGTCCAAGAGTGTGAAAATGAAGGGCTCCCGTTGCTGGCGTATTAGGTCTGAGTACATAAAAGCATTAACTACTCAATGAGGTAGCTAGATTGTTTTGATAAGGATAAAGCATCCTTCTTTGCCAGTTTTTCTCAAATGGCAGTGTTTAGACAGAAGTTCTATTAAAAATTTTGTCCAAGCAAATTCCTGCCATGAAAAATATTAGCCAAGTTGTTAATGTTGTGAGAAAACAAATTAGTGTCTTAAAATGGGAAGTTTCAGGTGACCTTTGTATTGGGCCATGCTGCCAGCTTTAATAGGAAGGTACTTGAAAAGGATAAAGGTTATGGAAGTACAAATTCTGACCTTTCCTTTTTAAGTTGAAGTAGTCGATAGTAATAATCAAATTTCCAAATTCAGCTTAACAAAAATACTTGTTATTAAAATATCCATAATCTTGGTTCAGTTAATAATAGTGTTGCAGTGTTTCAAACAGGCACTCTAGTGTACTATTTCACTAGTATGCAGCAGATAGTAGAATTTAACATATCTAAAAACTTTTTATTGTTCTCCTAATTTGTCCTAGACTGCTCATCGACCTGCTGAATGATGCTGTGCAGGATAACCAGTCCTTCACTAGTACACTGTTATCCAAAGCCTCTAGTCTTAATTTGACTTTCAGAAACACTTATAGCAGTAAACTGACATTTTTAATTTCTCACCTAATTTTCCTATCTCTGCTCTACTTCTCATCTTCTTCTTGGCTTATTCCCTCTTTATAATATCTTTTCAAAACACTTCTCACTCCTTTGAGAGCGATAATTCTCATAGGGAATTTTAAGTAGTCATTTTTTTCCTACAGGTGAGGGGTTCGCAAATGAGGACATTCAGAAACAGCTGAACAGCAATATAAATTATTTTGTGAACCCTTAAACAACAAATAATTGCATCTAGACTTTTTCCTGAAATGAGTGTCACTGTCTGACTAACAATTTATGGTGGAAAAAAATTTATCAAATAATTTAGTGGCAATATTCTTAGAATCATTTATTCTATAAAGTGACAGTGTAATCTAATCTTAAAAATTCCGTATTTGTCCCAAAGCCTGAAGCCAGGCGCTTAAAAGAGTACTGCAATATTACTGTGAGAAATCTAGTGTGAAATGTTGCAAGACATAGACATTGGTGAAATTACTTGCCAGTGGTATGTTTATACCCACTTAGATTTACTTAAAAGCATGTGTGGTTATCACAGTAATTGTCTTTGTCATAACGATTGCTGTAATTATTGTGATCGCATCTGTTGTTGCCCAGCTGTAGTTGGGGATAGGTTTTATTCAGTTGACACTGTGTAATTAGGGTCTTTTTATTTCTTCTTCAGTTGGCAGTTCTGCAAGTAGTAGTGCCACAAGGAGAGATTCTCTATCTACTAGCTCTGACTTGTACAAAAGATCTAGTAGCAGCCTAGCACCCATAGGGCAGCCATTTTACAATAGTCTGGGATTTTCCTCCTCTCCAAGTCCAATAGGCATGCCTCTGCCAAGCCAAACGCCAGGACATTCACTTACGCCACCGCCATCACTTTCATCACATGGATCCTCATCCAGTTTGCATTTAGGTAAAAAAAACAAAAACAAAAAACCAAAAAAACACTTTTTGTTTGTATGTGTGTATGTATTTCTATGTGTAAAATATATGTTGCATAAGAGATGTCACATTACCTTTGCTGTTAAACAGTTTTGTAATGAAGAGGGGCCATTCCTGAAAGGTGAAGAGCACATTCAGATGCTCACTGATTTGACAGTGGAGGGCACTCAGCTTTTGGCAGTATCGAGCCAACAACTGATTTTTCTTCCCTTGCAGAAGCCCAGTAGAGAGCCCAGTAAGAATTATTGGTCCTTTTTCTATTATATTTCCTTAGTATGACAAGCAAAGGTGCATTATTTTTGTTTCTCCTCCACTGTGTTACTACTAAGAAGACATTTTAGATTGTGTTTAACAGTGAAGAGACTTTCATTAATGCCCCTTGTGATGATAAAGTAGAAAAGTGAGCAGTGCTCACAATGTAAAATGTATTGAAAGGTGATTTTTTAATCAGTCAACCTCATGGCCCAGATATTTTGCCAGGAAGGCAGTAGTTTGTCACCAGGCTGGTGGAAGGAAAAAACCAAAACAAGGCATTTGTCAAAGTAGCAAAAGCATTGTTAGTGGTGGCTCTCTCTTATCAGATGTATTTTTTAAGGAGTTCTGAAAATAATTTCTTAAATTTTTTTTTTGCTAGTTAGATGACATGGGAGCTCAACCTTTCTTTAAATAAAAAATTAAAATAACATTAAAAATCTAAAGAAACCCCACCACAGTATACAGCATATTTAGAAGGTAATGCCTCTAACCTGAGGTTGCCTCATAAATTTTTCTTTCCTGCTGCAAATATTTGCAGTCATTTAATTTGGATGCTAAAATCATACAGTGAAACTGGATGTAATTAAAGATTGAGTTGCCTGTTGCTCCAGTATATTCAGTGCACAGTCCTGTGTTTGCAATAGGCAGCCTAATCCCCTATACTTCTCTTAGTGCAAATAAAACAGGAAAAAAAAATTTTAAATGTTTACCAGAATACACCTTAAGTGAGAAATGTGTGAGTGATTTGTATAAAAAGGTTAAATAATTAAAATATATTACATTTGCAGTACAGTATCCCCTTCAAGGTTAAGTGCTGAATACCCGAAGTAAAACTGGGCAAGGGGATGTTTCAGCACGTTTTATTTTTTTTTACTTACCTTTTTTCCTTTTTCAGGTCTACAAAGTGCACCTTTGGGCTGAGACCAAGCATGGAAAGTTTCAGCCCAAATGGAGGCTTTTGAGAAAGTTCTGAACATCTGACAATGGGGTTATCATGGAAATCTTTTTCTTTCTTTCTTTTCAAAGTACTCTCACCATAGTTTTCATATTGCTGAAAACTATACTTAAACCAAATTTTGGAAGGCATTATCTAAAATTTAAAACATTCAAAGTTTTGTTTGTTTCACATCTCATAAATGTTAAAAGACTTTTTTCAGTTACAAGAAAGTAGGCTGTGATCCGTATAGAGGATTGCCTCTATCAGCAGAAATTGTTAAATACTGACTTTGACCCATTTTGAGCTGTTTGGCAGTGTGAACTAAGCCTAATAGCTTGTTAAAATCATGTACTAGATCAGTGTGTAACTGCCAGAATATACAGTTGTACTCTGAAAATTGACACAAGCTTGTTGGCTTCCATTGTGTCCTCTTCATCTTCCATGTGAAGTGGACCTTGATTACTGATAAACTTTTTGCTACATTACAAAATCAGCCTGAAATTTGGAAATTGAGGTCTTCTGGATATTTGCTTTCACAAAAAATAGAGAAAAATGCAGTGATTTTTTTTAGCCTTTCTGCCCTGTGCTATATTTTTGCACAGTTACATTCAAAGTGCACTATCTCAGAGTTTAAGTTTATTTTTGCAGTTAATTGTCTGTCTTGTTATATTTATTCTGATACGTTCATCAGCCGCTTTTGGAAACATGTTTTGTTGTCACATACAAAAAATAAAAAACAAAAGCTTTCTCACCAAATGAGAGGTTACACCTCAAATCAACAGGGAGTGTATTTTAAGAAGGGTATGTTTATCATGTAGTCACTTTTCAGAGTAGAACATTGTAAGTTCATGTCTGCATGCAGTTTCCATTGGTGTTTTGATAATGCCTGTCAAATGCAGCTCTCCCTCCACCTTCCAAACTTGTCCTGCCTGCTTGTATCAACAGGTTCAGCTAAGTTTAACTCCTGTTTTAAAATGGGCATCAAACTCGGTTGCTCCTGTTTCAGCCACCAGAATCCAGAGCACAACACTGGGAAAGGGTGCATGGTTTTTTATAACCCCTTTGTCAGACACTGCTGCAATTTGTAGCTTAAAAGAACAATTTCCCTTTTACAAGAAAATTGTGATATTTTACTGTTTTTATCTCTTCTCACCAACTTTATCCAACATCCTGAAATAGCAATGTGCTAATGGCTTTGTGCTAGTGTCAGTTTTCCTGTATTTGAAGGGATTTGTCAGTTGTCTGTACCTGCTTCTTTACTGTAATCAGTTGGAGCAGTAAGGTCATGAATTTGAACTACCCTTTCACTCCCAAGTACAAGGAACTGCAAGAGAAAGTGGTTTTCCATTGTCATAAAAAATCCTTTTAGATTAATGGTCCTTACCCTGTTTGATGGTACATTGCAGCATTTTAAGAGTAGAGTTTTGGTGTAGAGTAGGATTTCTAAAATCTGGGCTTTTGGAGGTAATTATTTTCTCTGTGTTGCGAGCCAAGCTTGTTAGCAGTTCAGATTGATGTTTAACCTTCAGAGATGGTTGTTCTGGGTAAGAGTAACGGCCCCTCAGCAACGTAATATGGGGAGCTTTGCATTGCCTCTGCTGTGTCCCTCCTCTGTAGGGCTTTAGTAAATCAGTCATAATAACACTTGCATTCATTCTTAAAATATACATATATATGTGTAATTCTATTTTCCATATGAAGATGAAACTTTTATCTGAGGATGAGATGAAGCTACTTTTTTACAATGAAGAAATACTCTGTAGAAATGAAGTTCAAAGCATTTATATACATGTGTGTGTGTTACTAGAAAATTCTGCTGGCACATGTTAATAAGTTACTATGCAGTAGATATGTTTTCTGTCTTTAATAGAAATAATTGAAAAAATACTTGTATAAATACTAACAGACTAATGCTGTCAAAATAAATATGCCTAGATCTAGTTTTCAGTGTTTTTTCATGTTCTCCTTAACATTAAATATGCTACCTATGTTAAGGAGTCAGTAATTTAACATGCTTTGTATCCTTGAAACTTAGGCTCTGTTTTAGATGATCTATATCCCCTTTATATCTCTGTGCCTTTTCCTCCCTATGGATTAGCCACAGGGATGGATTTAGGCTCAGTTAAACTGTAGAACAACTTAATAGTACTCAGTGCTTTGGAGATCTTTGTTTTATGAGATCAGAAGTGATAGCTAATTGATTATCTGAAGAATTAACTGCACACTTCATTCCCCAAGAGTTTGGAATTGTGTGGCTATACGAATGTCTGATAAGTATTTTAATTTTTCAGTGCCTTATTGAGTGGGGTATATTCCCCAAATACCTTACAAGACCTAAACTGTTACTTTCCTACTTTGGAGAAGAAAATAGGCCATTGTACTCACAATTATGCTGGCATGTAATAAGTACCTAAGATAATATGCTTATATTTTGGGAGTTTTACTGTCTTTCAAATCTGCAGAGTTGCCACTGAGCCATAATGTTGCTGTAATTAAAGATTAAATTATAATAAAAGCTAATTACTTACTAAATTACTCTTTTCTATAATAGTGTCCAGTGTTATACGAGGTTCTGTTTTCTGTGTGCTTCTGAGTTCACAGGCACAATGGATGTGTTTTCCTGATACAGCCTTCCTGTGTTACTGTCCAGCTTAACATGATTGTCTCAAATAGTTTCACAGGCTAGACAGGAGCCTCCCAGTTGCAGCATAGCTGTTTTACAAGTCTTAAAAAGTGATGGTTCCCAAATTAGACTGAAAAAAGGCTTGATAATTCTAAGCAGGAAATGTGTACTACACATATATAGCATATTTGTTAAAAGCTACCAAGTTTCTTTATTTCTATTTTAGTTGCTGGATAAATTGTTGCATTTAATTTATAGCGGTGAAGGCTCAGATTAAAAAAAAAAAACAAAACAAACTGAAACAAGTCCTGATTCACATGTGCAGTTCTTTGACTGTGTGTGGACTATGAGCATATGATCAAAACTGCCCTATTAGTTTCCTGCACAGAATTGAGCATGTGATCAGTGGAGCAATAGAGATGCTGCAACAGGAAAGTAGCCTATACCTTCCTTTCAGACGGGCTCTGGTGCCCTCTCGTGATGCTAAATAGTGTTATTGCACAGCTCGTACAGGGAAGCCAGGATTGCACTCATGTATTTACATAGTCCAGATGAGAACTGTCATCATTTCAGCTGCATAACTTCTTTGTTCTTTAGAAGGCCATTCCTAGAGGAGAAATTACAGCAGAGCATCACTCTGCATACTGCTTCACCTGCAGAATGTTGGGTTGGTTTTTTTTTTTCTTTTTGTTTGTTGGTACCATTTTGCTGTCAGTTCTTTTCTGGAAATAGTTTTTGTCAGTGGAAACTAAAACTGATAGTTACAAAAATTTGATTTTCCTGGCTGTAAAGAATTAAGAGGCTTTAATTTAAAAGAAAACCTAGCTGTTTTTAAAAGGTATTGTGGGGCATAAGGTATTTATTGATGCTTATCACAGAATTTTGAAGACTAATTATAAAATAAATACTAATTATATCTATTTTAGGGCATAATACCATACAGTGCAATGAATTGATGCTTGATGTGTCTTGCAGAGCACTAACATCTCAGATTCTGGTACTGGAATTTGACATTTTTAGATAATTTTACCATTAATACATTGCCAGTCCACTGTAACACTGTTGTTGCCTGGCTTTATAAATATTTGGAACCAAGAGAAGGCTTGGCTGGGGCACAGTCAGCTGTTTTCTTTTTTCTTTTTCTTTTTTTTTTTTTTTAATTAAGTTTGTAATAGAGCACCATTCAAATAGCACATACTGCAATTTGTTTTAAATTCAAATGTAGGTATTTATTCTGTTGGTTTTGAAAGGACTTTAATTACATCACTTTCTAGACAGGGAAACAAGATGCTTTGCCTTTCCAACTCATAGTCAATACTTTCGGGGAATGTTTGGTTTTTTTCTTTGCTTAGTTTGGTTTTAATAGTAGAATTGGGGTTTCTATCTAAGAATTGTTTTTGAATGTTTCTACTTGTAGTACAGTAAGACCATCCCTTTAAAAAAGCATACAGCAGTTGGGAAAGATGATTTGGATGCTTTTTATGATAATTGCTGTCTGTTGTAAAGTGGAGGGGAGAGGCCTGCTAGAGGAGATTGGAGTGACAAACTGATCAGAGTGCAGGGTGTGAGGAGAAATGCCCAGGACTGGGAGTTGACAACAGATATAGGTGGAATCACTAGCAAAAAGGAGTGCCTAGACATAGGAAGGCAATTCAGTTCTTAGGAAGTAAGGAAGGATGAAGTGTTAGTGAGAGTCATGAGTATTTGTGCAGCAAGAAAAGGACTTCATGTTTTTGAAAGGATCTTCAGTTTGATCTATCTGTGGTTGGTTGAGTAGAGTATTCTTAGTTGCCTGGTTTGAAATTTGACATATTTAGTGCTTAGAAGAGGTACCAAAATTGCAAGCTTGGGATGCTGAAGTCATCAAATAACCTACAGGACAGGTACAGCATGACAAGAGGCACCACACATGCCTCCCCAAAAACGCCCTTAACATGCTGTAAGTTGGAAAGATATCTCAATAGGGACTGAAGGGTAGTTCAGATTTCATGGTCTATTTTGACACAATTGGCTAACTTCAAGACTACTAACAAGGGTATAAGCCAGTATGACTTGTGACGTGGAAATTTGCCCACTAAGCTTAAGGCCCACCCAGTTCTAAAGTTTCTGTAAGGCTGAGTGGGTGCTCACTTTACCTGCCTTGATATATTCTTCTAATAACATTTCTTTTCCTGGTGCCCTTCACATAAAATAAAAATGAGGAGGAGAATGGTTTTATTTATTGCAAGATAAAGCTATCTAGCTCCTCCAACCATAATGAGGTAAATATAAATAACAAGACAACGCTGTTGTTTTCTTTGGCTCCAGGGTGTATCCGTAGTTTTAGTGCACTTGTTGTTTTGCTGTTGCTTATTTTCCTCATTGTCCTTACTGACTGAGCTGCTTCCTTGTAGGAGGACTGACAAATGGTAGTGGTCGCTATATTTCTGCAGCCCCCGGAGCTGAAGCCAAGTATCGCAGTGCGGCGAGCACCTCCAGTCTCTTTAGCTCCACCAGCCAGCTCTTCCCTCCTTCGCGCCTCCGCTACAGTAGGTCTGACATTATGCCTTCTGGACGCAGCCGATTGCTGGAGGATTTCAGAAACAATCGTTTCCCTAATCTTCAACTAAGGGACCTTGTTGGACATATTGTTGAATTTTCCCAAGACCAGCATGGTTCTAGGTAATTTTTATAAGAATAGTTAATAATACTTTACTGCTTTGATATTGTTTTATTAACACCAAACATTTGAATGAGGTGCTTGTTGTCTTAATTCAAAGCATGCCATTAATTGGAGCACACACTCTCAGGCTGACTTTTTTTAGGAAATTTCATTATAAAAGTAGTATTAATTTAGCTGCCTATAGGAGTTCTCAGTGTAGAAATAGCCTCATAACTAGACTTGTAAACTCTAGTATTTAGTATCAAAAAGATGTCAATTAAGAAAGCAAAATATGCAGCACCTGGACTGTAAAACTATTTTTTGTCAGTACATCATCAGGTACTTAGTTACTGTTATTCTTTTAATCTTCAATGCTTTTCAAATGGAAGTTTTTAAGTCTTAATTTTATTAAAATGTATCCTTTTATATGCAAAGGCACTACTTTCATTTTAATAAATTTTATAAATGTTGACTGCTTTCTTTAAAGTGTTGAGGTGTCTCATTGAAACACTCTGAGAGGTTTTCCTGTTGTTGATGCAAAGCATAATGCACCTTTTTTTGCACTTAGATTTATACAGCAAAAGCTGGAGCGAGCTACTCCAGCTGAGCGCCAGATGGTATTTAATGAGATCCTGCAAGCAGCCTATCAATTGATGACTGATGTGTTTGGAAACTATGTAATACAGAAGTTCTTTGAGGTAAGCATAGCACTAAAGTGTATGGATGGACATGCAAATGAAGTGCTGTAAATCTGATTAAATTTAACTGGTCTTTTTCTTAACACCATAGCAGAATTCTACGTGACTTCGACAGAACCCCAGTGTATAACTCTGCATACATGTTTTCTGTTCCATATCCAGTGCTTTTTGTCATAATGGACACAGTTTCTCCTTACACTGGTGGTACACGTGTTGGTGAATTCACACTGGTGAATGCAGAGGCTGCACATTGGGACTGCACAAGCCTATTAGCAAAACTTACAGAGACTTTCAGCAGATGAAAGGGAGCATAAATATTTGAAAGATGCTTTTTATTGGTTTCTGCATCATGGTACAGAATTTGTCTGGAAAACACCCTTGCACTCAAATAGCTGTGTGAACTTCATCCAGTGCTCTATATGGGGAAACTTCCATAAAATGTATGGAGGCAGAAGAATTTCTAGTAAGAGGTATCTATCATAAGATACATCCAATACTACTACAACTAGTATTTAAAACAGATTTGTTTTCTGTTAAAAACTTATGTAGTAAAAAATGGTTTTATCAAAGAATTACAAGATTTGGCTTGCAGAGAAAAGAAAAAAGTAATACCTGTGTCCTAGGAAAAGTTATATATAGGAAGGGTATCTAGTCATCACTTTTTCAAGGGTATCTAGTCACCACTTAAATCAAGGGCAATATCAAAGGGTGGTGGAGAGAAGGTGAAGCTGGAAAGTGTCCAGTAAGGAATAAGGTATTTGCTGTAAACAAGAATGTCATTTTTAGTGAGTAATCTATGAAACAATGTGCTCGCTTTTTTTACCTTTTTTTTTTGTTAACTGATCAAAATATCTTCTGAAAAGTGTTACTGACATGTGATATGCAAGATCTTGATTTTGCTCAAGGGTCATCATTTGCTGCTTTTTCCATAATGTTAAGTTGGACAAATACATAGTTAATCATTGTCAGTTGAGTGTTTTCATCTTAATTCTGCAGAACAGTTCTCCAGAAAAAAGGGCACGTGGCCTTACATGTTCAATGTTTAAGTAGGCAGCTGAAGCTGGTCATGCTTTCTTCAGAGCTGACTGCAGGTGTGGAGTTTGACAATTCTCAGCAATGCTGCAGGAATATTGCTGTGCCATCAGCTGATTCTCCACGTGGTCGCTTCTGTGTCCTCTCTTACAAGATATGAGATACACTGACAGTAAAAGTTTTGAGATAGCAGGAAAAATTATTCAAGTATTACAGTCACATACATCTTGAAAATACTTTCTCTGACATGTAAATTCCAGCATGCTGCAGTATGTCTTCATTTGTTAACACATATTTCTTTTCCTTTAGTTTGGAAGCCTGGATCAAAAGTTAGCCCTCGCAACACGCATCCGTGGTCATGTTCTGCCATTGGCCCTCCAGATGTATGGCTGTCGTGTTATCCAGAAAGCACTCGAGTCAATCTCACCTGACCAGCAGGTAATTGTAAGTTAGAACAATGCTTTTTAAATTTTTTTTATTTATTTTTATTGTATCCCTCTTTTTACTTGATTAAATTGTTGATTATTCCCTTCATCATGAAATACCCTAGGGGCTGAAATAGTTGTTTAAATGTTTAATGTTCACAGTTAACACCAGTGAATATGAAGATTGGAGTCAGGATGAAATGAAATTTTTTCTTGTTTAAAGGGGGGAAATATCATCATAAAGAAAATGATAATCTTTGTTTTTCCAGAATGAAATGGTGAAAGAGCTGGATGGCCATGTTCTGAAATGTGTGAAAGATCAAAATGGAAACCACGTTGTACAAAAATGCATTGAGTGTGTTCAGCCCCAGTCGCTCCAGTTTGTCATTGATGCATTCAAAGGACAGGTAGTGTCAATGGTTCATTTCCTCTTTGCAAGTTGCTTACCTTTCACAGGAAGATATTTGTAGGTCCATCATTTGCATGTACAAGATAGCGTTTGGCACTTTATTGTTTTAACTAGAAAGAAAAAGGGGATGATGACATGGAAAAGCTGTTGGAGAGACAGTTAACATGCTGTTAAAATATGAATTTGTTGGAGGAGGCTCTAGAATGTATTATAAATACACACACTAATCTGTTCCCTACATATGGGCTAGTGTGGAGTGAAGGGGGGTGTCATATTTGTTTACTTCAGATTGGGGTCTTTGTTTTGTTTCCAAAAAAAGTTATTACTATAAGATTGATATTTTGCTGCAGGCTAGTGAATGTGCTGCAGCTAAATAACATTTTAATCCTCTGAGACAAGTGTATACTTTTATAGTCTTGAGAAGAATTGTAAAAATCTTACTAACTTGGCTATATAACAAAATTTTACTTTATTGGATGGCCAAATGTATTTCCTAATAAAATCTACAATATCTTTCTCATTTTACATAACAGCAATACCTGAATTACAGTTGTACTTAGTACTAAATTGCATGCCAAGGCTTCTAGAGTTGGATCTTTTTACACCAAAAAGTGTATATGAGGTACATGGGATTCATTTTTTAAACTGTAAATAGAGCCCCTTGACTAAAGTGTGAGTGTGTTTATTAACATCCATCCTAAGCACCAAGTGATTATATATAGAAAATGTTAGCTAATATGAAATGGCAAATGGAAAATAACACACTTATGTGATATTACTTATCATTTTCTCCTGCCTGCATCATTTGAATTGATGCCTAATCATACAAGATTCTGTGTTCAGTCCTGACCAACACTGAAATTTTTGGAATCAATCCCCAAACCACAAACCTAGCTTCTGAAGAAGCAAGCAGAAGGAATAAGCAAGATTTGGCTGTATGTTTTGAGTAGTTATTTATAAATAACTTTGTAACTGGAAACCTGTTGTGTGTCCTGGAACATTAAATTGGTGAAAATTAGCCACCATTATTGAATTCCTTTTTGTAAGTGTCAAAGTCTTAAAATTTGAAAATTAAGTAAAAAGGAAAGCTTGAAAGTTGAACACTTAAGGGTCTTACTTCCATGCTTTCCTTTGCAGCGGTGTAGGCTAGAAACATTGTTACTTGGTGTGAATACTTGGGTGTTTTTAGTTGTATGGTTTCTGGAGTCCTTGACACACAAAAACCTGCTCTTTCATCTTTTCCTCACTTTTGCTGGAAATGGAATTCTGGTCTTGGCAGGCAAAACTTTTTTTAATAGTAGTTGGTATGTTCAGTTCCAATTTGAACACAGTAATATTGCAATAGATGTGAGTGTCAGTTGATTTAACCTCAGTTTGCAATCCTGTTTTCAAGGTATTTGTACTTTCAACTCATCCATATGGTTGTAGAGTAATTCAGCGTATTCTGGAGCACTGCACTGCTGAGCAGACTTTGCCAATCTTAGAAGAACTGCATCAACACACAGAACAGCTAGTGCAGGTTAGTGCATGTACACTCGTTTTTAATGCACTGTAGAGTTTTTTGTTGCTATCATAATTTACTCCTGTATCCTAGTTTAAATGCATTTGCCTCTTTTTAGTTTTGTAGACATTGATTTTTTGTTTTTCTTTCCTTCCATAGTTTTAATGAAAATGAATTTGGAAGTTGGGAGGCAAAGAAGATATAAAAAGCCTTTTTCTTACTCTTTTGACTGTAGCTTGGTGTTCAGGGGAATATTACAGCTGTAAAAAAAGTATGATCTTAAATTTAAGGACTTCTTTCTTTAAGAGGATAAAAGATACTCTAGCAAAACACTGGTTTTACAGATTATTTACATTTTTCGTGTAAAATTTGTGGTCCATTAAGTAATTCTTGATGAAGTATGTTTTGCATCACTTTGCTACTGTAATGTTGACATTATTGTATTTTCCTTATATCCATGCAAATAGTAATTTCATACTTTACGCCCATATACAAAAGCTGTCTGTATTTATTACTTGGTATGAACACAAAAGAAAATTGAAGTAATCTTATTTTCAGGATCAGTATGGAAATTATGTTATTCAGCATGTACTGGAGCATGGTCGTCCTGAAGACAAAAGCAAAATCGTCTCAGAAATAAGAGGAAAAGTTCTAGCTTTGAGTCAGCACAAATTTGCCAGGTATTGCACAACTTTGATATATTAAAAGATTCACTAACCTTGTAAAGTTGTAGTCCTGGATTTATTTCTTGTGTTACAAAAGGGATACAATTTATTTTTCTCTTGTGTATCTTGCCTCCTGAAATTCCATATTTTTATGGAGAGGAATGGTAATGATATTTTTCTATTAGGTTTCGGGAAGGGAAGAGGCAAATGTTCTGTAGCAAAATGAAGGAGGTTCTGTGGATTGATGGGATGGCTTTTGTTCACTTTGTGCAAGTGCAGGGAACAGGTTCCAAGTTTTCATGTGAGGATGCCCAGAGCCAGGTGAAAAGCTCTGGGTGATGTGCTGATGAAAATAAGTTGGGACGTGCTGACTCTCAATCCAGCCTAGCAATTTGCAAGTATAACAAGGCTCACTTCAAAAAGTGGTAGTTCAGTCTAACAATATTTCTACCTTAGTCTGAAAGACTAAGGTAAGAGGCCTGAACTATTCTGAAATTAGAACCCAAAACTTATTCTTCCATGCCTTTTTATATGGATTACGTGCCTTTTGCTAAGGAAAAATATACCTCAGAATTCATTCTGGGTGATTTAGTGAGACTAGCCTTGTCACCAAAATGAAGCAGAAATGCATTGTGACATTTTGGGGGCATTTGTTTTAAAAATTGCTAGCAAAGTAGTTTATCTGGATTTTATTTTTCTTTGCCTGAATAGAACTCTTCATAATCCTCTAATTTGTTTAATTTCTAAAGCACTAATTTAGGACCAGGATCATTTTGCTGTGTTACAAGCTTTGATGGCCTCTCCAGCTTCTGGAAGGTCAGAGACTTGCTCTACAAAAGAATATTTGATGGAATCTCTCATGTGGGCATGCTCCTGGAAAGTACATTTATTCAAAAAGCAGGAATCTTTGTATTTGGCTTTCTCTGTTGTGTCTTCAAAGGGCCCACAACCAAAATAGATGTTCTAGAACACATCTGCAGCCTTAAGTCCAGAATATCTATGTAGGTCCAGTGGAAAAGTCTCTCCTACAAAATAATAATTATCAGAAAATACCCTTTTCATGTGGGTGAAATAATAGGGATAATATAATCTTGTAACTTCCTCTGTCATTAGACTGGAGATTTGGAAATGAGGAATTGATGAGTTTGCAAAACACTTTTTACTGGCGTTAAGAACCCTGAAGAACTGATAACCTTGCAGATAAATTTAAAATGGTTACCTGAAAGAATGTTACACCTCCAGTCCCATCATGGACTTGCCTTATTTTTCAGCAATGTGGTAGAAAAGTGCGTGACCCACGCGTCCCGTGCTGAGCGAGCCCTGCTGATCGACGAGGTGTGCTGCCAGAACGATGGCCCTCACAGTGCCTTATACACCATGATGAAGGACCAGTACGCCAACTACGTCGTGCAGAAGATGATCGACATGGCCGAGCCCGCCCAGAGGAAGATCATAATGCACAAGGTACGTGAGTGCATATTGCAGTGATCCACAAACGCCGTCTGTGCCAGCTTTTCTGCCAGAGCACCTTTCCCTGCAGGGGTAAGGCTCACTGCTTCTGTAATCTAGAACTTGGTGTATAACCATTCAGTGGAGCTTGGCAAAGCAGAAAACGTTCAGGAACAAAAGTTGGGTTTCATCCCCTGTCTTTGTGCCAGGGGATTTTACATGAAAATAGTTTTAACAGGAAAGTATATCTATCATCACTTAACAGAAGAAACGTGGGTTTCTCTTTATTTTCTTGGTTGTGGGTATAAATCCATTCCACAGTTCCCTCTAAAGTGATTTCCACACTTCCTAGCATAGAAGCACATTTCTACTTAAGAATATCCAGGCACGGAGAAAAGTGTTGCTGCCATAATGGCCCGAGGCTATGTAACATAGGGCCCAGGATATTCCTGCAGGAGCTCTGCTTCCCTCAGTCACCACCAACAGGGCTCTCCCACAAAAGTACTACCTCCCTTTTCCTGTGGCAGGAGCATCAGTTATTTGATGATCCGAAATCACCAATGTTACATATTTCCAGAAACTTCCAAAACTTTGAAATACTTCTGGCTTCTGGCATCTTTTTGCATAATTCTTTCAAAGTATAGTTAATTCTACTTAAAAGTGTGGATGTTAAAAAAACCCAAACATGTTTCTTATTACAGATTCGACCCCACATCACGACTCTGCGTAAATACACCTATGGCAAACACATTCTAGCCAAGCTGGAAAAGTATTACCTGAAGAACAATGCTGATCTGGGGCCAATTGGTGGACCACCAAATGGGATGCTGTAAAAGACAAAGAAAAATGGAAGAAAAATTAAATTGTGAATTATCAAAACCTACAACTTAACTCTAAATGTTCTGATTTTTTTAAATCTATTTATTGACTTTGTTCATCCATTTGTAAAATTTTTATTCTTGTGTATATTTTTGGGGAGTGAATTGTTAAAAAACAAAGAAAAAATATCTCCAGCCCTGATCCGGAGACCTATCAGATTGGATGGCTGGCAAAGCACAGAATGCCTGTATATGATGTAATTGTATCAAAATAGCTGTCACATATTTTGTAAATTTTTACCTTGTAAAGTCACTGAAATAGTTTTTAAAGGGAAAAAGTACAGTATTCTTTTAATACACTGGCTTGCAATCTGGTAGGTCTACCCAGCATCATAGCACAACAGGTTTATAGAGTTGTATATAGAATTAATCCTTATTTTTCCCTTTTGTGTGAAGTCTTTTATACCAGATTAAAATTGATCAGCTGCATAAACATTATTTAACATGTTGAAAAGTTAAGTTGTATTTTGGTGGTTCACAACATCCTATCCAAATAACAAAAAGGGCACAGCAAATTAACGTAGGGAAGAACAAAACAATGGAAACTTTAAAAGACTAATTTTTGGCACTTGCTGTGGATGCAGGTTTTTTTAAATCATGCCCTAAGGTTTTCTCTAGCAATGTATTAAAAATAAAGTGCTGTATATACTTATATATTTAATTGTTGTACAAGGTAGAGGGATTAAAATGATGGTGGTACTTCCATTCAGCAAAGTACTCTGTTGGAAAAGGAGTAAACCCTATATTAACTTTACAGTCAGTTTTACAACACAGGAAGAGTAGAGATTTGTATTTTTTTATTTTGCATATAGAATTGTAAGGATTTGAAAGTGTTGAGCATTTATTTTGCTTTCTCACTGTAGATGCGAAAAATAGGTAATGATAAAGAGAAGGGGCCACTGAAAAGTAAACTTGATAGCTCAACATTTAAGCATGATTGATTAATTATTCAGATAGCTTTTTGCTTCCTATAAATATATGCATTGTATACGTGTAGTTAATAGGTGTAAGTTTACAGTTTGAAAACAAATCTCTTGTTTTGATGTTTATTACAAAGCCTTGCTAATTTAGTAGTGATGCTTACCTTGGTTGTACAGATGTACATTTGTAAACCTTCATGCTGTAAATGTAATTTGTTTTACTCCTTTTTGGGACAAAAATTTGCATTTTAGTGTATATTCATATCCCCATTCCCTTCTTTACCCCTGGCATATAGTGTTGTATAATGTAAATTTATTTCAGCAAATCAAGAGTGATTTTTTTAAAATTCTATCTTTATATGGTTTCAAAAATATGAACCGGCTTTCTTTTTATCTATTGTGAGAAACATTATGTTTTGTTTATAACATAGCTGTTGATTCTGTTCATATGGACACTTTGGGAAATCAATCTGTTCAAATTTTAAATCAGGATAAATAAGCATTGTAAGAAGTGGACTGAAATATTTGGTTATCACAGAAACCAATGCTTCTTCCATCTTAATAAATGTGGCATGATTTTTTTGTACAGAAGAGTACTGTATTTTTGAATAGCCTTCTCCCAGCGTAAAGCAAATATGTATGATACTGTCAATTTTTTTCTCTGGACATATGACATTGTAACAGTAACATAAAGACGATGTACATATACAAGCGGCCTTATGTACATTTCCCAATGATCTTTTTAAGGCAGAATTGTGACCATATGTGTATAATTAAAATCCTTTTTAATCCTTTGCCTATGGAAATATTTTGGAAAAAGCTTACTTTGTATATTCAGTTTCTGAAAGATAAAGAAAGTGCTTTGTATGTTGTTGAAGTAAGTATTTTGTGTAAAATGTTCATTTGGATGGCTGAACCTAAAGTTTTGATCAACATGATAGTTTGGAAACAACATCTTGAGCATTGATCAAATAAAAGGCTATTTTGGTAGGGGTGTGATCATGAGAAAGAAAATAGTAGTGGTATAAACTTGTATGAGGAATTCTGTCATGTTACTGTTGATACCAGGGTTACATAACTGTTACTAAAGCAGACATCTGAGGTGCTGCATTTCTAATGGTAGTGATAACTCATTAATAGGCAAATGGGAAAGTTTCTTCTGGCCTACTTCCAGTGCCTGCATGAAGTGAAGTAATAGGCCTCGTTATTTTGAGTAAGCACAATTCTAAATGCCAAGTAGTTTTTGCATGGCAGTTCACAAAATTCCTCTCTAGAGGTACCAGCCCCATCATTACAGCCAGAGCTTTCCCAAAGTCACCCAAAGGATGACTTCTGAGCCACTTCCTTGGACACATCAATTCTCCTCAGTGACTATCTTTGCCCTGTGTACCTGTGCCGTGTGTTATAATCCACAGAGCCGACATTCCTTCAACACATAAGACAGTACGTCAGGCTTTCGGGGATGTCCAGGCAGAAACTGATAATGTCCCAGTACTTTGTCCCTGCAGCACTCATGCCATGGTTGAATTTAAACAGTCCTGTAACTGTCATCCTTGGTGCTTTCAATATCTTGAGTATAATCTTCCACTTGCTCTCCTGAGATCATTTGTGCACAAATTCTATCCAGGAACAGGAAAATCACTGGATTTTCTTTCAACTATTTTAGGGTTTGGGTAGAACCACTAGACTTTTTGCTCAAGTATTGCTTTTTGATATAGATTGTTTATGGACCAGTTTGATTAGGTTTGACTCCAGGTGGCTCGTATTGAATAATGTAATGTTCACGTGTATATACTGTAAAAATCAAAATGAAAATGTGTGAATAACACTGTGTGAAATACATCTGGTCTTGTGTTTTTCCTGTAGGAAATCAGCCATATTCTCAGTTATCCGACTTACCTGTATCTGTGGAGCTCAGCGTTGGGAAGGTGCTCACTTGATCTGATGGGAATTGGGCAATTATTGAAGAACCCTGGGTTAGACCATTACATTTCTAGAGGGCAGTTCTGAGCAGCTAAACCTTCCTGTTTTATTAAGTTTTTACTGATGTCTAGTTAAGGCCTGCCTGGTGGTACATCCCTGGCCTTCTTGGTACATCCCTGGATCCAGGATGAGTTCTGGAGCATTTGAGAGGGTTCGCTTTCAAATGAGAGAAGAAATTGTTAGCTCTGTGTCATCCCTGGATCCACACTCATTTCTGTTACTGCCCAGGAGTTTCTTCAGAAGACCTTTTTTAGCTGTAGGTGTGGAGTGGACTGACAGCACAGAAAGTGAGCCTGGTGGGAAATAACTCACCTAAGGGGCCCCTGTGGACAGAACAGTTATAATGCCCATCCCTCCGTGCCTGCCTTTTCCATCAGAACACAGAGAAAATTGAGGTTTTGGGGTCATGATGCCTAGATGTTTTTTAAAGTGCTGATGCAAAATCAGAAACCTATTTAGGCACTGTTCCCCGTGCTGTAAGGATCAGGCATTGGAGGAGATGCTCATGACTCACCACAGCACAGTAACACAGCAGTGGGGTTGGGCTCCATGAGAACATTTGATGCTCAGTGTTCCAAGAACTTGGAAAATGGGTTAACAGGGGGATGATGACAACGCTCACTATGTCATTTGGGGAAGTAAAGCTGAGAGAATGATTGCAAAAGCATTTTAAGATCTAGTGACTGGTCATTAAAACTCCAGATTGCATGCAAGTCGTGCACCTGGGGGGAAAACCCAAGGCAGTCTACAGCACAGCACTTTGCCCCAGCCCTCTGTGCGGAATTCTGTGTGAAGCAGTGGCTGGGTGTCACGTGTCCCGAGAGCAGCAGATCCTGTCCTCGTGGTGACACAGTTCTCTGTTGAGGAAGGAAAGGGGAACACCATGAGCTGTCTTATCTGAGCTGTCACAGCCCTTGGCAGGGCAGGAGTGCTGTTGGATTGTTAACGCAATGGCTCACATCGTACCAAGCTGCTGGTACCACCTGAAGTCTCGTTAGTCTGTGGACAGCACTTGTGATGAGCTACACGCAGTGCTTTACTCTGCCCAAAGAGTTTCAGATACACAAAGGATGCTGATTCAAGCACCTCTTGGCTTGGGGATGGGGAAGCTTGGTTCCTGTCAGGGCTATATCCCTCTTGGGGCTCTGCTTGGTTCCTGGTGTTGGGCTAGGGAGGTGTAGGAGAACTTGGCAAATGCAAATCCTATCACCCAGGAAGACAATCTGTGAGATGCTGCAGAGTGTGCCTGGGGTGTTGGCTCTCCTGTGTGGCAGAGCAGCCGAAGCCTTCCCAGCTTCATCATCAGACGGAGTTAAAAAACAGCACTGTTATCACAGAAAGAGTCGCACATGGAAAGGATGGAAGGACATCCAGTGTTGATAGCACTCCAGAGCCGATATGGGATGTGGACTTTCCCAAGCTAGTGCAGGAAAGGAGGTGACTGCTTTAGCCAGGAGAATGAACCAGATCCCAACATCACACATTAGGTGTCAGAACACAGAGGCTGTGGGGTAGGGAAGTGACATCCTGCATCGAGGCAGGGAGTGGTAGGGAGGACCAAACTTAGGGATTTAACTGAACTGCTGTGAGGTGGTGCAGGAGCGTTTCCTCCGTTGGACGGAGCCTGCTCCCTCTGCAGGCTCGCTCCGTGATTAGGGAGCTTGCCCAGCAAACAAGATGCTTGAATTAGTTTCCTGTACGAGCTTCAGGGGTTTGAACTCACCTCCCTCACTTCATAGGCATTTTCGTAACCACAAGGAGCTGGGCGGATTCACTTTCTACTCCTGAATTTGAGCTGGGCTTTTAGCACAGTTTGAACCATTCATTGCATCACAAAGGGCACAAGATGGAGCATGACTCCTAAAGCACACAGGTGGGAGTGGGTAGGTTCTGTGCCTGAGATCCTTGTCTCCACCTCGATTCTCCCAGACGCACTTAATGCAAAATATTTCTTGGGAGAAGCATTCCCTCATCATTATCAGACTGGAAACTTTCCAGAAGCTTTTTAAAAAGCAGCCGAAATGCAGGAAGACCTATTCTGCAGACCCTCTACCTTTTATTAGTAAGAACAAACATTGGAATAAAACTTCACCCTCTCACCAGCATCAGTGGTCTGGGCACAGGAGGCCTTCTTTCTGTTCCTCCTCTGCTTGCAGAGTGCCTACCCAACCCTAAACTCCCTAGATCTGCAAACAAGAGCTGGGGCACATTGCAAGTGACACAGGTGGTGTACAGAACCATCCAGCAGGGAGAAACCCCTTACATAGCTGAGCCCTAATGAGCTTCGTTCGAGCTTCAGACCTGCCTGGAGGGTTCAGATTTCCTGGCAGCTGCACAGCACCGCAGCCCTTCCTCAGCCTGGCTGCTGGATCTCTTCCCAGCCCAGCCTCGGGGCGGGAGGCAGCCCCGACACAGCAGTGCTCAGGTGGTGGAGGCTGTGGGGAAGGCAGCCTGCTTGTCTGCTGATCAGAGGGCAGGTTCACACGCTTCAGTTTCACAAACACTCGCTCCAGGTACTGCCTGCAGATCGTACCCACAGCAGCACAGAGCTGCCCCAGAACCTGATTGCAGCAGAGGAATGTCACTGGTAGGGGACTGGTGAGGAATTGGCCAAGCCTGCTGAGGTCCCTCTCCTTACAGGTGACGTTGGCTGTGCCTTCTCAGGCTGCAAGGCCACTCTCTGCTCCTGTCAAAGGGCTTTCCTTAATGTTGGGGAAGCAGAACAGTTGTAAGTGCCAGGTCCCAAAGTAAAGATCCCCAAAGAACTACAATTGCTTACTGAGGGCTTATGGAAACTGTAAGGGAAGTGTTGTGGCAAGTGAACACACACGAGTGGTAGCAGAAAGCACTAGCCAGCCTTAACAGCTAAGGGAGAGGATGACAGCATATTTCACAGCTATACTCACAGCTATATTCTCCCAAATATAAGGACCCTATTCCTTGTCTAAACTGGAGGATCAAAAATTAGAGGTTCCCTGGTGTGAGTGAAGACCTCTCTTTCCTCCCCTGTATAATTCTTATCTCCCTTTCTCTAAGAGAGCTGAAATATGGCATCCAAAAATTTCATTTCTCCCCCCACAGCATCAGTTCAGGAGCAGAAGTTCTGGGAGGCTATCTATTCATACAGGCTGGGATCTTGGAGAAGGATTCAGCCCAGTTGCCTGGGCTCAGGTCTGAAAGGTCTGCCAGGATGCTCTTCCTTGCTTCACACCTGTGTGTGAACTATATCCAAAGGCTGGTACAACAATCAGAGCAATTGCTCAATAAGCAAGAATTGCAGAGGGCTGAAGCTGGGCTGAGGATGGGCAAACTCAGTGCAAATCACAGAGTCAATTCCAATTCCCTGCATGGGGGGATGGGATGAAGGGAGCAGAGTTCACCTCTGTCAGAGGTCCAAGCTATACACTGATCTCTTTCAACTGGGCCATTTGGCTCTTAAAAAGCCTTTTTGTATAAAAACTCACCATCTTAAGTACTCCAAAATTCACATGATGTCTCCTGTTTCCTTGAAACATCATGTGTCTCATGAGAACTAAGGGTTTGATTATTCATCCTGGTTTGGGAGTCACACAAGTTCACATCCTGCTGGGGAAAGGGTCAGCCCTACCCCATGTGCCACCCCCTCCACATGCAGGGAACCAAAAGTCCAGAGGTCTGATCAGGGTGTTCAAGGTGACCCACCCCATATTTCTGTGAAGTGTTGCATGGCTCCCACTGGCCCCATGGAGAAGGGATACCCCTAACAAGGGCCACACAGCTACACCCCACCAGCGAGGCTGTGGGGGAGACACCACCCCAGTTTAAAAACACTTCTGTTTAGGTGTGGATACTTCCATGCAGACTCATACACTGAGAAGAGATCCTGCTGCATACTTAGGGATATGGTGCCATTGGAGGGACCCTTGAGCAAGACACCTGGGCAGGGCAGAGGAACATTCCGTAGGAGCTTGCCTCAGCCAAACCTTCTATTCCAGCAGAACACCTGAGATGGCACTGGACACCCTAATATACCCTGAAATGGGTCTCTTCACCTGGCACGTACCAGAAACCAATAAACAACATTTTATAAATCAGTGGCTAAAAGGGGGAGGGAGGGAAGAGAAGGCAGGACTAGGCCCAAAGGTTTTTTTTGGGGTGGGAGTGAGAACAACTTTATACTGAAGAATGTAATGAGATGAGAGGTGGAGAAACAAAGCATCTACATCCACACACACACACAGAGCTACTGTAGCCACAGCATAATAAACAACCATAATGACCTTTTAGATTACAAATAATGGGAGAACAGGAGGGGGAAGGCAGAAGAAGCACCTTGAAAATCAAATGGTGTATTTAAAAAGTACATAACATAGCAATAATAGTAAAAAGACAATTTATGTATTGCAAAACCTTAATTCCAGGCCTCCCTGGGAAGTACAGCTAATTTCACAGTCACCTAAAAAGAAACCAAACTGAAAAAAAGGAAATAAAAGAGCATAATATATGAAGCAATTAAAATATGTGTTCACCCTGCCAAAGTCAGTGGTGCCAGAGTGGGGCAGGCAGCAGGCACACATGCCACGCTGAGTTTAACCCCAAGGTAAACCCACAGCTTTCTCTTCCCCACAGACACGTAGGTCAGCACTGCAGGAACCTCCTTACTGCCCAGCCAGGGTTACAGCCCTCGCTCCCCTCCTTCCCTCCAGCTCCTCTCACCCATGTATGTGCCCCATTGTGCCCCTGCCCTCCTCCCTGGCCCTGTGCCTGCCTCCCACCTGGGCAGAGGCTCCCAGGGATGGGTGGTTCACTACCAGGAAGGTGCTGAGGGGCAGACACTCGAGTGCGGCTGGCACCAGCTCCATCCCTGCAGCACACGAGCACCAACCCACCCGGGGTAGGGGCTACCCCTACCCCACTCTCAGGACCCGGGGAGAGGCATTCTCCTAATGAATGCATGAGAAGGGCCAGGGTGAGGGATGAGACAGGATGGGTGGGATCGGAGGGTGAATCAGCGCTCTGACAGCCGGGGCCGGGAGGCACTCGCTCGGCCCGGAGGGTACGGCCAGGAGTGACTGCACTCAGCCCTCAGACAGCCAGTGCCTGCGGAGAGGGGTAAGTGGCCTTGAAATGCTAAATGAAGGATGATAATTGCGGCAAGATGCATCTATTTGGTTAATCAGGAAGAAAACCTGTATGTTATATCGTATCAATTTCTCAGCATAGTCACGATTGGTAGAAAGAGGAAATAGTAAAACCTGTGGCAGGTATCAGAGCCATCATTCCTCAAAGACCCTCAGCTAGTCTGGGGTCCAGATCACATCATCTTGATGAATACATAAAAAAGCAACAGTATCTTTTACAATGTTCCAAATACCTGTTTTAAGCAGTTGTTACTGAAATGGAACTAAAATCTCTGATGCAGCCTAGCCCTGCTCTCGCAACTGCTCTGCTGCAGCATCTGCTTCTCCCAGACCACAGCTTTTTTCCATACGTAGGAGTATTAAACCTGCTTTGGCAGAATTCCTGGCGTTAGACATGCTTGCTCAAATTCTCCATGTAGCAGAAACACCTAACCCGAGACACTTGGCTGTTTAAAGGTGACAGTCTTGAAACTTGTAGTTAACACGTTTCATGTGGACGGAATATTTCTGTATTTTGGTTAAAACACTTTCATTTTCTCCTTCATTTGGAACATTTTAACCAGCAGTACAGCTTTAGTTTGTGCAAAAACTGATATCTAACTTCAAGAGTATGTTGTATATTGGGTATGGTCAAAGAGGAACAGGGACCACATTCCACAAGGAGAACTTTTATTAAAGTTTTGTGCAAGTTGTTCAAGCATAACCTATCATAAAATAGAGCATAAGCCTCTATCACAAATCAGGACAATAATGGAATACAGAGAAAATACAGAAGTCCTTTGACAAGAGATTATACCAAATTTGACCTGGAGTCCCCATCTCTCCCAGGCAAATAATGAGTCTCTGTGACATTGCCAGAGGTAGCCGTAGGATTAAAAACACACGTATTTCATTGTCATACACTTATTGAGGTACATAAAGGCACTAAGTATCACAGTTCCTATTTTGCAGGGTAGCAGGCAGATGTGCAGGGCCCAAATTCCCTTGCTGGGTTTGCAACTCCAGCATCCAATCTGCTAAAGTCTCAGCACTTCCCAACAGAATGCACTGAAGAAAGCTCCTGTCCCCAGGGGGAGAGAGAAACCTCCCCTGGAGGAGCTGGGCAGCTGCCAGAGGGAAAGTCAGCAGGTACCAAGCAGGGGGTGCTGTGGAAATAAGGTGTCTCTGTCCTCCCTACGCTGCTTGCTTTTCTCCAGGGCTCCCAGCAGCTGCCTGCCCGCGTGTTCCCGGGAGTCATGATAGCCTTCTCTCCATGCTCATTTTCATGCCAGGGTAAACCCTGTGCTCAAATTATTTAGGGTCACGGAGGTCGAGGGATCACGCACTGCAAGCCAGCATGAGTCACCGTGAGTGAGCTGCCCTGAGCTGACCACAGGGGTAAGTGCATCACAGAAAGGCAGCAGAGCGTCTCCCTGGGCAAGGAAAAGAACAACAAAAAAGTGGTTATTCAGGTGAGTGCTTTCAGAAATACCTGCCTAGTCCACAAGTTTGTGGGCCAAAACTGTTGAACAGTGAAAGCAGCAGCCAGTATTACAGGAAAAGGCCTCATTAAGAGAGAGCGAGTGAGTCTTTTCTTGTGGGCAGCACTCGTGTAACTTCAGGCAAATGGGAAACCCCTCCGTAGATTTTCATGCACCAGCCCCTGAAATCCAGCTCTGAGGCTCTCTGTAATGAGCAGGCAGGATCTTACCAAGCCCTCACACAGAGCATCAAAGCAATGCAGCTGCTTTTATTACAGCTGTTTATGAAAACTATCACAAAAGTGGCATGCCACTGCCAGCTGGGCTTTTGCCAAAGGAAGCTCTGTTTAATTAGGTCAAGAATTATTTGGTTAGTGGCACAGACACATTTATATATAGTTTTCAGTGTCTACACAGAAGTCCTCATTAGCAGGACACAGGGCAAGGGGATAGAGGAGAAAAAAAAGGTCACCAAACTCTTGGGGGAGCCAAGTTTATTCAGTTGGTAACTATAAAGCCAACGCTGCAGCTACCCTGACACTTGGACCATTACCCTTGGCTTTGTTTAAGCTGAAATAAAACCAACCTCAGATTTTTTGCAAGAAAGCTCATTCTTGTCCAAATAAGCAAGGTCATCTCCTTTCCACTGGAGCATTACACTGGGGAGAAGAAAGGAGATGAGAGCAGACATCGCCTCAGGCTAACTTCACACTCCACACCTTAGGGTGGGCCACAGGGGAGTCTCCTTTGGTCTCTCACTTCCTGGGAGTGAAAGGAGGCAGATGGAGTTGCTCAGAGATGTCTGACTCACTGCAAAGGCGGCCGGACATAACAAGCAAAATCAGATATCACTGTGCAAGCAAACTGGGTGCGTTCAGGTGATCCTGCTGCAAGTCACAGCTGCATGTGAAATGGTCAGAATCAATTATTTCTACATCAGTGCAAAAGGATATCCAAACCAAAATGCACAGGATTTGCCAAGGCATGCAAGGGGTTGAGAAGAGTTAAGTGTATCTGGTGCCACCAGCCTGAACAAAGAGAAATGGCCTGGAGAACAGGGGAGCCGTGTGCCTGGGGACCCAGAAGAGGGGTGGGTACCACAAGGATTGGATGACAAATGCTGCATGTTGGCAGACAAGCTCTTGGTAATCTGAGGCTGAAGGTCCAACCTGCTTCCTCTGTAGGTTTGCTCTTAATGCTCCTGTTGGTTTCAGGACTGGGCAGATTGCTCCCTTGTTACTGCATGGAGTTAGAAGGAGAAGGATGGGGTGTGGGCCATGGATAATAGAGGCACTGGCCTGCAGAATGTGAAAGGGGAAGAAGAAGACAAGCTCCAGGCTAGCAGCTAATGAAACTTTGCAAATCTTCCTGGTCTACATAGTCTTCAAATAGGCCACCAGCCACATTGTCCTAACCTCCTCCTGTCAGGATAATCCATCCTCTTCCATCTGTAGGTTTTAGGCCACTGATCAAAGCTTCTTGTTGCCAGCTCACCATTCTGAGGCACCATCCATGGGAAAAATTCTGGCATCAAAGGGACTGTCAGTGACAGTACTTCAAGCCCTTCCCAGATACCATCTCTTGTTTTGGGTGCATCTCCCACCTCACTCCAAGAAGTTTGTAGGGAAGACTGAATCTGAATGACTTTAGCTAAATATATTTAACATCCTGTATCTGCTCCATGTGTCCAGAGGCACCATCTTTCCTCTCTGTCCTGTTCAGTAATCACCACACAAATTCAGGCTTTCTCTCAAAGCCTTGCCCACAGAACATACCCGAGAAGTGAAACACATGAGAGCTATGGGTTTCCCGCTCTTACAAATTCCCTTTAGTCAACTGAGCTCCCACATAGTGGGGAAAAACAAGCGACAATGGAGAAAATGGCAATCATCAGCAGGGAAGCCAACTACCTGAAGCCAACCAGGAACAGCACAGTGAGCAGTGAGCTGTCATCCCCAGTAGGCAGCCTGGACACTCAGAGCATATTTGTACATACTCTAACCTCCCACTGTGTGTTAGGGAATATATTTCACTTCTCTATCCCAGGGTGTCAGGCTGTAACATACTTAAACAAGTTTGTCAGCTGATGAAATTGTTGAGATGTGTGAGTCTGTCCAGTTCGATGTCCCAGGTACAATCCAGCCCTTGTTAAGGAACTCAAAGCAGGGTTAGTTTTACTGCTGTGCTGGCTGCACTGCTGCTGGTGGGCAGCTGCAAGGTGAGGACACACTGTGACAGTGGCACCTCCTCATACACTACTGTGGGTAGGTCTGGCACTCAGAAAGCCAGGCAGGCAGCTCCTGTGTGATGCTCGCATCCATCAGATGTAGGGGACAACAGCTTCTGCTCCAGAACCCCGAGCAGAAGGGTGGTGGCTGCCCAAAGGCAACAGTTGCCATCCCTGCTCCCGCTCGCCTCTGGTGGTGGCGGAAGCAGTGGGCTGGATTCCTCCCGTGGCTGTGTTTCCCCTCTTCCCATGGCAGCACACAGTTCAAACCAGCTCCTTTCCCCCAAGGAGACTGAGTTCAATTGGCTACACTGCTGGAAGCCCTTGATCCAATTCTGGGAAATCCCCACTGCTCCACTGTACTGGGCAGAGGCAACCAATTCCTATGATCCCCTGAGCTCCAGGCTGCCAAGAAACTCCTCTCCATACAAGTCTCATCTGGCTTTTCAGCATGGAGCTCTTTTGACTGAAACCACAATACTTAACATGCTTCAATGATCAAGCGGAGGGCACGGGAATGTCACTGAAAACACTTGGCTTCCAAACACAGCATTGTTCTTCCCTTACCCCATTCACAGATCCCAACCAGAACATCCCGATCGAGCTCTGAATGCTTCCTGGCCAATCCAACAAGAAGCACCACAGCGCTAGTTGAGCGAACACGCACACACTACCATGATGGCATGAAACCATGCTCCACTCGACCCCACCAGCGTCTTGCCACTGCTCCCAGGAGCAGCCCTGTGGGAGGGTTCCCTCCCTCCTCCGTGCTGCCAGGGTCCACCAGATGCAGTCTTGGCCAGACTCCTGCTCCTCCAAAATCTGCTGAGAAGGCTGACCGTGCTCAGCATGCATTTCCTGATTCCCGGCGATGAACGTGCAGCTTGGATGTCACCACCTGCCCACCAAGTCTGGGTGACATTTTCAGCCTTGTGCTTTGGAGGCCCCAGCAACAAGCATCTCTGACCCAAGCCCTGCCCCAAAAGCCTCATATCTAGTGTTCTAGTTGAACCAGGTTCAAGACATGGTAGGGAGAAGAACATGGTGGCCATGGCTCATCTGAGGGAAAGGAGGGGTAGTAGGAGCTGCATGAGTAATTTAAGAGAGAGGGAAAGAAAGCAAGCTAATTAAAGACACGATAAAATCTCAACAGTTTTAGCCACTTTGAATATCCAATTAGGTCCACAAAGCCTTTGGGCCATAGCTGTGGGAAGGGATCCACAGACTGACCAACACCCACCGAGAGCGTCCAGAGCAGCCAAGAAACATCAGCTATGGCTCTTTTTTGGTTACCCCTCCCCCAGGCAGCCCCAGGGCAGTGGGTCCCAGTGGCTGCAGCCTTAACCACGTCCCTCATCCATCCAGCTGCCCCATGGCCATGCTGTGCCGCTACAGCTCCCAGCAGCTGTAAAAATTCCTCAAAACTCCCCCTTTTTTTTTTCTTAAATAATATTTGCACACACATTCAGCTGCATTGTTTATAGCCAACATTTCAACATGTTGGCGCTGGCACAGGCAGAGAAAATAAAACAAGACAAATGAATGGACTGGAACAGGAACTCCAGCCCTGACCCTGTGGCAGGGTGATACAATTCGTCCCGCGGTGTGTTTTTGCTGGATGGTTGTTGCCTCATTTTTGCCCTTCTTGGTGGGACGTGCGAAGACCAAGCTGCAGCAGTACTGAAGTTGCTTTTAACTCAAGAAAAAAAAGGGCGAGTTCCAGGAGGGCGCTTCTTTCAAAGCAGCATTTTTTGCCGCAAACCTCTCGCAGCGTTTTACACTGCCAGAAATCCTGTTCCGAGCAGCAGAAAAAACGTGCTCACTGAGGCACGGGCAGAGGCTGTGGGGCCGGCCCGGGGAGGGGGGAAGACACCTCACTTCCCTAAACACATATTTTCTGGGGGAGAAGCCCCCGCTAGGGGTTAGCGGGAGCTGGGAAGGCTGCTCCGGGCGCGGGGCCACCGGGGAGCGCTCCCGCCCCTCTCCGGAGTGGCGCCGGGGGGGTACGGCCGAGCGCCCCCGGGCTCTTCCCACAGCGGGACGGGAAGGGAGAGCTTTTAACAGCATCATCATCATTATTATTATAATGAATTATTATTTTTAGCGAGAGGGAAGGAAGCTCGGCGGGAGCAATGCCTCTGCCAGAGAGGAAATCTGGGAATGCAGTGGAAGGGAAGCGGCGGGTGCCGGAGGACCGGCCGGCGAGGGGAGAGAGCGGCCGGGGAGGGGAGAGAGCGGCCGGCGAGGGGAGAGAGCGGCCGGCGAGGGGAGAGAGCGGCCGGGGAGGGGGCAC
>VZTN01006367.1:56093-173702 GCA_013400515.1 Erpornis zantholeuca
CCCTGAGCCCCGGGGAGCGCTGGTCCCGCAGCAGCAGCCGCCAGGTGTCATCCGCGGACAGGGGATGGTCCTGCTCCCGCCCCGCCTGCGAGCGCCTTTCTGCGGAAACCTGGCTCCGCCGACCCGTGAAGTGCTGTGCTCGCTGCTCCACGTCTGTGCTGGCAGCCTGGGCGCCGTCGAGCCCCGTGTGCGGTCGGACGGTGCTGGGCAGGAGGCCTTGTGGCTGCCCCTCGAGGGGCACAGAGCCCCAGTCCCATCCCTTTCTTCTGAGATAAAGGACACGCTTCCCATGTGCCCCCCACCAGACCTGAGTGTGCACCAGCTGTGGAGTCTTCCACTTAGGTTGAGTTAGGAGGAAAAAGCAGAGCATAAGGTAGTGTGTGAGTAGGCACGGCCATCAAAGTCAAAACTGGCGGGTTTTTTTTTTTTGGTTTTTTTTTTTTTTGAAATGGAACAATTTATTTAAAACTTGCCTAGGGGTGAACTACAGCACCAGTCGGATAAGGAGTGGCAGAACGAAGTGCACAGTGGGATCTGAGCTGCTCAAAATACCTCTGTTTTTGCTGTACCATTCTGTCTGTGAATTTTGCCTGCAGCTCTGGACATGGACCCTCCTAGCCCACATGGCTGTGAGTCGTTAGGAGATGGCTAAAAATTACAAACATGTGAGTGTAGGCAGCACTGTTCCATGGGAGGAGGGCTCTAATCTCAACTTCTGAGTAAGCTTCTGCTTAATGAAGTGGGAAAACTGCGGTTAATTTGCAGCCTTTGTTCTGTATTTGGGTAAAATTCTCCTGTGATAAATATTCCTTACTAGAAATGATAAGGACATGAAGTAAATGCTTGTCTGGAGTTCTCCTGTGCCTAAGAGACACTCGGGCCTGGGTGGCACTGCAGATTGAGGGATTTCCAGGGTGAGCACGTGGAGGAGCAGAAGTCCTCGGGGCTCTCCAGGGTGACTCAGCACTGAGGCTGTTTCCCTTCTGGTGATCACATGGCTTTTTTCCCCATGTCAAAATGTCAGTGACAGGGACTACTCTGCCTTTCCCACCCATCTGGAATAATTATGATTTTGCATCAAGTGGCTGAAAACCTCTTGTGCTGGGCACAGAAGCAGAGTCACCTTGCACAGTACTTTGAATCTACCAGACTGCAGTGCTGTGGCAATGCCATGGTTGTATTGGGTTCTTGGTGGTCTGATCGCTGGGATGGCTGCCACTGCTGCTGGCACATGCCTTGGCCCTTGGCTCTTTCTGTGTAACTTGACTCATCTATGCATATTGTCATTGGAATAATAAACAGGAGCAAGAAAGAGGCCAAACAATAGTTGTTTTCTTCCCAAGTACTCATACCTGCAGGGATGATTGTGGAAGTTCCTGGTCTCCTTCAAGGTGACTCTTTATTGCTTAAAACACACTTTATGAGAGTAATTGCCCTCTGTTGTTATGATGGAGCCATGGACTTCCTTGAAGTAAGAAGGCTGATCTTAAAACATCTTAATGTTTTAACAATTTAACCTTGTTATTCTCTCAGATGGAAACTTTTACACAGTATAACACTGCCACTAAGCCAACTGAGCCAAGGTGCACATCCTTCTGCAGGAGGGCAGTGGGCAATCCAGCCTGTATGGTGAGGGGAAGGAGGGTTTGGATTGTTTCGTCTGGTGCAGATGCATGCTGGTGGCTGACACAAGCTTAGCAGGGCAGGCCAAACTTTTTTCCAAGGGTGATGTCATTCCTATCTGAACATAAACTAATTAGAAGAAATTAGGTAGTCCAGCTTGCTCGTTAAACATGCAGGCAGTGGATAAGGAGGAAACACTTTCTTCTATAGTATGTACAGAGCAGTGTCACAATATTAATGAAGCACTATAAATGGAGCTTCTCCCTCTGAACACTCACTTGCTGGGGCCACCTCTCTGTGAAATAGTGACTGCTTTGAGTAGACTGGTCAGCTCTGAGTAGAGCAGTGATGAATGAGCTGGAGTTTGTATGGTGTAAGGGGGCTCTGGTGCAGTTTTGTAGTCTTTGTTCCAGGTTTCTCTCAGTTTCAAGTGGTGAGAAGCGCTAACATTTTTAATGGCAGCACTCTGAAACTTCTGGAAACCAAACAATCCTCTCTAACAACCCAAGACAAGTTACAGCAAGTGCAATAAACCTGTAAGCCTTCTAAAATTAAGTTAGTGCACGAACCTGAAATGTAGGCTGCTGTTTTAGCAGCAAAATCAGTACATTTTAAGTAATGTGTTTTGCATTGCCTGTACTCAGATGTCTCCAGGTGGCCTGCATACTAGCACTTTGTCCTAACCTTGTTTGAAGTCATTCCTGTGTCCAAGAACCATACTAATACCCCTGAGAGGGACATTCTGCACTTGTTTCTGGCATCTGAGGAGCTGGGATTTTAGGGCCTCCTTACAGGGAGGAGGGAGCTTCTTGGGAGAGAGAAGATTGGGCCTTTTCCTGAGTAGGTGCTGCCCATTATAAAATTGCAGTGCTTCAGCATTGCAGCGTTAGTGTTTTCATCCTAATAGCTTTGAGATAATAAAGAGTAGAAGACGTCTAAGACAGCACTCCATGACAGCTGAAGATTGATGGGCTTGCTGTGTTCAAATGGCACTAGTCCCTCAGGACAGCATTCAGCCATGCTAAGGCACCTAAATGTAGGTGTCTGTGTCTGCTGGGTGCTTAAGCCCTCATTAGAGTCAAGGCGATGTAATCAGTGGAGGCAAGGAGAGCGATTATCTGACCAGCCCCTGCATGTCTTCTCCAAGGTGAGTTGCTTTGTCAGGGCTTTGTTGGCTAGATCTCAAGGTGCCTATAAGAGGAGCACACGCACCTTTACTTTGGTGCCTTTATCTGAGACCAATTTAGCTCAAACTGATGAACTTTTTATCATGGAGCTTTTATGGTAACTCTCTCCATAAACAAACAGACTGGACAGGTGTTTGTGTGAAGAGAGCTAGCAAAGTAGTGGGAAACATCAGTTGCTGGCTAGAGCAGCAGCTCTCTCCTGTTCTAGTGCAACTGTAGTCTTCCTCTGCTAAAGGTTGTGGAAGAAATTGGGAATTATAGTTGTGTCCTGTCTCAGCATTCTGAAGTGAGCAGAATATATATGAGCAGAAACATAAGTGCATGTATTTGAGGGGGATGGCTGTGAGCTGTTGAGTAGGCATCAGAACATTGTAATGTTTAAAGACACCATTTATTTGTGGATTAGACATGAGGAGCTCTGGTTAATCCCTAGTCTTTAATATAGGCAGTGAACTTAGAGGGGGAAGTTGTTTTAGCCGACAGTGCGAGGACTTCTGGTGTTTCTTACAGGTTCACTTCTGAGCTGAGAAGATACTCTTAAATGCAGAAAGCATGTGGTACCTCCTTTGGAGTGCTGAGTGTCAGCTTTGTTAACAGGTCTCTAAGTTTGGGCTGGTGAGTGTGCTTCACTTGAACTGCTGCTCTGCTGGCTACTGGTGTACCACAGCAACGAGTCCTATCTGGCCTGGCTAGAAACCTGGCACAGTGCACTTTCTGCTGTGGGGATGCTAGTGGAAAAGTTACAGCTCCCTGAAGCCTCACCTCAAGGTGAGATAACATTTGGACCTCCTACAAGCATCTCTTGTGGGCATCATCTGCTAATGTGGTGGTTTCCCAAGCTCTCTGTTTCTCAAGCAGTGCTTGGCTGCAGTCGGCGTTCTGGGTCTCGTGGAACCGGCACGGGTCCAATGGAGTCTGTTAGCTTGGGCTCCTTGCCACGCTCGACTGTAATGTTTGTATCTTGCTGCTGGGACCAGTCTCACCAGTGAGGCTTGCTGTGCTGGATGGGAACCAGTGTGTTAGTGGGATTTGGATGGAGTTGGCAATAGAACTTCCTGTTGAGTCACTGGAGCTGCAGTTACCACTGAGTCATGGAGGTGTTGTAAGTCATGGCTTTCCCTGCTGGGCTTCTAGTCAGAAACTCCTTGGGGGTATTGATCAGTTGAAAAACTCTTGCTGCTTCACCTCTGTGTCTTGCTGCAGTGCTCTCTAGCAGAACTATCTTCTCTGTAGCTCGTGTTTTTGCAACATGGTTCTCTTTAATGTCCACTCATTTTGTGTCTTAGTGTTTAGATTTTTCTAATAACTGAAAGGTCATCTGGATTGCTCTTACAGAATGCCTCCTGACTAAATCAAGGGTGCTGATACAACAGATAGGAAACTGACAGCCAACCAGCTTAAAATACTCATGGGTATCCTGCCTTGCATAGAGGCTCTGTGTTGTTGTACTCCACTGTGTAACTTTGCTGCACTGCCTGTGCAGTAATGTCAGTGTCTTGCTTGCCAGTCATGGAAACAAAGGCTGACAGTCTTGATTTTTTGCTGTGGGCAGTCCCAGGCACACACTCCTGTCAGCCAACCTTCTGCAAAGTACAGCCAGTTCACACAACAACTCCTCGGAGTGCTCTGACTCCAGGACTGCACACTCAAGCAGTAGCTGGAGATTGGGGGTTGCTCTTTGTCTGCCTCTGCCACGTGATGAGGAGCTTATTGCCTCTTTTAAATGTAAGGAAACTTGAACCCCATTCCACTTGGAAGGGGAGTGTGATGAATGCTTTCTGGGCAGCACTGCAGACCATGACTGTCCTGCGCTGTACTCAGGAAAGCTCTCGCTAATTAGTTTCTAATGCTGGTGGCTGTACACATCCTGGTCAGAGCCAGGCAGCAGCTCGGGTCCAGCCCCTTGCATATAGGGATTACTGGAGGAGCAGACTGTAGATTGAAGCCAGAGGTGGGCAGGGGTGAGTGGAGCCAGTCTGCCTTCTAGAGAGCAAGGGGTGATTAATGTAACGAGTTCCAGATGAGAGCTCTTGTGAAGCTCCATGTCGTAGCCTTGGTGCTGCTGTGGCTGCAAAGGAAGCCTTTGTATGTTCCCTGGGGATCAGAGCTGGCAGCTACAGTGCTGCAGGAAGAGACTACCTGGCTCTTTCCTGTCCCAGAACAGGATCCCATGCTGCTTTTTTTCTGTGCTTTGAGACCAGTAGAGTGGAGAAATACAAACATAGGTATGTATATATTTACAGAGACATCTATACCTGTCATGTGCTACTTGTTATCCAGCTGACAGCAGAGTTTGGAGGCTGTATGTCCTGGCCCCAGGATGGTGATCTGGGAGATCAGATGCCTGTGCTCTGCACAACCACAGGAACTCAGAGGAGTCTGTCGATCTACCAAAACGTCAGTCTCCGGTAAAAGTGTCTGCAGAGGAGAGAACCTCTTATCCCATTGACCAGCTCATAGGGATCCTCTTTAGGGGCAGAGTCCAGGCTTTCTTCAGTCAAGAAGCTGACGGGTAAAAGCCCAAACTAGAGGAACTACAAAGCTTGCTTGAATTTGTATCTAACACAGATGCTAATATGTATGATATTCTTCACTTGCTTGCTGTGCTGTGTTGCTTATGAAACTGATTGAGACTCTCACACCAGCAGATTTGATGGGCAAATGATATTTGTCCACCTCGCTGGCTCTAGCAGCATGTAAGAGGCACCTATGAGCAGTGGAAAAGTGGTGGTGAGGCTTGCATCGAAACTTGCCCAACAGCCTGCAGCTAGACAGCTTTGACTTCTAAATCTCTTTCTGTCCCAATGGAGGAATCATCTAGATCGTGACTACTTTCCCATCAGTGAACAAAGCATGGAACAAAACAGGCTGACTCTGGCATGTCTGGGCAGTGGCAAGGAGTGCTCTGCTATCGTGCGCTCACATCGACTGACTCATGGCCTGCAGAGGAAAGCTGCTGCTTAATCCTCCAGCAGCACCGGCTCCCTCTGATGAAGTGTGTTTAACCTGCAAAAAGTTCCCTGGTCGGCATCTGAAGTTGCAGTGAGCTGTGAAACACTGGTCAGCTTCTTTCTGCTCAAGCTGGAAGATGCAATTATGAATAATTAGAAGTTATTACTCTAGTAGCTCAAAAGTGCTAAATGCTCAGTGTGCCCTCCCCCCACCCAGCATGTTGCTAGAAGGGGTTAAAAAAATTCACCAAACCTTCCTACACTGGTGCTTGTGAGTAAATGTGGTGGGTTGACCCTGGCAGGGCACCAGGTGCCCACCGAAGTTGCTCTGTCACTGCCCTCCTCAGCTGGACAGGGACAGAAAATATAACAAAAGGCTCATTAGTGAAGATAGGGGCAGGGGGAGATCTCTCACCAGTGGTTGTCACAGGCAAAAGAGACTCTGCTTGGGAAAATGAATTGAGTTGATTGGTAATAAATTCAGAGTAGGAGAATGAGAAGTAAACCCAAATCTTAAAAACATCTTGTCCCCATTTTTCCCTCAATTTTTCACTTTAATCCAAATTCTCCAACTTTTCCCCCAGGAGTTCAAGGGGATGGGGAATGGGGGCTGTAGTGGGTTCATCACACATTGTTTCTGCTGCTCCTTTGTCCTCAAGGGGAGGACTTCTCACAGTCTTCTCCTGCTCCAGTGTGGGGTCCTTGACACAGGAGAGAGTTTCCACAAACTTCTCCAATGTGAGTGTTTCTCATGGGCTGCAGACCTAAACAAACTGCTCCAGTCTGGATCCCTTCCATGGGGTGCAGTCCTTCAGGCACAGGCTGCTCCAGCATGGGTCCCCCTCAGGGTCACAGGTCCTGTCAGCAAACTTGGTCTAGTGTGGGCTCCTCTCTCTATGGGGCCACAGGTCCTGCCAGGGGCCTGCTCCAGCACGGGCTTCCCATGGGGCACAGCCTCCTTTGGGCATCCTCCTGCTGTGTTGTGGGATCCTCCACAGGCTGCAGGTGGATCTCTGCTCCCCCATGACCACCATGGGTGCAGGAGGATCTCAGCTCTGGGGCCTGGAGCACTTCTTGCCCCTCCTTCTTCACTGACCTGGGTGTCTGGAGGGTTGCTGCTCTCACATATTCTCACTCTTCTCTGGCTGCAATAACTTCTTTCCCTTTCTTAACTGTGTTATCCCTGAGGCACTGATGGGCTCAGCCTTGGCCAGCAGTGGGTCTGTCCTGGCTGGCTGGCACTGGGTCTGCTGGGCATGGAGGGAGTTCTGTTTTGTTAGAGAAGCCACCCCTGTAAGTCCCCCTGCTACCAAAATCTTGCCACACAAACCTGGTACAGTAAAGCATGTTAGACACATGCTTTAAGGTGTGCTGTGGGCAGCTTAAATGCTAGAGTCACAATTGTGTAGGAAATCTAATTTTCTGACCTATTTTGTAATGCACACTCCTCACCAGAGTGCCTGCTGAGAACCTTCCTGTGCATATTTGGGAGCGTATTGGTTGACAAGGCTTGAAACTATGCCATAAATCATTCCAATAATATGATGGTATTGGTTGTGTTCTAGTGCCTGGGGATGTTCTCTGATATTATTAATTTACTAGTATGATGTAGCCAGTGGGTCTCTGGCTGCAGGCCCAGAATATTATGAAGTCAAGAAAACTGCAGTATCCAGTAAAAGAAAGTGAAAGTTCACAATAGAAGATCTCAACTCTTCTGTTGCAAACTGAACCTGTTTTGGATACTTCAGAGAGATGAGCAAGAACAGTTGTGTGAGAAGTGCTGTCTGATCAATCAGCTGAGGATTGTGAGGTGAGTACTGCACACCTAGGACAGCATTCAGTGTTGTTGTGATGGTGCTGGTACATGCCAGTGGTTCAGCCTGTACTTTTAGACTTGGCTCATACAGTGGTCCTTCAGCATTTTGTGCCCTGCTTTATTTAGAGGGAAAACGTGCTGGCTAGAGCTCATAGTCAGTGAGTAGACCCAGAAGTTTATTCATATATATGAAATATATTTAACTTAGTGATGTTTGAACAGGTGTCTTACAAGTTTGATCTGCTGTTACCTGGTATTTTGACTATCCTGATGGTACTTCTTGACAGAGACTGATCTGAACTAAGTGACATGCTGTGCTAGGAGTAACTTGGCAGTAAAGCAGTCACCTTGCCTTGCAATTTTAGCACTGTTTTATTGACTTGACTTTGTGCCTGTCAATCTACCAGTGGTGGCATTAGTGATGTCTCTTGCCTCTTCACAGTATAGATGTGTAAAACACAGGGATGTCCAAATCACAACTTGAAATCTTGCAGTTGCTTGTGTGAGGCAGGAGAGCATCTAGAGTGCACAAACATGGTAGCATCTCCCACTAAACCCAACCCCCCCACACCTGCTTTGGTGACTGCTCTGAAAGAAGGCCGTGGGGAAGACAGGTGAACAAGCTGTATGCCCAAAAATGAAGGCATGAGGTGAGGCTTGGATAACAGCTGAGATCAAAGGGAAGCTCTGATTTATCTTGCCTTCATAACAGTCCCTTATTCAGGGCTCTGCTGTGCAGGTGTGGTATGAAACAGTGTAACTGGGTGACTAGGTCAGAGTTAGTTTAATCCAGTAGGTGTTTGGCCAAGAAATGCCTAATGTCCATTAATCAAATGAGTGGAACAATAGGTGACTGGAGCACGATTGCAGCTGCAGGTTTTTTTAAGACTATTTCTGATGGGAGGATTTCACTTGGTGCCTCATCACCTTCACTTCAAATGATACTTCAACACCCTTGTGACTCAGCATGGAAGTACACCAGTCAGCTCCCATAATCTCACTGAGGTGTTGCATAATTTAACTGTGAATGGGGCAACTGCTGTTAGAACTTTGTAGTATGTGCAGGATTAGCAATGCTTTTGTAAACCTGAGCAGAGACCAGTAGTGTCCTAGGAAGAGGCACTGTGAGCTTGATCTGTGCCATTTTATATGTGTAGATCACTGGCTGTGAGCACACAGGTTTCTCAAAGGGAGTTCATGCAGTCTGACTGTTCTACCTCAGAATAACTTTGTGAAATGTGGTCCCACCTGCTCAAAGACCATCTGAACTACTGCTGCTTATTCCAAGGAGACCAGCAGCACCCAAAACACTTGCATGCTTCTTTTCTTCAGCAGCTGCTGGACTGCTGTAGAAAGAGGGGTGATGCTGAAAGCTGCCTTGTTGAGAAGACCCTTGGGGAACAGGGTATTCCTGATCTGAGATGTGCCTCCTGCATGTGGTGATATTTCAGTCCTTTTGTGAATGGCTTAGTCGTGGTGGTGTAACTGCATCTGTTAACAGGGATGACTTCTGCATTATAAACAACCTCAGCTTAGCCAACACCAAGATCCTGTGGGTAAAACAGATGTGATAGCATGCCTCATAATGTAGGGAGAGACTTGGTTTTGTTACATGCAAGCTGGCTACGGTGAGCTGTAGAAAGAAACATAAAAAGAACACCAAGAATCGTAGAATATACCAAATTGGAACTCCACAAGGATCACTGAGTCCAATGTGTGCTGGTGTAAGACCTCCCATGATGCAGCAACTGCCTTGCATTGGGTCAAACCCAAAATGTAAAGCTGCCTGCATGGTCAGTGTGAGTCCAACCACTGCTGAGTGCTGTCAGCCCTGCTGTGCAAGAGCAGAGTCCCTGAGAACTGGTTGGAGCGTAGCTATGACTGAATCAAAAGGGTGCTGTGGAATGCCAACCCTTGGCTCATTTTGCTGCCCAGGTTTCACTTCTGTAGCTCCCTTGCAGATAGTCAAGGTCTTCTGTAGAGGCTGACAAATAACAGCACCAAGAGATCAGGCTGTGGGATGTCCCTGGTCCTGCCCTCTGATGTGCACATGTAAGAGAGAGGTTGGGCTGGTGCCTGTTCAAGCCAGGCAGCTCCTTCTGGGTGCTTCCAGTTCCCTGATCCATCAGCCCTTCAGTGGGGGTTGTGGTTGGTTGAGAGCTGGTGGTGATGCTGCACCTGAGAAGTTGAGTGTGAGATTTGTACTGAAATACAGCATTCCAAGGGAACACGTCTGGGATCTGTGTATGGGAAATACAGATTGTTAGCAAAAAATAATTTCACAAACATTCATCTGAAGAAAAATGAAGAAGAAGAAAATGTGAATTTTACAAAAGCAATCAAGAAGGCCTTGTCTTGGGTTTTGGAGGCTTGGGCTGTTGTTACAATATGAAGGAGCTGATGTAACTTCTGTAAGGTAAACTGTGAGTGGGTCAGCTGGGAAGATAGAGCAGAGTTTGATAGCAACAGGCTTTGCAGCTGGCAGGTGTTTCTGTCACTAAAGTGTAAGCAAATCAAAGGTAACTTTAGTAGTCTTGTGCGTATCCGGTTGCTATAGGATATATCCTCTTATAAAACATTGTCTGGGCAGTTCCACTGTAACTCTGGGTAACTAACTGAACTCCTGGTCAGCTTTTTTTGTTGTTGTAAGGCCAAGTATTTGTAAGTTTAAGTAGTCTCACTTCAGTTTACCAATGGCTTTAGCTGAGGCCTTTGCTACTCCAGGGTTGCAAGTTCATCTTTCTGCAGAGGTTTAAACAACATCTTAGCTGCTAGGAACCACAAGTCCTGCCCTAAGTACAAGCTCTTAGTTTGGCACACTGGGGATTTCTATCTGAAACTTGGATTTCACTAATTTAGTATAGTGCTGCAAGCAATTTGCTCAAATTAGAAACATGTATGTATCAGTAATAGACTGAAAATAGTTCTATGATCCTTCAAGAAATCTTATTTGTCTCCTGGCTCCTTGGCATATCTCACATTAGGTAATTGCTGGAGTTCAGGATGGAGAAGAGGGAAATTCTTGAGATAAGAACCTGAGTCTTTTCCTGTCTGTGTGTCTGGACACTGAAGGCTATTGCATTTACTCTTGTCTGACAATTGTTCCTGGCTGCATGTTGGCTTCCCTTCCTCAGGTGAAGCAGGACAGCTTCTTTCCCCCTTAGAGTACTGTGTAGCATAGTGATGAGGTGGTTTTTGACTTCTGGGACCATGTCTGCTCAAGTCAGAGCACTTGTGTTGCTGCAGCTTTGCTTGTGGTAGTTTGCTGGTCACACAAAAGCTGGCACAGAGCTCATTTGAAATGGGTAATACTTCCACCAGCCAAATTGCACAGGTTTTATCTCCAGGAAACAGGCTTCCCTAGGCCAAGGGCACACACATTCTCCTGGTGCTACTGGAGAGGCATCAGTGATGCACAGGGTGCCACCAGCCTGATTCGAAGGCTTGAGATGTGACAGGTCCCACATCTTGCTTTCCTATAGCCACACTTCTCACTGCTGAGCTGGGGCTTCCTGAGCTGAGTGGCTGAAGATGACAGAGCATGTTGTGCTGCTGTGGGACCCAAGTCTCTGAGCTGCCTCTGCCGTGTACTGGTGTGCTGCAGGCTCATGCTGTCCTGCAGTTGTGGCCTTGGCAGGAGGAGTGTGCAGGCCTGAGCCTCTTGGCATCCTGGCACATGGCCAACAGCCCCACACTGACCCTTCTGAGCTCACAGGGTGGCTGGGAGAAGCCAGTCCCAAATGGAACAAATGGGGCACTTGCTGCTTGCAGCTCTTCCCTCAAACCCAGCCTTGGACTCCATTCAGCAGCTTTGGGGCTGTAATGACAACTGGTCTGCTTCACTGGGAGCTGGGTGGTTTCTTACCCGTATGGAGAGATGAGACTGGCTTCTCCAGCCCACACATGCTCTTAAGGAGCAATCAGGCAATCTCAAACCCACTGTTGCACTTGTCAGAAACTCTATTTCTGTAGTACGTTTAACTGCAATGACAGTCCTCAGTGCTGATTCCCAAACAGGGTTGAGTGGGTGTCAAGAGATGGGGCAAGGAAAGGAATTTGCCTCCACCACAGGTCAACTGGTTGGGAATAATTGGCAAAGGATGCTGAAGGATATAAGCTCAGTGTGTTTATATCTGCTGGAGGCAACATTACAAAGTCCAGTCTCTTATTTAAAGTGGCTGTGGCTGCTGATGCCTTGTGTGAGGTGAGTTGCTCTTCCTCACCTGAACTCTGCAGCAGGGCCTGCATGTGTGCAGGAGGAAAAGGCAGCAGGGATTTAGATACTGTCACTTCTAATTTCTTCTGCTGGCAAGAGGATCACATTTATTTGTGCTGTAGTTACCAGTATGCATGGGTAATGGGGTTTGGGCTGCTGGAGTCCTCTGCTGGATAGGTTTCCATTTCATAAAGAATTTCTGCCTGCTAGCATGCTCTTCTGTTTAGCCTTACTTTGTCAGGTTTCAGGGATGGGTGGCCCACCTCCAGCCTCTGCTGAAACCAAGCAATTCTTGGTCTGTTCCTTTCTAAACAAGCACATGAAGTGTTTTTGCTGTAAGAATCAATCTTCTCTGCTGGTTTTGCTACACTATGAAGTAAGAATTATTGGTGAATTTAAGTCAGAGGGTTTTAAGACAAGCTAGAGTTGCCTGGTCTTGGCTTAGGCAGCTCACTGCTCCTCTCTTAAGCCAGCTGAAGTAGATTGAAATTAATTTCCCAGGATGAATGGCCTTAGTGAGCTACACCTACTTTGCACAACTCTTTGAGCTTATACATTGTCTGTGGCTTTCTTGTGCTAACTCAAGAAACAAATGCCTGAACTATCAAGTATGTTAAAGAGCTGCAGGGAAGGATCTTTAAAGAAAAGTGGTTTATAACATAAAACTGAACTGGCTGCTTCTCATGAGATTAGCTGCAGGGAAATGAGCTTTCTTATTATACTGCATCTTCAAAGCACAGACTGCCTTGAACGTGGGAGACAAAAGGGACCCCACTTTTGGCCGTTTTGTGGAGGCCTGTCACTGATACAGAGTTAAGTTGTGTGCTTGTTGTGTGCCACATCTGTGGATGTGTTGACCTGCATTGAGATTCAGTCTTAGGCCTGGGCTGCATTGCTTGACTGGAAGGAGTAGGTTGATGTGAGTAAAAGCAGTGTAGTAACTTACTTTCCTGATGTACTGTCCAGGTGAAACAGCAGGAGCACAGGCTGTGACTCGCTTCTCTGTATTGCCGAAGGACTGACCAGGCCTCTAGTGGAGCTGAGTGAGAGGGAGCTGAGAGGCAGCTGAGCTCTTCTGTGTCAGAGCTGGCATGGTGCTCTGTGCCCTCCTGGCACAGAGGACTCCCCTGCACAGCTGGTGTGCTGTCCCTGCTGCTGTGTGCACGGCCATGAGCTTCCCCTGCTGGGGAATCCATAGCCCTCTGGAGCTCCAGCTACTCCAGCTTTGCTCAGCCATCTCTGCTGAAGAATGTTAAATGCACTCTTTGTCCAGGACTAAATGGCAATTTCACTGGGCATCCTCTAAAGTTCAGGTGGCCCAGGATGAAAGTGGAACTGTTCCTTTTTGAAGAAGACATCTGTCTAGCCTTTGCTACTGTGTACTCCTACTCCAGGAGGACTGTGAGGACTCAAAAGCACTGCTGTCAGACCCTGGAACAAACATTATCCATCATGAGCAAATACTGCAGAAAAGAACTCTCCCTACACCCCCTGTCCTTGCTCATTTTTGTATGAACCTGTGTGGCCCTCTGAGTCAGCCTCTGATTTGCATGTTGCCTGCAGTCTGGTGATGTGCATTTCCATAATGCATGGTGGGTTGGGGAATGAGTGTCAGCATCCCAGAACGCAGGCTGTGAGTCTGTGTGAATGCTTAAGCAGCTCTGGCTGCCACGCTCTGCCCTGTGCCAACACAAACACTTGTGCATTCATGCACTGAGTAGGATTGGGAAACTGGTCCTGCTGGAAAATTCTTTGCATGATACTTTATCCTTTTTTTTTTTCTTTCTTTCTTTGTTTCTTTTTTTCTTTTGTTTTGTTTAACAAGACCAGTTCCCTGATCTGGTTCACCATGAGAGTGCACAAACAGACATGCAGGGGATGATCCAGGAAGCATGAAGTGACATGCTCCTGTGGGAGGTGGGAGTTTAAAGGGACCCACCGTACAATGTGAAACTCAACCCGATGGCGACAGGCTGGTTCATTTTTGCTGTTGGCATGTTGATTCTGCCCTACTTAATTAAAAGCATTGCCCTGTCGCACTAAGGAGAAAATGTAAAGCTGACTGGGCAGTAGTGTGGAGCCTCCAGAAGCACTGGCTGCTCTGCCTGTGGAGTAGCTTGGATGCTCTTCCTTGGCCACTGCATCCTGTGCAAAGGATCAGGGTATGCTCCTACAGCTTGAAGAGAAGGAGGATCAAAGCCTAGTGAACAGTGTATGGTCTGTTTTGTTCTGCTTGTAGTGGGTTAGATCCTAAGAGCTCTCATCCTATTTTGAGCAGTTGTTGGAAGGTGTTTTTGCTGCCTTTGAGAGCTGAGTGCCAGGAGGAAGCTACTGTGTGATGATCGGGGACTTCAAACACAACCAGGACTTCTCCCTCAAAGACAGTTCTCTCAAGTCATCAGGCAAAAATAGAAGAGGAGGCCAGTAAAATGCAATTAACCAAGATTTTCCATATTTCTTTATACTAATAATGATCTGATAGACAAGCAGCCAGATTAACTGGCTTTCTTACCCCTTTCTGCTAAAATGGTGCTTGCCTTGCTTGGTGAAAGAGCATCCTTTACTTTCCACTTCCTTGCCTTTGGAAGGAGCACACTATGAGCCACTAACCAGCCTTGCTCCAAGGTGACACGGACTGATGGATGGAAGGGTGGGGATGCTTGTTGATACACATCAAAAGGTTGTTGAGGGCACAGGGGAACACCACCATCTGGAACATGGAGGGTATGAGGAAGAAGGAAGTGCTGGTGACATTGTTTGTAGAACCATAGAAGGGTTTAGGTTGGAAGGGACCATTAAGATCACCTAGTTCCAACCATCCTGCCATCAAGGCAGTCCTGGATTGGAACACTAGCCAGAGATAAAATGTAAAATGCTTAAATCTAGGCCGTCTAGCCCCTGCAATGTTTGTGGGGTGGTTTGTAGCTGTCTTTGCACTCTTTGGCCTGTGCTGTTAGTTTGCATCTTTGGCTCCTCTAGGAAGAGAAATATTTCATTAGACTGCATGGTCACCAAGCAGCACCTGGGTTAATTTTGAGCAGTGGAGTGGCAGGAGAAACAACTGCAAGAGAATTTAGGTGAGGTGATGCCACACTGCTGCTGAGTTCTGATGTAACAGGCTTGCATGCAAGCTTCACTCTTGACTTGCCATATAAAAGCATCAGCTCTGTTTCAGATATTCCAGAATTTATGGCTAAGTGTGAAAAGTGAAGGTGTGCATGGCTAACTTAATTCCAGCAGTCTGTATGCATGTTAAAGAAGGAGAATAAGTGAGGATGCTGTTGGTGGTTTTTATATGGGGATTTTTTGGTTGTTGGGTGGTTTTTTTTCTTATTTCCCCCCCTCCTTAAACCATTTAAGCTATCTCCAGACCGTGGACATCTAGGATTTGGAGTTAATTGTGCATGGGCTATTAACTGTCGAATATCAAGGTGGAACAAAGCTAAATTTTCCTTCAGCAGGTGGTTTTGTTTTCCCCCCACACTAATTTACTAATATTACTTTGAGGTTAGAAGCTCTTCAGGCTCCTCTGCCTCAGAGAGTATTTCTGCTCTTCAGTGCATAAGAAAAGGTGAAAGACAAACCTTTCTGTCTGAGTTTATTTAAGAATTAATTGTTCAAATCCTCGTGAAAGTATTCTTCTAGATGCTCTATTGTAGCCAAATTACAGGGCAAATGCTTGCCTTGCTCTTGTATGTCCCTTAAACAAGAGCAAACCATTGGTTTTCCTTCCCATGCAGTTGCAATACTCTCATAGAGTGGTTAGGGAGGTATTTGAGGTGGGAGAGCTCATTACAGTTCATTCCTTTTCAGCTGAGTAAGAAGGATTTATTAGGAGAAATAAATGTGGAAATTTAACAGCTTTATTCAGATAATGGAGGATTTCAAATGTTTTTGACACTGCAGATCACTAACTAGGATTAATAAGAGTGGGATACAAATCATCCTTAATCTAGTTAAGGGCTTGTAGCAGCTTGTGGCAGAGCCAGTGGTTTTGCTTACCTCAAAGAGCAATTTGAGAAAAGCTCTTTCCTTTTGCGTGTATCAAATTAAATAAATGTGGTTCCCAGTTTGGGCAGGGTTAGATCAACTAATCAACTACAAATCTCCCCTTCATCGTGAGAGAGTACTTCAGATCTCTGCTGTAGCAGGAGGGAGCTCTGTGGCAGCTGGTGGGATAAGCACAGAAGGTCTCACGTTTTGAGACTCTGACCAAGATGAAGACTGAAGAATAGTTAAAAATTATTCTTTAAAAAAGGAAAAAAAGTCTGGACTATGTCAGACTTCTGGATCCAATCATATTGCTAATGAGTTGTGAAAGCCTGGCCCATTGTTGATTAAATTGAAGATGCCACTAAGCAGCTTTCTGGTTGTCCCAGCAGAACTGAATAACTATTGTTCTGCAACAATGCAGTGCTCAGCAAGAGCAGAAGCTAAGTCACCCCAGGGTTTTCCCTAAACAGGCTGCTTTGATCCTTGGGGAAGAGGGTCTTCTACTGGTTAATGAGAACTGGTTAAAGCATATCAGAAATACTCTTAAAAACTTTATGCCTCACATGCAACTAAATTCAGTGGCAGCAAATCAAAAGGACTGAAAAAGTATTTCCAACCAGTTGTCTGATCTGCTAAAAAAAACCCAACAAAACCATACAAGCTTGTTGAAAGGTAAAAAAGCAAAATGTTGTAAGTGCACAATAAGAATTTAAAGATTTTTTGACTAGAGTACATGAAGCACTATCAGAGATCCTTCAAAGAATCCACTGTCTGAAAGGTAGAGCAAGCTTGTTTTATGCTGGCATTTATTTTCAGCACTTTTGTATGATAGCACAACCCAGTGTTCTGTTCCCCTAATCCCCTTGGCTAATCAAAACCTTTCCCATTGGTGTAACTCAGCTTCAGTAAAAGGTCATGGAAAAACCTTGACCATGAGGTGTTTGTTGTTTGAACAGCATGGTCTGTCTTCCTGATGCAAACCCAAATTAGTTCAGTCCCTTCCGATGCTGTCCTGAGTCAGTGTTCTCTAACCTTGCTGTGTCTGAAATCCTTCAGCAGCAGATCATTATAGAAGCATGACCTTTCTGAAGTACTTGTATTTTGTGGAGGAGATTACTGTCTTTTATGCCCATTGAAGCTGTAGTTTATGGAGTAAGAAATGTAGTCTTTATATAACCATAGTTACATAAATTGGGGAAATGTTCCTTAATACTCATGTGTCATGAAATTGGATGATGTCATGAAGTTACAGCATTTTTGGGTATTCTGACTGCTATCCACATGTACAAAATCCTGTACTGTCCCTTGAGTATTTGGGCCAAAGAAAGTCCCTCTCAGATCCCAAACCTCAGACTGCCTGGTCAAACAGAGGTGCCACAATGCCCAGAGGAGCAGCTGGGTACAAGGCACTTTGGGACATGTAACTTCATTAAGTTCTCATATAAAACTGTGGAAAGCAGACTTTACTGATCCCGATTCATGTTTTCTATTATTCTCTGAAGTGCAAGAGCCAACCTCAGGGGACCCAGACTGAGGTCCGAGTCTTCCTTCGTGTTTGGAGGGTGGGTGCTGAGCAGCTGCTGGACAGCTCTGCACTGGAACACCATGGGTGTCCACTGGCTTAGACTGGGCTGCACTGGGCTTCCCTTTTCTGAGGAGGACCTCACTGTCCCTGCTCAGATACAGGAATCAAACAGGTGCATAAAAAAGGCTGTGGAGAAGCAGAGCTTGCAGCAGCCTGGGGAGGGGCTCAGAGCTCAGGTGTGAGAGGAGGTGTAAGGGTAGGGTAGTTGGACACTCTTGGTAAGAACAAAGGAAACGTGGCATGACTGAACAGGCCTCACCTATTAACCCCACAAGGGGAGAGGGTGCAGGCTCGATAGTCAAGATCAAGAGTTGTTATTTTATTTCTTGACAGTCTGGGCTCTGTTCAAGAGCATTGTTGAGGTCTGCAGATGATCAGTCTGTCCAGGTGTTGTTAGCAATCTGTGTGAGCTACCCCTGAATATTCAGATTTGGGGGGAAGACAGCCTCAATCCTGGCTGAAGGTGTATGGTGATACAATCTTAAGCTGTATTGGCAGTCCCTTCAATAAAAAGCTGGAGAGTTTGTTGTCTAGCTGCTTCAAGGAGGTCTTCCCTCTGGGAGGAGAATGCAACCCCCACCTTTAGCAGCACGTTCCCCTGCTGCACTCAGCCAGGCTGAGTGGAAGAACAAAGGGTTGTGCATGCCACTGCTGGTGTGAGAAGTGAGGGAGAAAAATGATCCCCACCACCCCATCTCAAAAATGGTGGAATTTCTAAAGCCTCACTTATCTTCTGAACATACTGGAAAGGGCACATGAGGGAGCCAAGTTTGGGCAGCCTGGCAGTTCCTTCTTTATTCTTTATGCACCGACAGTTCGTACTCTTTAATATTTGAAGTGTAGTGAGATCAGCCTATGTGAGTCACTGCCCTTCCACACAAGAAGGAAAACACACGGGAAGTACTTATGTGACCTACTTTCTGTGGAAGGGTGCAAAAGCACAGTGCAAACAAGCAGGGACAAATCTAAAAATCCAGATTACCTCATGACTTGCAGTTAAGCAAGAGATCGAAGGGCAATTTACTCTAGAAATGTGCTTGCAGAAGCTTAAGGAAGAGTGCTTTGGAGGTTTATTTTCAGTAGGAAAGAAAAGATCTAAAAAAATTTATGTCCATATGAGAGGTTTTTGTTCCTACTTTCTTGTTATTTAAAAAAAGTCATATAACTACAATAATTGCCTAGAAGGGGTAAGATCTTGGGGCTGAATATGTTGGTGGCAGTTTGGATACTTGTCTTCCAAGAGAGGTGGAATCTAATTGGCTAGTTAACCACCTTGGAAACTAATTGTTCTGTGGAAATATGGGGAATGGATATAATGGATAAGGTATTAAGGATGGCAGAGAAAACTGGATAAATCTGGTATCTTAAAACGAATGAGAAGGAGATAGGACCAATAAACACATACATTGCAGGTAATAATGTGACCACTACAGAGCTGGATTGCTTTGACATTGCATACTGGTGCTGGCTGGCTTCTTCCTGGGATGAGGATGAGCATTATACTCATTTTTAAGTGACATCATGTTAATTCAAGCTAGAGAAATACAGTGGGCCTGGCTGCAAAGCTGGCAAGAATGTATGTCGTTTTTGCATAATAAAATGAGAAAGGGAAAATGACTGGTTAGGTAATGGTAGCCCTGCAGAAATAAACCTGGGGGTAGTCATGAGCTGAGAGTCAGGTATGTTGTAGTGATAGGAGCAGTAAGTGCATACAACACAGGCCAACAAGGTGCATGAAGTAATCATTCTGTAATTAGTAAATTATTAAATACTTAAAGAGTGTTGTTGTCTTTGGAGATCCTGAACAGCTTTGAATGTTGTATGCTCTGACAAACAAGTGCCATAGAACAGAGGCTTGGCCTCTTGTTTCAGCAGCTGAATTTCTGTGCTGGTTAGTGCACTCCTCAGAGTGCAAATGGACAAAGCTCTGGGCTTATTCTCCAACAGGGAAGGCTAGTTTCTATCTCTGGGCTTATTTTGAGTGCCCACACTTAATAAAAAGGGATTTTGATTCTCCTTCCAGATAGGTGCTGTAGTTTCAGATATGTGAACAGTATTTGAGTCAGAAAGGGAGAGAAGACAAACTACTTTGCCTCCCCTTCCCTTCTGCTCCCACAGGAACTGCAGCCTGGAAGCAGTGCAGAGAAGGGAGGCAGCAAGACTGGCCTTTCCAAAAACAAACAGACTAACCAGAACTACTCTTTTGGGGAGGGGAACTGGAATGAGGGAAGATGAAAAAATTCAATCTGAACAACGAAAGTTTTTGTGACCTCTAGAAATCCCTAGAGGATTCTGTGCAAGCAACATGGTAACTTTAATCTCACCACTGACTCATCTTTTTCTCTTCTCTTTAAAGCAAACTACAAATCTGAACCTTCCCCCTGAAGACCTTGATTCATCTGGTGATGAAGACGACACGTTCTCAGGTTCAGGTGCAGGTGAGTTATTAGCACTTGGACTGTCAGTGCTTGATCCTTCTAGGAGGTGGCAATCGAGATCTTGGTGAGCACCCAAGTGTAGGGGGGTGGAGGGAGAAATCCAAACACACACCCCCACCCCAGAATATGAGAACAGGGAGCAGAGAAAGGGCTGATTCTATTAGTCTTGTATTCCTTGAGATACTAACAATGAGAAGAAAATGAGCAGTAGGAGACTGGAAAGGGAGCAGAAGCAGAGGTAGACTCTGTGTGACTGCTAATGGGACATGTTTTGTGAAGAATGTTATGAAACTGGAGTGATTCTTTACTCACGGGGAAGAGAGATCTTAACAAGGCCTTTATGAGTAGCTAGGAGATAAGGTTTGAGGGTGTGTAAACCCCAGCCTACCAACATGTATGAAGTGCAGACTTTATCTGTCATCGGATGTGCATGCTCCCATGGGGCATAATTTTTTATATGTGAGAAAGGGGATTTAGTGTAGGGGGAAAAGTGTATAAAAATGATTGCTAAACTGCGTGAGAGAGACCTTTGGTGTTCAGTGCTGAAGTTGAGGGGATGCCTAGTGAGAAAAGAGCAAGCTATTGAAAGCTGAAGGATGGTATCCTTCTGCTTCTTTCCAGTCACAGGCTGGTATTTTAGATTAAACTCTGCAGAAATTAAGACCCTGAAATCAGTGCCAAATGTGGTAGAGACTGAAGGTGTGACTGCTCTGAATCAAATAAAAGTGTTTAAGGAAAGAGACTCAGATAACCACCCTGAAGAACCAGTGTACTGAAAGCATATTTCCTTTGTCAACCTCACCACAAAAAGACACGCACTTTTGTGTTGGGGAGAAGCAGATGACTGACAAAGTATTGCTGAATAGCAGATTGGTCTGTTCCTTCCTTATTCCACTGAAAAGGATGAGGAGTTACAAACTGAACTGCTGTTACTATGAGAATTTGCTATGGAGGTTAGGCATCCTCCTTAGACCAGTGTCCTGAAGATACTATTAATCTCTAATCTCTAATTAGGTCTCTAAACTAGCCAAGGATAATATTTTTTTGTTTGTTTGTTTGGCAGGTCCCCTGACTGACCAGTCTCGCACCTGGAGAATCCCAGGAGAACCAACTAATTCCTCAGTACCAGCAGCACCAGTGGATTTCAGTGAGCAGCCATTTCCTGGGACTGAGAGCCGAACTGAAAAGGAAGCAATATCTCCTTCTGCAACCAGTAATGTAGTGACAGAGGAACCAGTTGTAGCTGTGAAGGATGAAGTATCCATCCTGGGCTCACCTGATGGGAAACCAACAAGCCACGTGGTCACAACAACAGTGAGAAGCCCCACTGCTCACTTTCCTTCTGTGGTTCATGTAACTCCTTCAGAAGCCTCAGCTGTGGTCCATGAGCTCGAGCCTAAGCTCCCCAGCTCTGATGTGCCAGGCACCACGGGTGTGCCCGAGCCCCACTCCACTGTCCATCGTGAGGGAGACATCGCTGCCACCCCCGCGGCGACAGCTCCAAAGGACATTGTTCCTACACCTGAGGAGGTTTCTGAATATGGCTCTGGAGACCCGGTGAGGACTTACAGTTCTGACACCCCTTTCCAGGGAGATGGCTTTAGTAGCATGTAGTGAGTTGGTTTGGCGTGAAGTGTGTTAATTTGTCAAAAACAGTGATTGGTTTAATAGGTTATGTTGGTGGAGAGTTTGAGATGAGAAAAAACAAAGCTGAGGAAAGTCTCCAGTAACAGACATGGTGAGAAACATGAATAACCTGCCTTCTGTGTCCCAACAGGGAGACTTCATCTTGACTAAAGAGGAGGATGTGGTCCCCACCCAGAACTCAGAAGTACTGGCTGACTCTGAGAGGAATGCCAAAGCAGCAGGAGCCTCGGGAATTATGGACAGAAAAGAAGTTCTTGGAGGTACCAGATATTCTGGATTTCTAGTTGGTAAAAGCAAACTCCTGTAGGAGTCTCCAGGCGGCAGAAGCTGCAGTTCTGCAAATACATCTGAGCATGGAAGGCAACCTTTTATGTTAGACCTCTGAAATGAGGGTGATGATTCTGTCTTGTCAGAACCCTAACGGGGCAAATATTAGTCTGCTAATAGCAGCTAGCAGTGACTGCTTTATCTGCAACTTTGTTTAAGCCTATTCCTTCACTCCTCTGAAAAATTACAGTAACATTTCTCTGTTGCTGCCTCAGTCAAATTAACAGGGTTGAACAGCATAGCCCATAGCCTTGTGTGCTGTGCAGCATGGCCCAGTGGGAGATCCATGTCCCTGGGACTGCCTGGTGTATTTGAGCAGGTGCTTGGTAATGGCAGGGGGACTGGCTTGGAAGGGGGCAGAAGGACAAATTAATTTAAGTCATTAAGTCTGGGACAGGTAAGAAACAGTCTGAACAAAACCTAAAATCATACTAGCACTATCTGGTGTGGCATCTAGAGTAATCTGTGTCTTTTCCTCCCCTTCCAGGTGTTATTGCTGGAGGACTTGTAGGCTTGGTGTTTGCAGTGTTTCTAGTTGTATTTATGCTGTACAGAATGAAGAAGAAAGATGAAGGCAGCTATTCACTGGACGAACCCAAACAGTCTAATGGAGGATACCAAAAACCACACAAACAAGAGGAATTTTATGCATAAACACTGATCTTCAGGACACTTCTTATTCCATTTTTCTTGGACTCTTCTCTCCCTGCACGTGGACCTCCTAGTGTGCTTTGCATTAAACTTAAGCCATATGATCATTGGGTTATTTGCCCTTACCACTTTGCTATTGGAAATTTTTTTACTACAAAGTAGATCTGGATTCATTGAACATTCCCTGCTTTCTTGCACAACTTTTTTTCTTTTTTTCTTTTTTTAAACAGAATTGGGACTGCAAGTTCCTAAACTCACTTTGGTTTATCTAAAGACTGCTAGGACAGGCGGTGGGGAGAAGATAAGGGAGCACTGTATCTATAAAACTCTTGATATTTAGGGAAAGGGCTAGCAAGAATAACCAATTAGCAGTGCTCAAATTCTGTATAGCAGGGATCTTTCCTATTTAACTCATAGATGTATTTTGAGTGTAACGAGTGGCTGTGCTGGGCAGACATTTGGCACACTGCAATCCTCTAGCTCTTTCTGACAGCTGTATTTGGAGCACTTAATGCCTATGAGACATCAAGCTGAACTTGATCTCTACTGAAAGGATGTGTGAGGGGCAGGGTAAACAAATTACTGTCACGTGGTTTAAAATAACTTATATTTTGGAAGCATTATCCCATACTCAGAACCAGCACCTGAGCAGTTGGTACATACACTAGCAAAAACCAAACCCCAAGAAGCCCAAAACTGAGCGGAGAGTTAATGTTACCCATAGCGTTGGACTGTCCCACTGCTGTCTCTCTTTCAAGGCTTAGGTAAGAAGCAGATTTTTCCAAGCAGCCTCATCTCAGGCGTTCCCTTCCGTGGGTGCCGAGCTGGGCTGTCCTGCTGTCGCCGATCTCTGCCCGAGCTGCCGTGCGGTACCAGGGGAGCGGGGCCGCGTCCTGGCACCTCCGCTCGCCGCCCTTGTCTCGGAGCGTGCTCTTGCCCTCTGTGCCACAGGGTGCCCTGGCACACAGCGGTGGGAGGTGGGAAGCAGCACATCGTGACTGCAGCTGAGGAGTAGAAAAGCATCTGAAATGAGCCTGGGGAAGGCTGAGTGTAGGTGGCCTTAAACAGATACGACATTTGGTGTGCTTGACTCCTGCAATTCTAGAGCGGCTCCTCGGAAGCTGTTCCTGCACTTTGGAGAGAAGCCACTCCAGGGATGCCAGACTAGTAAAGGCTGAAAAGCACCTCCTGAGCACAGTCTGGATGCCTGAAGCTGTGTGTGGTCAGTGTGCTGTCAGATGTCAGGCACTGGGGCCTCACTGGGGCTCTGGAGTTCTCCAGAGTGTCTCAAACCAAGCGAACACAAGTGTGGTGTTCTGTGCAAGCCTTACTTCTGCTCTGCCTTTAGGTAGCTTCTTGCCACTTCAGTTCCTTGTCATTCAGTGCAGAAGGTATGGGGTGGGTGGGAGGAGTGTTTACAACTGATGTAAATATTTGTACTGTTGAGCCAGAGGGAATGATTGGAGTATGGTGGAGAATATTGCAACAGTTGGTACAAATGTTGCATGTTAACAGTCAAACTTAAAAACCTGTGTAATTTAAATGAAGTATAAAACACTCCTGAGCTGCTATGCAGCTAAAATTGGTGCCTTCTCTGCAAACACAAGAAAACCCCCCCAAAATGTCTTGATTCCAAACTCTTCTTTATGCTCATGGAGAACTTGTGCATATGTGTAGCTGTCTGGTTTTTTTAAGTAAAGCTGCAACAACCATGATTTATTTTTTTTTTTGTTAGGGTTGTTTTGTTTTCAGTCGGGTTTTTTTGGTTTTTTTGTTTTTTTACTGAATGAATTTTTATAGGTTAATGCAATGACCAGATGGTGTTAATTTCAGCTGTAATTCTTTGCTTTGTATAGGAATGTAGAAGTGTTTGATAGGTCTATCTATGAAATGGTTCTTGTAAAGCACAGGAAGATAAAGTAGTAAAATTCAGTTGTACCTCACAACCTTGTTAGGGGGAAAGGAAAAAAACTGTATATTTTGGTAGTCTTAACTGACAGTTTGTGAAACAAACATGACATTCTGTGTTATTTAAGTGGTACAAATGAAATATGAGTTCCGACAGAAGATGCAACATTGGGTTATCTGTATGCCATGTAAAGGTATACTGCAATAAATGGCATTCTGGCAAGAATGTGTCTGATCTGTGAACACTGATCTGTATAATACTTAAAAAAATTGGCGTTGTTTTTAAGACCACCTAGGTCTTTAAGGAATTTAGGTTACAGAACTGTGAATGTTGGGGCTAAAGACACAGAGATTTGGTTCAACATTTGAAGGTTAAGAGTGTGGCTTGCTTCCCTCCCACCCTGCCTTGAGTGTCCTGGTTGCAGTGAGCTGCTCGTGCTGAAGGCACTGGTGTGGGATACAAAGGGGCTCTGGTGGAGACTTGAATGAAATGGCTTTCTTAGATCCCTGCAACATTTCATGCTGGTTCTGATTTTGGGACCTCTCCTTGTACAGCATGTCACCATTCCTAAAATGGTGATGAAAGTTGCCAGTCTTCCACAGGGCTTCCTCTTGCTCCTTGTCCTCTGCCCTCAGGAGTTTGAGAGCAGAGAGCACTGTAGGAGGGCAGTTCCAAGCCTTTATTAAAACCTGCTATCCAAGACAAATTGGAGATAGTACCCCCAAGGAGGGAGAACAGAGCAGGCCTGTCCTTGGTATTCTGCTGTGCAACATCAATTACTCCAGGGCACTATGGCTTGTGGGGAGCCTATGGCTTGGGGAGGAGATGAGATGGGAGCACACAGAAGTAGAGGAAAATGTCCTTCACAAAACAGGGAAGTCAGGAGCTGCTGTCTGTCTGGGTGGGTCTTACTGCAACTTTACAATTATTTTCTTTTGTAAGGCTTTGAACTTTGAATTTTTTGTTCAGTAAATTAGCCACTGTCTTTTGAGTTTATAAACTCTTCTTGTTTTCATTGGAACCATGGGCGCTATGTTTACAAAAAAAGAAAAAAAACATTTGGAGGAATTTTGGTAATCAGAAAGTTTTGTGATAAAAGGATTGAAGGAATGAGTTTAGAAGACTTGCTTCCATAGCTAAACACGGCTGAAAAGTGCTTTTTTTGACTTGGTGCCCACTTTGCCAGTTCCTTAAACTGGGTAAAAGACTTGTGTAAGATCAGAGTTGGCTGGTTTGCATTGCAGTGCCTAACCAGCTATGAATTCCCTTCCTCAGGGGCTACCAAGACTTTGCATCCCCTTTTCTAATCTGTGATGATGTGTGAAGTTAAGGCAGCAGGGAGGGAGTAAAATAAAGTGCTAAGGGAAGTGGGAAATTCCTGTGTGAAAATCCTTGCAAATGCAACACTTGTCTGATCCTCAGTGTGCACTTGAGAGAAATTTTGCTGTACCAAGAGAGAATTATCTACAGGAGGGCTGGTCTGCCTCTGTACTCTGACACAGGTCAGCCTGGGTTGTCCTAAGTCACATTTCTGCTCGCTGTGCTTCCTGACTTTCTTCTTCATCCATGCTGGAGCAATTATCACATTTGCTCTTGTTCACAAGTGAGATGCAAAGAATGTGGCTGGCAGAAAAATTTGACCCCTTCTTTGTTCTGGAAAAATGAGCTGGAGGGTGTAAATGCACTGAAGGTCAATAGAAGGCAAACTATGAGAGAAGGAGGACTTCTCACAATTCTCACTTTGTCAGGTTGTATTAGAGCCTATAAAGGAAGCTAAAGCAAATCTAAAAGACTGTATAATCTTGTAATTGAAATAGAGAACAGGAAAGAAAGAGGGCCACACTACAGGGGTGCTGAGAAGAAAAACTATGTCAGGCATTTCATAAATGCCTTATCTGAATCTTCATCAGGATTAGTGTGTATATTGATGAAAGTGAGTAGTGGAATAAAGGTGCAGGGTGAAATTTGCTCCATTTGAGATAGCTGCAAAATTAAAAAAAAACCCAACCCCAACCTTTTAAAAATGCAAGAGATGTGAGGTAGAGGCTCAAAACCAAATTGTTACTTAGCATTCTGGGGTAGTGTTTAACTCATAAAACTGGAAGCCTGATGGACAGAATTTTTAATAAGTTTGTCAAGTTAGAGGACAGCAATTTTACTGCAGAAAATGAAGTGCAGTGTCTTCACTAAGGAAAGATGAGAGGAAAAGGAGCAGCCTCAGCAGTATGCAGGGCCTTCCAAAAGGACCTGATGGATAGAGAAATTAAAAGGTAGGATGATGATATACAGGGCAAAATAGATTCACCAAAAGTAGATTGTGCCTGACTAATCAGATATCTTGCTTTTTGATAGCAGGGGTTTTTTTCAGCCAAAGGCAATCTTTTGTAATTGAACTTCACTAAAGCAAGTTATCAGTGCCACACAGAAAATGAATAATCAAAAGGAGGAAGCTAGGGATTAGTGGAAGTATTGTAAAGTGGTGAGGAGCAAGCTAAGGAGCAGCAGGCTTTGCAAGGCAGAGAATTAGTATGGAGAAAAGACCTTATTTTGGGGACATCTTTCTAAATACTGTCTGACATGGAAGGAAATACACAGAATTACATTTGCTGTTGGGAATTTTGGCACCCTTGACAGTTTAGAGTGTGAAGGATATATTAATATTCTGACAAGTAACATTTAGGATCAACTTCAACAGGACAAGGTCAAGCTTGAAGAGGAGAGCAAAATAAATTTCTGTTCTAACCTGGAAATAAGAGGGAAAGAAAGGGCTAGGTGAATAAGTCCATTTTAGAATAATTACGTGGGATGTAGCTGTAAGAAAGGAAAAAATAAGTCAATACAGGATGTAGTAGCCAGCAAATATTTCCAATAAGTAGAAGGAATTGTTGGCATCATGGGTATCATTAGACAAAGAACTATTAAGCCCTTTGGTTACCATCACCTACATGGTCTAGGGTTAACTCATGCTGGGAAGGAACAGAGGAAAAACATTAAAATTATGTGGGAGAACAGAGTTTCTTCCATGGTACAGTAATGGTGTTTGGTTTGTCCAGCTCAGGAACACACAGACTGACAGGTCACAGAGTTGCTGTCTGCATGCTTGTTGTGGTACAGGACAGTACCAAGGCTGGGGATGAGCAATTTAGGCAAAAGAATAATATGGGAACAAGAGAAAAAAAAAAGGCCAGTATAAACATTAAAAAAATGAAAAACTTTGAGAATCATTCCAGTAATGGTAGGGAGAAAAGATCAAAGTGTATTGAATACAAAGCTGGATGCTCAGGAAGTATAAAATGTTCCTAAGCTAGTGGGATGTCCTTTAGCCAACAGTCTATGCAAAGAACATAGAGACCAGTTAAAAACCCTTCCTCTTTCTTACCCTGGTTTTTGTTTTTTAATTTAGTTTATTACTATCCTCCTTTAGCATAGAAAAGTCGAGAGGCAGCCTTCTGGAGCATTCTTTGAGATGATAACGAAAGTTGATTTGTGCTCTGCTCTGTGCACATGTACATATGTCCATGTGGTTTTGTGTATGCATCTGCATGGATGCACAACTATGTGCCAATGAGAAATTAAAACAGGAACTAGGGAAGAGCCATCACTAAACCACTAAATTTTTAAAAAGTCAGAAAATATTAAGTGCTTTTAAAAGTAGAAAATACTACTTCAAAATGGCATAGAGCAAAGTATAAATAGGTGTGATTTAAAAATAAAGGTTAGGTTTTGGATAGATCCTAGACCCCAGAGCACAGCCAGAGCCACGTGACTTTGTTGTATAAAAATGTCCTCAGCATGAACCCCTACTTGTCTGAGCCAACCATCAAAGCATTCCTGGCCCCTGAAAACCTGTGTGGGAGAGAGTGGTATGCTTAATACGTGCCACCATGCCAGGGGTCCCCAAACTCTGGTACCCCTCTGATGTGCAATGCATTCCCAAAATAGCATGCAGAGAAAAACAATCACAAATGCCCAAGCTTCAAAAAATCCACCACCCAAACCTGTCTCACCTGCCTTACCTCTGGAAGTCATAGGCAGGAGCCAGGTGGGTTCCTCCTGTACACAGAGCAGGGGCTGCTGCAGGTGCCTGAGGTGAGGGCAGACACACTGAGGAATGGAGTGGGGCCTGGAGGAAACTTGTGCTGATGCCACCAGTGCATTTCTTCCTCTAAACAAAGCCTGGGAACCTGTGCCTTAGGAGACTGGACAGCAGTTTCCTTTATGTGACAAACCAGGTTGCATCTTTTCCTGAAAGGAGAGGGTTTGAGTGCCAGGGGAGACTCAGCAGGAGCTGAGAAATGCAGGTTCTGAATGGGATACCTCTCTTTTCTGGCACCTGACTCCCATCAGATTTGGAAGTAGTATATGCTGAGAGCAAGGGGCTGCTCCTCTGGAGATGCTCCCTAAGCATGAACACTCTTGCTCTTGAACCTGCTGCTGTGCTTATGTGCTGTGCTGGGTGCCAGTGTGTGACCAGTGTGTGACCACAGGGAATCACACGGTTTGTTATTCTGACACAGACTGCCTTACACAAAATCTTAGCTGAGGAAAGCTTAAAAGTGTTGAAACTTAGGATGTCTGTGCAAAACCAAATCAATTTGAATTAAGACTGAAATAATTTCAAAAGGCCATAAAAGATCATTGTTGTATTTTAACAACCTCCCCAGACTAGAACCCCTCAAAATAAGCAGATATTGCATAAAAAGAAAGAGTTAGCATGTATCCAAACAAGGGAGCAGATGGAGGCCCATGTAATTGCTTATCTGTCCATACCTGGAGAAGATCTGAAAAGCTGACTTTGCTGGTAATCAAAAATCATCTCAGTCATGGTCTGAGGCTTTCAAGGCCCACCTCTGAATGGAGACCAGGGCCTGGCCAGCCCTTCAGGGCCTGTCACGTAGAGTGAGTAGGACTGTACGTGCAGCTACATGCAGCACACTGCCCTGATGATGTCATTTCTCATTCAGTACATCCAGGCCTGGAGCTGCCTTTATGAATGGCTTGAAACAACCCTTGAGTGTTCAGTCTTCGTAACACAGAGCAATGGTTCAAGAACTTCTAGGAATTCTATTGTTCTCAATGTGGCACAGAGGAAAATGTGGCTGTTTTGGAGCAACATTACCTGCCTTTTATGCAGACTGAAAATGTGGCTGCTTCATTATTATTATTGCTATTAGGGTACTACTGGAGGAAAAGACAGTTTGCATATGCTCTTGAAAGTGCTGGTTGAGTCTGCTCTTCCTGCTCAAATAGTGCTGTTAATGTTTGATAGCAGCCGCCTGGGAACACAATCCTTTGAACTGTTTATTGTTCTCAGGAGGTGGTTTGTCTTTTTTGTTATACATATATATACCCTCAACCTGGCTCCAAGTTTCTCAGGCATGACATAAACTATTAGAATCCTTCTCAGAACTGTTGTCAGTTTTAAGTATTCTTTTCAGATGTTAGCATCTCTACTTCCAACCCAAACCCTCTGTGTGCTCGCACCGCTCTAAGGAGTGGTTGTGTGGTTACTGCACAGTGAGGATTAGTCACACATTAACCACAGCTGTAAAAACATGTCTATGGGAAAATCACAGCCAAACACTGAGGCCTTTGAGGCTGCTGCTCATTTCCAAAGAGGTGGGTTTCTGTTCCATTTTGCTCCAGCATTGTGCAACAGACTCTTCACTGGCATGTTCACTTTGCTGTTGAGGGGCATTGCAACTTTTCTTCTGGCACTCCACTACCTTCTCCACTTCCAAGGACCATGGTGGACAGAGGTCTTACAGGTAGAGCTGAGTCAGCCAGTGTCTCCAAACCAACAAGTCCTGGCAGGGGAAGGGGTACCCACACTGATCCATTGTTTAGCCACATGATTCCAGTGTTACCTGAGGCAAAGCAGGTGATGCCAAAAGATGACTTAGGGTTAACAACTTTAGGCCTGTGAGGAGCAAGGACACTCTTGCTCATTGCCAAATGACAGCTAAATGCTCTGGCAAGTTCTGTTGCTTTCTGCTCAACAGGAAATCTCCCTTAATCACTGTTGTCCATCTCCCAACATGTCTCATTCTGCAGAGTTTTCAGTAAAGTATAGATCCTGCACTCAGTTTCCAAGTCCTCCTTCCAGATCTTTTCAGAGGTAATAAAGCTGGAGAGCTTTAGAAGAAGGAGAAAGGGGACAGCAGCATACCCCCTTGGGAACGTGTGACTTGTTCAGGACACTCTGCATCGAGCTTTGGCCTCTGAATACTGCTGGTGTCACAGTACACTAGTCAAGGCTTCCAGGAGAGCATCCCAGACCATCATCCACCAACCATGGATTCTGTTATCCCACCACTCCTGTTGGATTCCATGGAAAGAATGACAAACCTTCTTAATGGGAATATTTGTTGAGGGCAACAAAGAAGGCAGTGCAAATGAGAAATACACAATTAGGAATGCCTTCTCCAAAGCTGCTTTGGGCAAATGAAGAAAAGCAGCAGTCAGGGAGAACATGTAATTACCATGTCCTCTGCCCCACCCTCCTTTCTCAGGAAAAATTTTTGTATTTACTGGTTTGCTTCAGGCCTGTGTCACATGTCCCATTGCAAGTCAGCAACCAACAAAGTCTCTTTCACATAAATGATTGAGGTTCCTTTAGGCTCCTGTTGAGTACATCAAGGAGAACTGGGCACTGGGAACAAGGCAGTCCCGCTTCCTGGTGTTGCTGAAAGGGATGTCCCTGTGTTTGGGAATGGAAGCTGGGAATCCTCAGCCAGCTTCTGTGGTTCCATTAGGCCTTCTGAAACCGTGTCCTCACCCTAACTCCTGCGTGGAAAGGGAATTTAGGCTGGGATAGGAACTTCCATAATAGCATAATATGAGAAGTGGTATTGTTCTGAGAAAGTGTGCGTAGTCTGTGCACTGAGTTCATTTCCCTCCTTACCAAGCACCACTGCCTCTAATGCCCACTCCAGCTTGTTTGCCTGTTACCCCAGCAGCAAATTCCAGACCATCCCTCCCCTTCCCTGCCTGCAGTAATAGAAGGTTACCTGGGGCTCCTCATGTTTTCTCTGCATGTGGCAGCATAAACTCCAACGTCGCTTTGAGCATGGAGTCATTACTACTGATCTAGGAAACACCTTACAGAAAAAAGATGTGAAATTATTCCATGCAGAGGGCTCCTACACTGATCCCCAGTTTCATAAATGGAAAAATAAATCCTGTACAATCCTGTTCCTCTGGCCAGTTAGGGCACTTTGCATATTATTTCCGCACTGCCTCTTGAGTTGCTTGTCTTCCCATCCATCCTTTCCATTGCACTCATCCCTGTTAAACAAGGTATGAGCAATGAGAAACACCATGGTATCTTCACATGGCACTGCTGGCATTTCCCCTCCAGAGGCAGTCATACAGCCTTCTGTGCTGTGGTTCTTCTTCAGGTACACGAGGACTGAAGAGGGGCTGGAAAGTATGCTGAAGTTTCAGGAATGAGTGTTTAAACTTTTCCTGTCCCCCCTGCCTTGCCTCATCCCCTTCAGTATTAATGATGATATCGGAGCCAAATATTCTCTTGTTTTTTACAGAGAACAAATATAAGTTTTCGGAAGCTCTTGCTCTACCTAGTACAGAAAGGCATCTGAAGGCTCGACCCTGCATTCTGGAGATGGTGGCAGAGCTGAGAGTCTCTAAATCACACACCACTCTTGTCCCTGCAAGAGGAAGAGCATGGTCACATTCCGAGGGCTGGGCTGCTCTTTGCACTCTCAGCTAGCAGCACGGGGACAGGCTTCCCATGGGCAAGAGAAGCTGTTTTCAAAACCTACAATAAAGGGTTCTCCAGGTATGTAAGCAACAAGCAGAAACAGAAAGAAAGTACTGGCCTGCTGCCCAACAGGAGAGCTGAATTAGTCACCAGTAACACTGTAAAGGCAGAGATTCTCAACACGCTTTCTTCACTCCTGTCTTTACCAGCCCTGCTGAACCTCAGGCCTTGGGAACAAAAGTCCATGCTGAAGCAAACACAGACACAGTCAGTAAAGGAAGGGTTGGTCTGTGAACTATTACAGGAGCCTGGCCCCTGCACATTGCTGGACCCCGACAACACCCACCCGAGGGTGTCAAGATACCTGGCTGATGTCTTTGTGAGGCTGCTCTCCATAATCTTTGAGAAGTCATGAAGATTGAAGGACATCCCAGAAGACTGGAAGAAGGTTAATGTCATCCCCATCTTCAGGAAGGGCTTAAAGAAGGACCCAGGAAATTATAGGCACCTCAGTCTTACTTCATTCCCTGGGAAAGTTATGGAGTGAATCCTCCTGGGGGCTATCAGAAGTCAGATGAAACATGTTATTGGGAAAAGCCAGCACAGATTCACCACAGGCAAATTTTACTTGACAAACCTGATTGCCTTCTACAATAAAGTAACCTGCTTGGTTGATGTCGGGCAAGCAGTGGACATTGTTTACCTGGATTTCCTGTAGGCTTTTGATACAGTTTCCTCGTAGAGAAGCTGATGTGTTACAGTCTAGACAAGCCGTTGGAATAATTCCTCAGCACTGGACACTTTGGAGATTCAGTTCAACAGGGTACAAGGCCATCTTTCCTAGGCCATGCTTTTGCCAAGAAAAGTTGGACCAGATGAACCTTGAGGCCCCTCCCAACCTGATATTCCATGATTCTCTGATACACAACTAATCAATTTTGGATCTTGTATGTGGTAATGCTTGGTTCTCCACCAAGGTCATCATCTGTGTTTTAAGATCTCTATTAGGGGAAAAAAATGTTGCCTTACAGTAATGATTGAAAAGTTAGTAGAGAAAAGGCTGAAAAGTTTTTATCATCTTACAGTAAAAGTCTGTATATATGCATACGATTGAGAAAATAAATTTGCTTGAAAGAATCTGTGCTCAATCCTAAATACTGTCTCAGCAGCTGGCACCACTGCTGAAGCAAAAATGGGAGTTAGTGCCTGTTCCTACAAGGATTATTTTTCAGTTACCAGCCCCACATCTGTGGTCAGTGTGAAACCAACAGCTGGGTTTTGGTGGAGTTATCTTTCAGCCCTTCCTCCTGCCTACAGCACTGATGAGGTACTTGGTCATCCCTAGGGATGGGTGGCTTTGACCAGAATGAGGCAACTCTCAGGTGCCCCATCCTGTGTAACCTCAGAGTGTGAAAGTGTCTTGGGGTGACTTTATGATGTGTATCCCATATCGCCCAGATATGAATCCTGTGCCTTTATGTGCCTTTAAACTGAGCCTGAGAGGGGAGAGAAAGGAACAAAAGAGCCATATGAACTTTTCAAAGCAGTTTTGTGCTCCAAGGTCACAGTTTTGTGCCCTCTGCGTTCTTTGTCTGTGGGGAGATACCTGCTGCTGCTGCTGCTGCAGAGAGGGGAGGAAGCACCTTCCTTGCTTTCCAGCCACCTCTAGGCTCTGTTTCGGTAGAGAGAGACAGAGAGTAAAACTTTGTTTCCTTGGGACTTTGGTTCTTCCTTCTTCTCTTCCGGACTGTTCAACAATACCAGAACTCATTGCGAAAACTTTCCACCAAGACCTGGAGGGAGCCTGTGCTGAAACCCCAGCTCTGAGGAGACCCACAGAAGGACCCTAAAATCTTCCAGATTTCTCTCCACAGCAGGAGATTTTACTATTTAGCATTATTATTCTTCTCCTGTGTGTTTGTTAAATAAATAGTTTTGTTTCTTCTTCACTTGCCTCTGAGGAAATATTTCCAAACCTCATGGGGGAGGAATGGCTGTAATCTCCCTTCTTCTGACGAGACATTCTTTCAAGAGTGTTTCCCTAATTTTGTCTCAAACTAGGACCTAAAGTTTGTAAGGGGGCTTGAAAATCATATTTATGTTGAGAAAGATGTTAAGCTAAACCCTGACTGGTGCTTACATGAGGCACATAGATAACAAGGAAGATCTTATAAATACGCAGATAAAGGTATAAGCACCAGGACAAAAGTTTCATGGAACTTAGTAACCTGAACCAAATGTAATTTTCTTTTCTTGAGAAATTACCAAATATCAATTGTTATGGGCCATAACTAAGAGAAAGGAATGCAACACCTGAGATAAATCATACTTGCTTTTACTTTGGCTTGTTTGGTTGAAGCACTGTGCTGTTTTGTGTATCCAGTGAGCATCACCTGTGGTGTGAGATCTGAGCCCATTCAGATGTAGCTAATGCTCACTGGGTTGTTTCCCAACCAGTACTTGTTGACTTAGTTGTTAAAAAATGAAGTAATTTTACAATAATCTTTGCAAAACAAAACCAAAACTGAAGTTCAGGATGGAACTCCTCCTCTGGAATAGCTAGCCAGGGCCACAATGCAGGGCAGTGCATGAAGACGTGAGCAGCTGCTGGTGATGAATCACAAACAGACAGGAAGGAATCTGCTGAGGGGGCAGGAGTGCAGCCTCATGCCAGCAGCCACTGTGGTTGGTAGAGTTTCCTGTCTGTCTGTCCATCCTGTGGTCAATGGCACCGTGTGGCTTTTAAAGACCAGAGGGCTCAGACTGAGGGAGTCTGTTCTGTGCAGGTTCTCATGTTCCTGTTGTTCTTGCATGGCTCTGCCTATGCAAGAGAGGAAGGCCAAACGATTGCCCAAAGTCCTTCAGGAGCAAGAATCATGGTGAAATAAAACACCAACTCTGAATGTCTTAATTGCTGAAACCTGGGCCTTTGTATGCTTCCTAGGGAACAGAATTTGGGAGGCAAAAGCTGGCTGATGGAGTTTCATGTGTGCCTGCCTTCCTGATGGAAAGCCAGTCCAGGGAGAAAGCCAACTCAACTCTAAGCTTATCAAAATAACCAGCAAAGAGAAGGCTCTGGGAAATTCTTATAGCACCTTCCAATACCAAAAAGGGCTTCAAAAGAGCTGAAGAGGGACCTTTTACAAGAGTGTGGAGTGATTGGACAAGGGGGAATGGCTTTGAACTGGCAGAGGGTAGGTTTAGGTTCGATATTAAGAAGAAATTCTTCCCTGTGAGGGTGGTGAGGCCCTGGCACAAGTTGCCCAGAGAGGCCGTGGATGTCCCATCACTGGAACGGGCTTTGAGAAACCTGGTCTTGTGGAAGTGTCCCTTCCCATGACAGTGGAGCTGTAACTAGATGTCTTTAAGATTCCTTTCAACCCAAACCATTCTGTGATTCTATGTGCAAAATAAGTGGGCATGCAACCAAATTTCAGCAGCAATAATTTGCAGGACATCTGTAACCATTTCAGGACTCTAGCAGAGTTTAGTTGCTCTTCTATGCACTCCTGGCTGCTGGATGAATAGTGTGTGTGCTTGCTAGGTACAGGAACATTTTGAGAGGTCCTCCTTCACTGACCAAGATTAGAAATATGGCAAAATGGATTAAATTAACATGATTAAGCAATACTCCCTTCCTAGGGAAGAGACCCTGACATTTATGACAACCCAGTGTTGATAAGCTGAGTCAAGTACAACACCTACACAAAACCCTGCATTCACAGGACAGTTAGGATAGCAGGAAGCAGTTGCAGAGGTCTTTATTTTACACGGGTTTCACATAAATAGGAAAAGAAAGCAGACTCCATTAGTGCCTGACTGAGGGAGAGGCTGCAGAGTTCAGCCCATATTAGATAACTGAATGAAGAGAGAAAGAGCTTTGTAATGAATGCTTCAAGCACAGGAAACGACAAATTAGTCCCGGTGCTCACAGGGTGACTTGTTTTTCCTGTCAGTGCTTGGAAGACTCCTAACGCGGAGTGACAGGAGCGATTTGTAAAGGTCAGATAAAACCTGGGGGCATGTGTGGCTCCAGCAGCAGACCCAGCTCTGCTGCAGACCTGAAGAGGGGCAATCCCGATGCCCGTGGCCCCAGGTGATTCCTGCCCTGTGCTTCACAGCCCGGAGGTGACATGCCCTCTGACACCCGTGCCGGGTAAGTGATGTGTTTGTGGCAGATTATGGCAGCACATGGAGCTCCTGAAGTCTCCAGATATTTCTTGACCATCTGCCTGGAAAGCAGGAGTTTGATGGAGGATTCCTGGGGAACCCCCACGGGAAAGAGAGGGGCAGCTCATCTCTCACCTCCTCTGGCACATGTAGTAGGTCCCATTTTACCAAATACATGAAAAGTTTAAAGTTGAATTCTGGGGCTAAATCTTGACATTCTGCAGTTCAAACTAGTATGACCAGGCTAGAGGTGTTAACTTTTTTCATTGACACGGGACTGACAGGCTCAGAATTCAATGGCATACATTGTGAATTACATGAATTACATCTGACTCTTCATTGTTTTTGCTAGAAAATTAAATAAACAACATTAATCCCTGCTTTGCCACCAGTGTACAATGCATTTGCTATGTGGGATGCTATCCATAATATAACTATGTAAGTTCAGTAAGGCCACCTTTTTTGTAAAAAAGAATTATGCAGGTAATGACAGATAATACATCTCCAAGCTTTCAGCCCTAGCAATTCCTGAGTCCTAAAAAAAGGTTAAAGCTAAGAACTAATAGAGACACACTCAAGGCTTCAAGTGCCTATCACTTGCCTCAGGAGCAATGCAGTTAGTTAATTGCTTGCCAGGCCACAGGTGAATAAATCCCGTGGAAAAGGTTTTAAGCAGAGTCGTGTTTCATTCCTACTTTACAAAGTGCTTCCCAAGAGCCAGGCAAAAAGCTTTACAGTGCTCAGTCACCACAGGAACCTACCCTTGGGCTTTGGGTATGCAGGAGTTGCCTGGAAAAACCACCTCCCCACACCCCCATTCACCCCATGGCTGAAGCTATCCGGGAGATGAAGATGTTTAGTGAATAATAAATAGCAAAGTAATGGTCTTTGAGGGCTTTATTTCTTCCTGAAAAATGTATCAAGTTTATCTAGTTCTGTTAAAGAAACCCTTGTGGTCCTTCGCCATTGGAGGATGTGGATTAGCTTCCTTGTTCTCCAGGATGTTGACAGGATCACCTAGGAAAATTAAATAAAAATTGTCTCTGATGCTGTATGGTGAAAGCGTGAGTGGCTGTGTGGCTGTTACATGTCAGGATGATTTTTGTTTGGTCAGGTTTTCCTAGACCTTGTACTCTGAGTGTGCTCTGTCCCTGGAGAGATCTGTCTGTGTATTTCTTCTGTGTTTCTCACCTTTGCAGATGCAGTTTTTAAACTTTTACAGGCCAAGTTTGCACAGCTTGACCATAGCTGTGAAGTTCCTGAGTTGAAAATAAATGAGATAAAACGTGACATAAATTAAATAAAATGGTCAACATTTTTTCCATCCATGCTATTTAGGAGCATATGCTACAAGTATCTAGAAAGCATCAGGATTTAGAGAACTAAACTGGGATGAATTAATTCTCCCCAGGTACATCTATACTGGTACATAAAATGAGGCTGGAGGAGGGGTTCAGGCACACAAGACAGGCATGTCTAGCTGTTAGCCTGGACCCCATCACTGCTGCCTTGCACTGCCTAGCACTGTTCCAACAGCACCCTGAACCAGCCAGGGAGCACCACGGGATGATGATTTTTCCCTGTGGTTGGTTTTTCCTCGGCCACAGTGCATAGGGGCAGGAAGAGAGTTCAGCCATGTGGATGGGAGCTGCACTGTGCTGCTTTGCCCTAGAGCAAGAAATTGGTCCCTGACCTATTTTATTTATTAATAAAGAATGAAGAGAGAAGCAAAACCTGGATATACTCTGTTAAGTGATTTTAAAATTGAAATAACTTGTAAATGTCCATCATGGTTTAAGCTGGGAATTGAGCCCCACAAAGCCGCTCCCTTCCCCCCACTGCTTTCTCTCTGTGAGAGAGACAAAAGGCAGAAATCCTGAGTTGACATGAGGACAATTTACTGGAAACAACAATGGGGTAAGAAAACAGACAGTAACAGCACCAGCAACAATATTAATAACAAAAGTATACAAAAAGAGGGAGATTTACATGCAAAGAAATTCTTGCTGGCTCACTGACCTGAGCTGGTGCTGCACAGCTCCTGAGATAAGAACAAAAATTGTCCCCAAGACCCTGTGCATGCACCTTTTCCTTCCTGAGCCCTCCCTCCCTCGGAAGTGAGAATTCCACAGTTCCAGCCCCTTCAGAGATAGGAGTGGTGTAGAATAACAACCCCGACGTGCCCACACAGCTCCCGGCTCCACCCCTCTCACGGCCTTGGCCAAAACTAGGACAACATGAAATTGGGAATTTAAAAATGATTAAGGGTAAACAATTTCCAACCTATAGACATGATGGAGAAACTGGGGTGACCACACTTGTGCCATGTTTTGGCAGAGGACAAACATAGCCAGGATAAATGTTGAGGACACAAAGCTCCAGAGCCATCCTTTCATTTAACCGCTGGATTGATGAAAGCTGAGACCCTGGCACAGCAGGGCATGGAGCACGGCAGTGTCCTGCCCCTTGCTGTGGTGATGGGGCAGCAGCTGGATGGTGGCACAGTTTCCCATTGGAGTCCCCACTGCCCCTCCTTCCACTGGAATGTTTCCAGGACACATCCCTCTTGGCCCAGGACTTCAGAAGCATTGCCAGCTACCTGTAGCCAGAGCGATCAATGGAACATTGAGTGAATTTTTAAAGCCAAGATAGATTTTTCCTTTGTAAAAAAGGTGAGCTTTTTTTAAAAGCCACCACTGGCTTCTGTGGTGGCTGATGAGGGGCTTTTTAGTTGTACTTTACTACAGCAGCCACACTGCAAAACACATACTGGGCTTGCTTATCTGCCCTTGTATCTTCCATAAGAAATGCAAGCCTCACCTTTCCAGCAGCATTGTTTGGAAGAGGTTTTTCTTTCACAAAACTTGTTTAAACATCTTCCAACTAAGCATCTTTCAACAAACAGCTCATTTTCCCCTCAAAGACAGCACGTAGAAAAAGATGTGCCTTCTGTCTGTGATGTGCCAGCAGATAGATGGGGGTTTAGAAAGTGGAAAGGCTCAAAACTTCAGAAAAGAGTGACAGCAAGCCTGAGGGGTGAAATGTTTGCCCAGGCGCTTCTAGTAAGTCAGCGAAGAGGAAAGGAAATAATTTATTCTTTTTTACATGCACTTCCATCCCTCCACAGTTCAGAGGGATTTGAACTGCCAGAGTTCAGGAAGTGTTTGGACAACTCTCCCAGGCACGTGGTGTGACTCCTCTGTTGGTTGTGCAGGGACAGGAGCTGGACTCGATAATCCTTGTGTCTCCTTTCCTGATCAGGATATTCTATGATTCTAATTCCATCTCTGCAGCACCAGCTTGGGGCATGTCCCAATTTTCTGGGACCACTGCTCCACCCCTCCTCATGCTAGGATCTCAGCCATGAAGATGGGTGGTGCCCCAGGGCAGGAGCTGGTTCCCCACCAGAGTGTCTATAGTCAGAGGAGTGAGCAACAGGAAGGCTTGGACAGGCAATGGGCCCTGTGGGTTGCTGCATGTGAAGCTGTGGGATTTGGGGCAGAAGGGTGTAAATACACAGGAGCATCTCTCCAGCCTGGGGTTCCAAACCACCGTGCAGAAGAAAGGAGGGAGAAGGCAATCCTGAGATCACATTTTGTGCTATTTCCTGTGAAAATCATGAATCTTTGTCTAATCTCAGTAGGGTTCAGACGCCTGGGGTGCTTGTGCTGCAGCCAGGCCAGTTTGCAAAAACACAGCCCAAAGGGCTCCCAGAGTGGATGTCAGTAACCATCCAGCCTTGGCGGAACTTTGTTCCCAGGAAGTTGCAAAACCTGCCTGGGAAGACAGGCAAGTAAGCAGGCTCCAGGCAGCTTCTGGAGCTGATCCATGAGTGGTGTCACACATGGGGTTTTATGAAGTACTCCACCACTGAGCCTGCTGCTTCTGCAGTCACAAGTGAGATTTCACTGAAGGAATGGCAATATCCAGGAGTGAATCACACCCACCATATACGTAAAATTTTGTGGCCTATGAGCTGTTGTTATATGGCCCAGGCATTCCTGCAGTCTGAAGAAGCCTCACAGTTCCCTGGATGGCTCCTTGCCTCAGCACTGGAAGCAGACCAGGGAGCTCTTTGTCCTCCATCTCCTCCTCATCTAGCACACTAAGCATGGCGAAGGGCGAACTCCCCTCAGAAATGACATCTGCTGTCAAAACAGCAAATAACAGCCTATCATTTATTATTTATTATTTATTGCTAACCTGCTGTTTGTCTGGGTTAGTGGGATAATCAGTTGCTGATGGACTTGGTCAGTGGCATTCAGTTAGCACAGGTCTGCACAGTGGTGTTCATTTTAAGACCTCAGAGAGTAAAGGTGCAAGGTGTATCATTAATAGTGTTCTGAGCATGTATGGACTGCATTATTTTATATACAGTGTAACAGAATATGAAGGATACTGCATTTTGTGGTATGTGTGAAGGCAGAATTGAGGCAGGACTTCCAAGATCACTGTCACATTTTCACATCAAGAAATCTCTACCCCACTGCTGCATTGTTTCTAGCTGTGCATAGAGATGACACCAGAAATCATTTTGACCATTCACAAACAGCACCTCTTTTGGAAATGCAGCCAAGTCCTGAACTGAGAAAGCAAACATCAGCAGTGTATAATCAGGCTCCAAGCAGTTCAGGAGAGGAAATAATAAACAACTTGCCTACCTGGAACTGCAGGAGGAACCCAGCAGGTTGCATGCAAGGACCCATCTGGGCACTAGGAAGGAAGCTCAAGTGAATTCTCCTGGTACAAAAATCAGGCTCGGGTGCTCCTTTGGCCACATCACCCAGGCACAATTTTCATTATTTTCCCCTAAACACTTTCCTTTGGCAAAACAATGCACTTTCATGATTTGTTACTTTGTTACTGACATGGACAAACCATTACCAGCCAAATTACCCTCATTTTCATCTATCCCTAAGCATTCTGTGAAAGCAGGGTTACCTGGGTAAGTTTTGCTGAAATCAAGCAGGTATTTTCCCAAGAATCGTGCACCAAGAAGAGCTGTGTTGAGTGCAGGTGTGGAAGGAGCCCCGTGATTCCTGTGCCTGCTTGCCTTTTAGAGTCCAGGGAAAGGCTGGGATTTCCTGCAGGAGCACAGGTGAGACACCACGTCTCAGACCTGGAGATCAGGCTCTGAACTCAGACCAAATCTACTCTTGGACAGTTTTGTTTGTTTCCAGGAGTCTCACACCCCAGGACTGTGTATCTGAACTACATATTTTAAAAAGACTTTCCTGCCTGCCTCCTGGGGTAGGAACTCAAGGATGGGAGCTTGCCGCTCCCAAATGCACATTCCAACTTTATAGTATATAAATGTGTCTCAGTTTAGTTCTCAGGGTAATGTGTTATGCTTCCTTGTTGCCCCAACTTTAATAAAGTATTTATTGTTTATAATAATACTAAATCTGAAACATGAACGAGCATTACATGACTGTTTTATTTCTAACTTTAAATAATGGTAAAACATTTTCAATAAAGCATATATTACATTTCCATATACTATATACACTATGCTTACCTTTAAAATGTGTTTTATTATGTCAGTGTACACATTTTTTGTTGTAAGTATTATGGCAGATTATTAAAGGTGCTGCAAATCCATAGTTGCCACTAATTGGTAGAATCACTTGTGGTCAGTGTCTGTTAGGACTTGGTCTTTAGAGGTTATGCAGTACATTTGTGAAATGATTATCAAATATCGGCTTGCTCTTATTCCTTTTAACTTCAATGGAAGTATGACTGACAACAGTATAGTCATGTGTCAATATGTTTCATTGATAAAAAACATTATGTTCTAAATTCCTTCCTTATTTGTAGCTAGGAGCTCAGTTTTTGTATTGTTTCAGAGCTGAAAAGCAGTGTAGTGTCAGAGTGACTCATGAATGGAAGTTAAATAGATTACAGTGGGTGATAATGCAGCCTGAAAAGGCTGGGTAAATATAACCCAGAAGGGAAATATACTATATTTTTTCCATGAAAGATCAGCTGAGCTTTGTGTTTATCACTCAGGAACGTAACAAGTTCTGGCTAGTTCCTGTGCTTTAGAAACTTTTCACTTTGCAATTGTGGTGCCTTATTTCCAAGCTTCCTGGGAGAATTTAATTTAAATTTTAACTCTCTATTATAGTTTCTTCAGATATAACAAAATCAGAACTTTTATTTCAATGTTCTGAAGTTTTACTTTGGGGGTTTTTTCATGAAGAAATCACACAATGAAAGTGTAACTCCAAAGTGTTACTTCTCAGAGCTGCACAGCGCTTCACATCTGCCCTGACTTGCATAACCTACTGTCTGTATTGAAGAGCCATCTTTAACAAGGGAGCTGTTAAAATGTGCTGTGTTCTGTACTGAGAGGTGTGGGCAAGGAAAGGAAAGGAAAGATTTTCAGTAGCTGTTAAGAGAACTCTGGCTCCCTCTGACTCACTGTCTTTTTTTATCTTTTAAATTTCATATAATAAATTACTTTGGCTGCTTTTAGGAAAACAGCTCACATACCCATTCCCTGTTATTTTATTCCCATACATGCCTCTGACTGCCCTGTTTACAAACAACCTCTATAGGGAGGGAACAAAAGAAACAAGTAGATTCCTGAACCATGGTCACTTTTGGTCAGAGGTTTGTCCCATCCAGAATATATCCACCACATTATTTTCCTGCTGTGTGCTGCGGTACTCTGTGTGTTTATTCAGGTAGTGGTATGGCATCCACAGAAACACCCTTCCCAGGGAAAAGTTTTCACTCTTCAGGGAAAAAGGACACTTGGATTATTTGTGTGCACCTGTCAAAGCTGTTGCATTTATTCTCCCTTTCTGTTGCAGTAAATCTAGAGTCACACCTCTTGAATTCTCTGTGAATGGAGGGGTGAAGAATCTTATCTTGGAAACAGGGAAGAGGCTGGAAAACTGGTGCTACTTACAACTTGCCAGACATTATGTGCAAGAAAATATAAAAAGCAAAAGAAACCTCATAATGGATGAATAATTACACTTGTCCTTCCTGTACAGTTAACTGCAAATAATAAAATTGTCTGTGTAGTCATACCTTGTAAAATGCTACTGTTCATCCTTCCTCATGTGTTGCATTGAGCTTTACAAGAATACAGCTGCAAAGACCACAGTTTCACACTGCAAGGGGCTTTCCCCCCCCTTTTGGGGAAATAAACCAATCAAAGTTATTCCAGGGTCTTTGTGGTATAACAGAGCTCGCTGTATAGCATATATATAATATGTTCTATTGAAGCATGACTGCTGTCTTCAGATGTCAATTTTGGAATCAGAGAATTATTGAAAAAAATGACTTGGTAACAAGCACTGGAGATACTTATCCTGAGCCTTGCAAAGAGCAGGGCCAGCTTCAGAGCTAGATGAGATTGCCTATAGGATTTTTCCAGACAGGTTTTCAGAAGTCTCTAAGGAGAAACTCCAGACTCCAGACTCCACAGAACCTTCACATTAGCCAGGTTTTAAGTTCTGGAGACAAAAAATCCTGAGATTACCCCAGAGAAATATTTGGAAAAATATATAATTAATTAACTCTCACATGTACTGCATATTATTTCTGGCGTAATGACTAGTTTTTTACAGAAATGTGTAGAATTACACTCTGTGGATGCTGCATAAAGGTAAATGCATGAAAAAATATGAAGATGTGTGATGCGTGGTTGAGATAAGCTGGGAGAACAGGGGGCACCTGTGAACTTCACCCCCACTCAGCAGATGGGTGATGCTTTGCAGGAGAGATCTCCTTCCTTTCATCTCTGCTGAGCAATGTTAGATTTAGATCATACCTAAATGCAGGCTCTGTATGGCTTTAATGACACTGGGTTCTCAGCACAATTATAAAAAGGGTTTATTCCTTTGAGCATTAAAAATCATCAGGAAAGGGAGTAACCTCTGCTGCTACATGATAATTTAATACTGGGGATAATACTGGTATATTGATGAAAAACCATCCAAATGTAAATGGCATTATGGCAGCATTATGAAAAGAAATGCTGTATGAGAATGCAGATTTATAATTATTTATTTTAGCAATGCAAGCAGATATCTACACTTAATTATGCCATGGTCAAGAGAATAGTTTCAGCCAGAAATGTTCAGGGAAGGTCATTCCAGCCATACAGGCTGTTGGTGCATTTACCTGAGGGGAAGGGAACAGGGGTTCAGCTGAACAAAGATATTTACCTGTCAAGTAAGTTTCCCTGCTCTGTGAAGAAGAAAACTTCCCTCACCACTGCACAAGAGGCAAGCACAGCACAGTTTGGAGATCTTGGGAAAAGTAGTAAAGTGCTGCCACCCCAGCTTTCCCATGAAGAGTGCATTCTAATCCATCCATATATATATGTATAAATATATTTACCTATCTATTTCTATGCTCTGTAGCCAGGCTTCACAGCCTCCCGTTCACAGGAGTCCACTAAGGGTTAGTTTGGAAATAGTCTTGATATCTTCCAGGATAACAAAAAATTTCATTTTTTCCCAGATCCCAATCCGCTGCAAACACTTCTCACAATCTCTGAGTACTCAAAACCTTTTTGGCACTTAAAGTACATTCCAGCCACGGTAAGTTATCCTTAAATATCACATGCAAATGTTTACATTTGTGGAAACTTAAGTTTCTGTTTTTTCTTTCTTCCTATCTTGGTCTCACGATGACCAAATTCTTGTGCAGTTTTTGATAGCGCTCATTAACATCAGCGGTTTTATTGTGAGCCTGTGGCTAGAAAACCCAAGATAAATCCTACACTGCTCCCTACCTGCCTTCTGTGCTTTGACATGGGCAAGAATTGTCAGATTAAGCTCAGCCCACCTGCCTGAGCTGGGCAGGACAGCAGTGGTTTCGCGTGGTTATTCATAGCGTGGGGTGCAGCTTCAGTGGGCAGCTTTTTAATAATGTAAGCCAAAAGTGAAAGGGTAATGTTTACCAAACCTGTTTCAAAATGGCTGATTAATCAAATAAATGGGTGTTTATTGAGGCTGTTGCTAGGTACTTACTGTTATTGAGATAATTGTATGACTCAGCTAAGCCAGACAAAGAGCTCTACTGTTGCTCTAAAGAAGCGACCGGCCAAGTTTGCATCTTGCACCAGAGTCAGGGGAGAGACTTTCCTCTTTCTTCTTAGCTTTTTCACAAAGCTAATCACTTAGTTCATTTATCTGACACGCCATCCCCTTTTACAGCCATCTTAAAATGCCTTCTTCCCATAAACCCCAGAAACACTGACCCCTCTGCAGAACCCCATCATCTGCAGTACAGCAGTGACGTGTTTCCATTACTGACACCAAGGTGTGGACAGACCATCCTTTTGTCTCTATATTATATGTTATGTTGTTATGTTATGTTATGTTATGTTATGTTATGTTATGTTATGTTAATGTTTATGCTATTCATGCATTTTTTCTGCTAAACATCTGCATAAACCATAAAGTCATCACCATTCAAAGCACTTTTTTACTAAATAACTGGGTACTTGATTGGACAGGCTAATGATGGAGATTTTATTATAGAAGTTGCATAATACAACTCATGGCTTATGATTTTCCTCTAAAAAAATGAAAACTTTTTTTAACACAGCTACTAATGAGTATAATGATAGAAAACACTCTTTGCTTTTCAGAGGAAAGCTTGGAGTACATGAAGTCTGAGGTACAGGAAGAGAGTTATATCTGCTGATTGGGGGGAACACTAAGAACATATGTCTGCCCTCCAACAAATTCCTTCTCACTTATATATTCGTTTTATGATTTTCATGTAATAGACTTTTTCTCATTCCAACGAAGCATGTCTGTGTTCTGCTGATGGTAAGTTTGCATACCTCAGTGAGTGGTAAAGAATATTTGAAATCACGGGGACATGTTTACTTCTAGTCATCCGTCCAAATTTGGAGCGATGTTACCAGCAGTAATGTTATAATCAGATTTGCACTGATATATCTGAGAAGAGAATTTAACCTTGCTGGTCATATTCTGTAGCAGATTTGTTGGGTTTTTTTGATCTTCACCAAGATAAATTGTATATTATAATGAAGCAGCATTTTGTTTGCTCAATATTGTATTCTGGTTAGAAAATCTTCTGGTGTAGAGAGGTTAGAGAGGTTAGAGAGACCCCTGCAAACACTTTCACTTCCTGGAAATGCTCAGTATTTATTTAAAAATGTTCCACTAACATTTTCTTTACTGTAACATCCAGGCATAACTGAAAAATTTAGGTCTTCCCTTGTAACAAATTCTGGAGGTTTATAGATCAAGGTCTGAACCAGGCTTTGAACCAGGAAGCGGGCTCTGTTTGAACACTTGGTTTTGATTTCTCAAATTAATGTTTTACTAGAAGAGTTTTCATTGAAGGAAGAAAAGCAATCCTGATCTAACACTTATTACACTCCCAAACAGGTTATTGAAAAGAATGTAATGCCTATGATTGCTTTTTTCCTTTTACTGGTCATGAGTGTAAATCACATTGAGCCTATACTGGAGTCTGGAGCCAGCCTCCCAGATATGACAATTCATTAATGCTCTTTGTGGGTATCCAGAGTGGGAAAGTCCCCAGAGCAAGCCACTGTACAGAGGTGGGTTAATGAGAGATTAATGAGTGTTAAAGGAAAGTAAGTGAAGGGTGGAGCAGAAATCCCCTCCAAGTTCTGCACAAGGCCCAGGGGGTAATTAGTAATAACATGACCCCAACTCTTCCTGTCAACTCCCTCTACCCTCTAGGACATCACCTCTAACTGCCATAGTGGTACAATCAAAAAATGGTGTTTTTCTCACTTCATCACTTCGTGAAGTTGGAGTGGTACTGCCACCCCAGCAGGTGGTATGGGATCATCTCTGCTGGGATTGTTGGTGGCAGCAAGACAAGAAGCACAGTGGGAAAACTAGAAGAGGGCCTAGATGGAATCTTTTCTGATTTTGTCCAGAGGGCAGAAGCCATTAGCAGAAGCCAGCTTTTTCTCCAGAAGCATGTGTCAAGTGGCCACCAGTGGAAGGCGATAATGGTGTTAAATCAAAAAGGTATTTTTAATACAAGAAAATGTTAAGAAGCAACAACTCTTCCTCAGCTGTCCCCTAATATGTCTCAGAGCTGGGAAGCTTATCTGCCTGCTGAGAGGGCAGCAAGAGCCTTTCCAGGCTCCCTTGTTCCATGTCCCTGCTGTGGAGAGCAGCAACCATGAGCTCCTTTCTCCCTGCAGCTTTGGGCAGAAGAGAAAAATATCAGCCTTTTTGATATAAAATTATTTTACAGGCTGAATGCTAAACATATGTATCCCACCTACCCAGTGGCTGGTAACAACCTTTTCTGACAATGCAATTTACTAGCAAGTTCAATAGCAACAACTACCCTTCAAGACACTTTCCTTCAGGTAGAAATTTGGATTTTTAACTCAATTATTATTAATGGGTTGTTTTTTTTAAACCCAGAATTCGATTACATTGTATTTTCCCTGAAAACAGAGGGAGATATATTTGGTGAATGGGGTCTACATACTGAAAATACTTACCAGTCCCTTGAGGTTTGGTAAAAAATGGCATACTTCAATTGATAGCTGTTTCCTCTTCTAAATTCTCAAGGTAACCTTTGATTTTATTTTTTTTTCTCCTTATTTTTATTTCCCCCCCTATTTGCAAGCAAACAGAATGAAAGAAACTTTTTTTTTAAATAAAATGGTTCAGTTCTTCCAGATAAATACTTGCTTTTGCTTTCTATACAGCCCAGCCAGACCTTGCTTACAGACTGCAAATCCTCGAGGGATTAATTCTACCAGAAGACATGATTCCTTTCATTCCTTTTACATTACCAGTTCCTTGGACAATACTAAACAGAGCCGGGAATGCTGCTCTACACCCTTGGCTCTCCTAATCTAACATTTTCCCGAGGGAGAAGCTGCCTGTTGGAAGTGGTAGCAGCACTGCCACCTTCAACCTGAGCAAGCACGACTGGCTGGACTGGTGAAATGGTTTTGGGTTCGGGCTGCCTTGTAGCAGCCTCATTATGCCACACCTTGGTCATGTGCAATATGAACTGTCTTGATGAAGGACAAATTGTTTATTTTTGTTTTAACCCTGTAATCGGTTTATGTATTTGCACAGTTTCAAGCAGCAGGTGGGAGGGAGGGAGCATATGAAGGGAAAGCTGCATCTGAACTTTACCACTGCTGACTGAGTTGTTTGTTGAAAGTATTTACCAGAAATTACAGGAGTCATAGGAAAACAAAAGCTAGAATATCTGACATTTGGTGCTATCTGATGCATAAGATGAAGCTGGAAAGGCACATCCCTAGTTTTCTCTCAAGATGGCATATGTGTTTGAGTTGTTTGGATAATATTTGGACCATTAAACATCTCATCTGAGAGCACAGAATGCTGCTGACACCAAGGTGTGCAGACCCCTCTGTGCTGCAGGGAGCAGCTGCAGATGCAGTGCATGGACTGGGGGCAGGATCAGTTCCTGGGAAGAGCCTCGAGAAGGTCGAGGGTTGTGTGTTCAGTGTCTGCCCCGCTCACACTCCTGTAGCACTGAACCAGACCTGTGAGTGGAGACCCCTGACCCTGCCTGAAGAGCCTGTCCAGATCTTCCCCCAGATAGAGCAAATAAGTCAGGCACGTGGTCCTGACAGCTCTGGAAGGTTTCCTTACCTGCAACAGGACTTCTGCATGTATTCCTCACACTGCAGTGCAAAGGGATGCCTCGAGCTAACAATATTTTGCAATATGTCTGTCCTTCACTGGGACAGTGTCTTTGTTTAAGCTCTAAACTGCTGTGTCTGGCTGTATCCTCATGTCACCATGCAGTTGCATCAGTTTGGCTTTGTTAAGCCTCACCTATGATTAACAGTCTGAGCTGCTGTGCAGAGTACATAGCACAGTGAACTGTAGGGTGAAGTTTGCAATATGTCCTCATTTCAACTTTAAAATACTAACCTCTTAAATAAAACCAGCTGCACAGAGCAATTAGCAGGCATGAAAATTAAAAAAAGCTTAACAATTTGATTTCAAAAGCATCTGAAGAGTCTGTGCTCCTCTCCTTGGGAACTACAGCTTTACAAGTCCAGTAAATAAATTACTTTCTTTTTTTTCTCCCTTATCCAGGCACAAAATATTTTTTTCATATAAAAAGATTTAAAAATTAATATTAGAGGGTCACATATACATGCATGGAAGCACACACATGCTTACATGTCCCAATTAAACTGCTACTGCTTTAGCTGTAGGTATATGCATTTGGAAATTGAAGAGTCTGTTTTCCTTAGGAAATTCAGGAAACACTTTGGGAAAGTGTTAAAGAGCATCTAAGTTGCATGCTGGAGCAACGTAGTGTCAAGGCACTTTCCTGTAGCAGAACTAGTGCCACTCTATTTATAAAGTCAGTGCTTGCAGCTTGCATTAAAGAGATTCTGGTTTTTTCAGGTAACTTGCAGAAGTAATAGAAAGAGAGTCCTTCTTGGGAATTTCACTAGATTTCTTTTTCCCATCTTGAGGCAAATCCAATTTCCTCTCAGTTAGCAATGAAGGAGCATGCTGAGACATCCTTATGACCTTTCAATTGATCACAGGAGTTTCCTAGGTTCATCTAGGACTTGACACCACTGCAGGAGCGCTGCGGCTTTTGCACCTCCTTTGCTGTCACTGTGGAGGTGCCACCCCATCCCTACCACTGCAGCCTGTCCAAGGACATCGAGGCCAAGGCTGCCTGCTGGCTTTCCATCACAAGTCACTGTGTGTCTCATGATGGAGAACTTCGGGGGTGGATATGGGGGTAGGCTGGTGGTGCCCTCCTCCCTCCTCCCTTTTCTCTTCTCTTAAATAAAAATTTGAATGGTTGTCTTAAGCAGACACCCAGAGAAGAGCAAAAACTAAATGAGTGTACACAGTGTGTCTCCAAGTACTTTCCCAGCCTCCAACTACTCCAAAATCAGAGATTTTCTGAGTCTGTTCAGCAAAGCTCTGTTTCAAGCCTCTCCTGAAAGTCACATGGCACATCAGCACATCAAACTAACTGTGAACTATGAATGTGCCTCAATCCAGCCAGGCCAGACACAGTCACTGGAAGTTCCTCACACATGTGTTCAGACACCCAGGAAACTAAATGACATCTCCATCATGGTGGCAAGAGGCACTTACCATCATCCATGATCCTGAAGGTTGAAAACAAGCCACAATTTGTTGGGGAATATCCAAGCCACTGCCCGGCCCCAGCGGGGCACCAGGGCTTTACCTCTGCCACAGAAGAAGCAACCACAGAAAGCTCCCAGCTGCTGTTCCCACACCTCTGAGTCCTCTGAGCTCTCCAAAACTGCCTAAACTATCTCCACCACCTCAGTTTACTCTTGGTGGCTTATGGTGAACCAGCATCACCCTAACCTCTCCACCTCAGCTCTGGGCACAACCACAGGTCAGTCTGCAATGGCCCCGCTCTGCAGAGGGACGAGACACATTTTGGCAGAGGCCTTGCTGCAGCAGACCCTCCTGAGCAGAGCCCTCCCATCCCTGCCTCTTCCCATGCTTTATTTCTCCCCCATGCTCCTTTGCCCCATAGCTGCAGGCTACAATTACTAATAGTAGCTAATAAAGTGGTGGAGCAGCTCCAGATGAACAGAGAGAGGTCAACCTGAAAGCAACGGTTTAAGAGCAGCCAGAAAGCAATTGTCTAAGAGCAGCCTGAAAGCAATTATACTCCAGCTAGCATAACCCCTCTGCATAAATAACTCCTCCCGACCTCTCCAGGCCTTTGATTTGCTCTGTTTGAGGAGCTCTGCTGCTGCTGTCCCCCCCGGCACGTCTCACCTCTCTCTGGGCCTGCCCCTCTGCCCATACCAGTTCACCTGGAGCCAGCGACCTGAACAGTGTCTGCTCTTCCATGGGCTCGTGGCAGCTCCAGGTGATGGCATCAAGTGGGCCCCTCACAGTGCTCTGCAGCAAGCCTTCAGTACTCCTTGGATTATTTTTACTCTTTCCTTTGGGGTTGTAACTGTACAAATTGTGTCTTAATGTTTTGAAAGCTCACATTTGCTATCTACAAAGAGGAGCTTTCCCGATTTTTCCCAAGAATGCTGTAGAAGTGGAAGGGACCACTCAGCAGCCTTTGAGCTAAAAATCCCCTCACCATTCCCATGTGAGCTTATGAATGTTAAGCCTTCATGTGATTTCAAACAAGTAGGTGAATGGATTCATATCAGACAAATGCCCAGGTGGGTATGAAATGTGAAGTCCCTCCCTCTGCAGAAGGCCCTGTGCTTTGGAGAGGCTGGGACACCACCGCGGGTAGGCTGGACACATGTTTGCTCCACTCCCATGGCCTGCCTGAACCAGACGGGACAGGGACCAGGAGGGGACCCTGGGCTGGGTGGGTGTCTGATCCCACCTGGTTGGGTGCAACCATGCCTGTGCTCTCTTGTAGTGAGCAGTAAGACTACAGGAGAAAAAGTTTCAGCTGATTTTACATGATAATTAATATATGTGTAAGGGAAATTGCATAATGTGGTGAGTACAGTGCAGCCTCCTCATCTTTTAGACTCCTTCCAGCCTTTTCCTTCTCACTTCAGTCACAGCCATTTCCAAGAGTCTGATTTGAAGGCCTGGTCCATGTTATATCAAATAAAAGATCAAATCCCTTGTTTTTCTGGGAGCAGGGCCAAAAGTGAAACTCCTGTGTTTTGTCTGGACTCAACCCCAGTTTCTTGCTGATATTAGAGATACCTGGAATTTGGCCCACATGGTTTAAAAATCTCAGGAGCTTTGAAGAAAGGGGGAAAGCAGTGTCAGATTTTTGACAAAAGTATATGCTGGGGAAAAACCTTCAGGTTTTAGCTGAAGTTCACACAGTTACCCCTGTTCTGGATGATTCATAATAAATCCTTTATCCTAATTGTACTCAGGATTTCATCACAGAGCTCTCTGCAGAGATTATGACTTAAGAAGAGGAAAAGAAAATGGTTGCAAAATATGGGAAACACAAAAGAGACTTTTGCATACACTTATACTGCAGCAATGAACCAGCATTGTCCAGGTCTCCAGTAAATATTCAGAGCATTTTATAAACAGAAGAATGTTTGTGAGTTAATGAGAACACAATACCTGGGTGCTGCAAAGCATTTGTACTAATTAGATGAACATTCTTTACCCAAACACAAGGATGAAATGTCAAATAGAAGTAGAAATGAAAAGGTTGCAAATGAATGCCTAAATGTATGTTTTTCATCTACAGTAAGAATGAAAGCCTGTTGTTTGGTCTTCAGGAAAGGTGTCAATAAGCAGTGTTGTTTCCCAGCATGTCTGAAATTCAGAACACTGTTTAAATAACTTACAGTGGACTTAGGAGTCTATTTAAGGTCTTGCTATTGATGTTTCACCTGGTAAATATTTGAGGAATTTGCAATAAATACTTTTCCCACATTTTTTCTCAGTTGCGTGTGAATCAACAAGTCCTGTAATTTTTTAAAGGCAGATTTGTGTTGCTGCCTGCTGCACAGTATATAGGTATTTTATAGAAAAATACAGAAATTATCAAGAGGTGCATATGAGTTGTTGCTATTTTATGCTAAAACATGTTTGTTAGGTGTTGATGTTCTGATCTTGCAAATATTTATGCCAATAAATAACTTCAGTCAAAGGGGAAACATTGCTTATATGTGTGACATTAGTTACTATCACAAAAATGTGCAGGACTGGGGTTTCATCCTGTAAACCTTACTGAAATTAAAATCAGAAGAGGTAGTGTTATTTTAAATATCATATATTTTGACAATATCTTTTGGACACTTTATGTCATATGGCACCATCCATAATTTAATGGTTTATTATTGGAGTGTCTCTATTGCAGCCAGGTGACAGGGCTGTTTGTACCTTCCAAATGAAGGAGTATGGGATCACCCTTCTGACTCAGTCTCCCTTGGGTTTCACTGCAGCTGCCCAGAACTGATTGGGGATCTCAGCAGCAAAGGTATTTTCACCAAGAAATGTCAAAACACAAAATCCAGTGTTTTTTCAGAAATATGTTGGATTTAGTCAAACCCACTTTGAGAGTTGCTTCTAAGAGCAAAAAAAAAAAAAAAAAANGATTAAATTTAGAGAAGTCCATTGCAGGCTATCAGGGCAGAGAAGCATTTTTTCAGGAGCCCTATTCCCATTAACTGGTTGGGCTCAGGCAGAGCAGAGACTTAAACTTTGTTCCCACACAGAGGCAGCGTGGCTGTTTGATTTACCTTACTCCTCACTTTCCGCATTTCCTGTCCCGTCCCAAGAGTGGTGTGTACTCCTGACACTTTAGTACCTGCTGGGAATTACAGCAAAAGGGTTGAGTGCTGCAGGCTCCTCAGAAGGGCAGCAGCACTACACCATGAGTACATCCCTGCCCTGGGATTGCCTCTGAACAGTACAGTAGATAAAGAACAAAATTATACAAAATGCGAGCCATCAATAGACATGTTTTCATGCTGGGAACTCTGTAAAATGGCAACCTTTTGTTTTCTAAAAGGAATCTATCCAACTGCCTACCAGGTTATTACAGCATCAGAGTTGCATCACTCCCAAGTACACTACAGAGAGCACCAATATAAAGGCATTAGGACAATGAAAGATGACTGTGACAATTATTATGTGGGATGTAGCTCTTGCTTCATTAAGCAATCTGTTTTCCAGTTCTTTAGGACAACCTAAATATGCTTTCAGCAATCTTGCTTCATTCCCTGGCAGGACAAAGATTACAAGGCTTTTAGAAAAGAGCCTGAGATGGTAGAACCCTTTAAAAACTGTTTAGGGACTAGTTCAGTCCCTGGAGATAATTTGGTTTAGGTAAAGACAACATAAAACCAGATCAACAGGAAATTCTTGTCAAGGACTTAGAAACAAACAACTGCTGCACAGAGCATCCTAACTTCAAACACCTTAATGCAATAATTTGTTTTTAATCATCCATGAGATGGAAAATATGAGGAAAATGTAATATAAATGTCCAAGAATAACAGCAGTTAGTTGTTTGGATTTAAAATCAAAGGCAGTTTCTGTGCTGTTGAAGGTTTCCATACCAATGGGCCTGGCAGAACTCGGGGTGTAGGAGGCTTCCATCCGCCAAGGACAGGAATAAGTTGCGCTCGTCCTCCTCATATCCTCCTGCACCCCATACGCTGGGATATGACTGCAAGGAACTGTGCTGATGGGGCAGTGTGGTTTGCTGATGCTCCTTGGGGGCAAGTGAGCCTGGTTTGAATCATTCCTCTTGTGGAGATCCTTACCTGGTGCCGAAGTTTTGCTCCAGCCATGCCTGGCAGCCACCTCACCTGGACCCTTGGAGTGTCCACAGGTGCTGTCAGCACTGGGACCCCGCCGAGCACTCAGAGAGGTCTAGAGACAAAGTAGTTTGAGGTCCACCTTGGAAGGACCCCTCTTATTTCCATGGTGATAAAGATAAAATGTTTCTACCCTCTTTGTAGGGGCTCAAGCTTGGTTTGGGATAGAAAGGAAATAAACTTTTATCGTGGGGAAATGGAACACAGAAAATCTCCAACGCACCTGTCTACTTTTGGTGCCTAAATACCTTTGAAAGTCGTGCCTTGAGTGCCAAAGTGATGATGGATCACACAGTATTTCCTTTTTATTATTGCACTGCATCCTTTGGGCCTCACATTAACATAATTAGGGCCATATGGCATGGAATCTTTGTTGGTTCAAACCGATGCAGCTCCTTTGAAGTCAGAAGGCCTGTGCCAGTTTATACCTGCTGAAGATTTGGTTTATGGTCTGGGAAATAAGTGAGAGCGGGGGGGAAAGGGACCCAGGCACTTTTGTAGTTAATTAAGAACTACATAGATGTATTTATGTCTTGCTGCTGCTGTCCACCAGGAGCAGTGCCTAAACTGCCTTCATAGCTGAAATATCCTTTGTGTGATTACCTTTCACTGTCAGTTGCTGTGCCTCTCCTTGTGACTCAGAGTGTTTCAGTGGCTGCAGGTAAAACTGCATGCAGTGAGTCAGAGCCAGTCAGCCACCTCTGGGTAGCAACCAAAAACATCCCATTCCCATTCACTTGGTCGTAAGGAGGCAAAGAACTGCCTGAGCAACAGCAGTCTCTGTGCAAAGGAGTTACTCTCACTTTTCCCCCCTTCCATTCATTGTGAAAACACTTGACACTTATAAGTAAATAAATTCTTATAAAAATATCTACTGGGCAACAACACAAAGATAACAAAATGTAGAGAAAATAATTAATGTAAATCCAAAGCACAAGGCCATGGAATTAGAGCTATGGAGCAGAGAAATATTGTGACTGGATGGAGCTTCAAAGTCCAGGACCTAAATTCACACTCCTGAACCCTGATACAAGGCACCCAGATAAAAGTAACTTCTACTGTCAGAAATGTTGCAGCTGGTGTCACTGAAAGATCTGAGCTGTCAGTACCTGGAAAACTCTGGTAATTGGCCGCCTGGAATTTAGAGTCACGTCTTTTGAGAAACTGAAATATGGATTTGGGCATCCACATTCTGCCCAGTTCTTGTAATGATCCTAAAATGACATTTAAATTCCAAACACTTCCCAGTTTTGAGGCAGTTTATATTTGCATCTAGCCAAGGCTGGTCTCGAGTGGATTAGACACCCACGTCCTGCAGGAGCCATGGTCTGAGCCACAGGGCTGGCTGTTTCCCACCCCCTTCCCCAACTCACACCCCTGGCACAGACCCATCCTGGGATGCAGCAGCTCATGTCACCCCTGCACACATGAAATGCATTCTTCGAAGTCCCCCAACAGTGCCAATTGGCACCAAAATGGGCCCAATACAGAGTTTTCTGCCTCATGATGCTGTAGGTCATGTGGAGAGAAGGATAATCTGAGTGCTCAGCTTTGACAGCAAATACCCAAGTCTGGAGCCCAAACAAGCCTTGGCCACTTTGCAAATGCCACTCTGTACCTGTCAGCTGAGCTACTCTGGTCACTGCCTTTTAAATAACCCCTTTTAATCATAGAATCACACAATATGCTGTGTTGGAAGGGACCCATCAGGGTAATCAAGTCCAACTCCTAATGAAGGAAGGCAAATTTTTGTCTCAGAAGGTCCTTGAGATGTATAGCAAAGGGGGTCTGAGATTGCACTGTCTGTCTGCTTTTTCCAAGCTCTCTCAGTTTACCTAAGAACATGCAACTCTTCCTTTGTCCTTGAGTGAGAACAGCAGCATTGTGACCTCTCCATGTTCTCAGGCACCAGGATTTGGTTCGGGTATTTATGTCGCAGGCATATCCATGACAGTGGAAGCTGTCCCTGACCGTGGTGAGGGGCTTGGAACTGGGTGATCTCTGAGGTCGCTCCCAACACAAACCATTCTATAGTTACATGATTCAGTCAGGTATAAAGGCAGCTCCTGAGAAAAGGGAAACAATCAGCTCTTCCCAGGTGCCAGCAGGGAGAGAGCAGCAGCAGGGTGAGGTGTGGAGGTGCCAGGCAGAGTCCTTGCCACCCAGGAACAGTGTGCCAGATGTTGTTGGAGCCAGGGATGCTGGGCAGTGGTTTGTGTTTGCTCTAGGTGTTGCTGATTTTCTAGATCACATCTGTTGTTAATCTTCTGCTACTATGCATGGTTAAATATTTCACAGTGGTTTTATCAGCCAGCTCTCAGCTGGGACTAGGAGCTGGTTATTCTGAGGAGTTTCCTGCTTCTAAATTAGACTGTCACAAGGCAGAGAGGGCTCATCTCTGGCCACAGGAGCACATGAGGCTCCTTCCATATCTCACTGGATGGCAAAGTGATTTCATGTGGTCATTACCTCTTGATACCAATAAAGAAGATCAGCGGCCTTTTGTTAGAAGATAGTTAGGTAACCAAAACAGTGTTAATCCTTGAACAGACTAAAGAAGGTGGATTTAGACAATGAGACCAAAATTTGATCTGTGTGAGAAAGTTACTTCCCCAAAAGAAATTTTAAAACCTTACATCATCTCATATCTCATACCTCATCAATGCAAATCAATCTAATTCAAATATGGAAAAATTCTACTATCGAGATGAAGAGATTGCAAAAAGACTTGGCTAGTTGTGAGGATTTCTAAGAAGGGGCAAAATGTAGGCCATCAGGGATAGCTGTTTAGAGTCAGTCAATACAATATGGGGTCATTCAGTCCCTCATTCGTGGGAAGGGGGAAAGCTCTGGCTCCGGCAGGTTGGTGGAGTGAGGGACAGTACCTTCCTCCATCCTCTTCCTCTCTGTGATGCAGAAAAAGTGGAGAATTGTGTTCTAAATAGCAACACACAGAGTAATTATCACACTGTAGTGACTGTTTTACCATAAAAATCAGCAACGGATTCCTTGGCTGCACACGCAGTAATGTGAGTGCGGGAGTTGAATTCTTAGCACTTTTTGCCTATCCCAACTTGAAAAATCCTACTTTATCTTCAATATTTTGGTGTTGATGCCACTATTTTAATATGGTTACATAACTCACAGCAATTAAGAACATTTCATTAAACTTATTTTTCAGGTTACGTATCACTTTATACTTCATAAGTGCCCTCCATGAAATCGTCTTTGTACTTTTGGTAAGCATTCATTATATCCTGTGCCACTCCACCAATGTTTGGCAGTGTCACAGTCAAATTGATTTGGCAGAACAGAGTCAAACACATCTAGGTGCTGGAAGAGATCAAGAAGGTTGTTTTTGGGGGACTCAAAACTGCATAATTCATATTTCTTTAGCGCTATCCCAAACCAGAATAGAGTTAGAACAGTTGAAGATATTGAGCCTTGACCTTCAAAGCTTTTATGCATTCAGGTTTCAGTGCAGGGCATGTCCTTCCCTGGACATGGATAAGTAGCAGAACAGGGATAATGCTGCTTAAAATGTAGATGTTGGAGAAACTCGAGTGAGAAATGTTTTGCTTGGCTGCAACAAGACAAAAGACTGGGGCTCAACCGTCCCCTCCTCCTGGTCTAACTTTATGTTTTGCCTAATGCTGGAATGACACAAAATGCTCCTGGCAAGGGGAAGACATGAGTTTCCATCTGCCCATGGTGAGGACAAGGTCAGACCTAGACTGGTTACTCCTTTCTGGGAGTGCTCCCCAAGCTGTGGTGTTTCTGCACTCACTCAGGTGTTGAGTAAGCCACTGTGGCTTCTCTGGACTTCTCTGGCCTTTGTGCCTTGTGTTAGGGGCTGAAAAATGACCATCTGCTTAAGCAGAGTGTGGCTAGAGGAGGCTACGGGGCAAGAGGAGAGAAACCAGGAGAAATGTGAGAAATGGCTGATGATAAGTGTCTTGAAGTGACTTTATAATGTATCCCATATTGCCTACTCTATGCACAGAAAATTAATCCCGTGCCTTTCTGTGCCTTTAAACTGAACCTGAGAGGGGAAAGAAAGAAAAAAACAGCCAGAAGAACTTTTTCAAAGCAGTTCTGTACTTCAAAGTCACTACTCCTCTCTGTTCTTCTACTGTAAAAAGTGATAGCTGCTGTGGCAGAGAGGGGAGGAAGCACCTTCCGTGCTTTCCAGCCAGCTCTTGGCTCTGTTTCTTTGAAAAGAGAGAAATAGAATTTTCCTAAAACTTTAGTTTCTTCTTCTTCTCTTCTGGACCTGTTCAGAACACCAAAACATCAAAACTTCATTGAAAGACCTTCCACCAGCCTGGAAAAAGGTCCCCCATGCCAGCCCAACAACAAAAAAGAGAGAGAGAGATGGACCACACCCACAAAAAACCTCCAAACTCTTCCGAATTTCTCTCCACAACAAAAAAATTTATTATTTAACATTATTATTCTTTTTTATTTTGTGTCGTTAAATAAATAATTTTTTCCTCCTTCACGTTCCAAAAAAATATTTTCTTTTCCCAAACCTAGTGGGGGAGGGGTAACTAGAACTACTTTCTATCAGAAAATATTCTCCTCTAAATGTGCCTCAAACCAAAGCAGTAAGGAACAACCCACGCAGGGAACCATATTCATAGTCCCACGTAAACCTTTTCCTGGCTGGAAAGGGAACAGGTATGTCCTGGAGCACATCACCAAGCTGGTGCTTATGCCAGGCTGGCAGCACTGGCAGCCACCTGCCAGTTCATCACACCCTGGTTGTGTCTGAGTCCATCACAGAGACCATCACCAGCAATCCTGGCATTGCCCTGGGCTGTTTGTTCTTCCTCCCACTCCGCTTTTCTGTCTTACACCAGCTAAAGGTAAGTACCCAAATGTTACTGAATTGCATCGAGTCTCAGCAGTGTCCACCTCCAGGTGACTGGAATCCCAAATATAAACTGTTCCAACTGTTTCTCACTTGAGTCCAAGCACTCCCAGTTTGTCATCATTGACTCTTTTAGCATAATTTGGTGGCCTTCCTCTAGGGCCCAGGTCCCTGTCATCTAACTTCCAGGCAGAGGAGCATAAGGTTGGAGCTAACCCTTGCCTCCTCAGGGAAGCATGACAGGAGGGGAAACAGTCAAACCCCTTTGGACCTCATATCCCTGGTGTAATACTATTAACTGACTTGGCAGGGATAGCATAAGGCTTAATTAGCAGCTATTTGTAAAGAGCATAAAGATAATTTGAAGTGCAAGATGATGTATTAACCTGAAGAATTAGTCTAATTAAATGCTTGAAATTGCTGTTAGATACCTAACATCATTAGAGCAGAGGCTTTATATCAATATTGTAATGCAAGCAGAGTTTTGATTTTCTTTTTTGAAAAATACTGCCATAAATTTAATTACTGGTTAATTATTTTATCCCCATTAACAATAGTCATATTTTAAAATAATGTTGGCTTCTCTATGTCTTTCATGCAGATGTGACTAACAATGTTTTTTATTAATGTTTTTTATTTCCAAGAAATTAATGCCTGAGATGGAAACACAGGAAAATATATATTTCTTTTTAATCATCATTCAAAGGATGATAATGTGTGAATTTGGCTCCACAGTGAATCGATATGGACAGAAGTGTAAACTTTCCATCCAGGCAGATTCAGAGTTTTCTGAGATAAAGGATTCATGATGCAGAATCTAACAGTGGCTCATGAAAAGCACATTCCTGTTCCCCTTTCCCATCCCCTCCCACTGTTCCCTTGGACCAGTAACAGTACTCTGACTTCATTGTGAACCTCGTTGTGATGCTAACCCTTGGGAACCATAACCCCACAATATAAAAAACAATTTCTGAGGGACTGAATCCTTGAATCAGCTTACTGTAAAGTAAAAGAAGTGGCAGAGCAGAGGAGAGATGGGAAGAGACTGTGCAGCCAAGGGTGGAGGAGAAAGCAAAGCAGGAGTACTATTTTAAACACCAACTCCTCCCAAAATGGCTTTATTTGTAACATAAAGCTGTGCTGTCTGAGATGAGGGGAAGCAACCGTGGCAAACTACTGTCAAGCAAGGAGAAAACAATTAATAGCAATGCAAACCCATTGTGATCAGAGATGCAGCTGATCTCAGGCCTGCTGCAATATAGATTTGCCAAGGACAGGAGCCAGAAACAAGAACAGTTCCACTGAAACCTCTCTTCTGCTTCCCCATCCATGCAGTACCATGAGGAAGTAGGTCAAGAGCCTCTGTTTGATGGTGCAGTGCTGACGAAACCGAGCAGATGTGCACCTACTCTGCACAAAGATAGAAAACATTCGTGTCAGCTCCAGCTAAAGGCTCAGACAGGCAATAATTGTGTTGCCAACAGGGATCAAAAATGGACACCTAGGGAAAAATATAAGGAAAATGCAAATGTAGCATGACACTTGCCCCACGTACTCTGTCAGCCTGTACATGCCCATAGCTTACGGGCTCAGGCACTGTGTAAAAAACACTTCATTCTGTGAGTTCTGAATTTTCATCTCTTATCTTTCTTTTCATCTTGTAGTGAGAGTAAAAGCAGGCAGTTCTCAGCTGGCCCTCTTCATGATTTTACAGACATGTATCTCAAAGTCCTCAGTTACCTCTCGTGGCAGATGAATTGAGGCACACATGGGTTTTCCTCACGCAGTGACCATCCTCTGCCTCCTCTCCTCCCTGCTGGCCTTCTGGGGTATTCCCTTTCTGTGTGTGGGAAGCTGGATTCTTGATGGATGGGAGAAAGGACAATATTCTGCAAGGTGTAAGGTGATAAGCAGGACATAAAAAGAGGAGAGCCAATACCATAAAAATATTGTTCACTCAATTCCCTGAGGAGATACAAGTGAGAAGGCCCAGGATGCTACACATATTCCTTTTCTGTACCAAGGTCCGTTAGTGAGTTATCCTTCTATCTTCTAGGAAAAACTACTGTTAGCTTTTCCTGCTATAAGAGTGTTTAAGGAAAACTCTACTGTTCCTTTTATTAACCAAATACTTTGAAGAGTTTCCATACAGTCATGATTAGTCACTACTGACACATCCCATCTACACTGCTCTCAGACCTGCACACCATGCTCACTGTATGACCTCTAAGGAAATTGTTTAAAGTGTATTCAAGTGAATCCTTTTTAAGAGGTACTGCCTGTGCTTAAGGTCAGGTGTTTTACGGAGCTAAATGTGTGGGTAGGGGTTTACCCAAATTTGGATGTACACGGACATGTACATGTACATGATGTACGTGTACATCACACACCTAAGCACTACAAAAAACTGCACTAGAGCTGAGACACCCATGAAAGTCACATTACAGCCCTAAGATACCGTGGAGAATTTGGAAATCACAGTTTGTGATTAATTTTATAGGTTTGGGGGTTTTTTTAATTTTCTTGCCATTTCCTCAGTGTCTCTATCCCATAAGAAGACGCAAGAATGCATGAAATAAGGCATTCAAGAGAGAGGGACACATCAAGGAAATATCAGTATTGTTGTGCAAAGCCTCAGTAAGACCTGATTTGGTCATTCTAAAGTAAGGAAAGATGGATTCAAACTGGAGCAAGCTCAGAGAAGAGTAGCTTGAATGGCTGGGAGAAGTGGGAGTCTATTAGACATGGAGAAACAAAAGCATCTTGGCTCCTTAACCAATCACATCCTAGATTGTGTTGTATATTATGGCTGTTATACATGAGAGTACATGTAAGACATGGAAAAGATGCTTAAGGAAAAAGAAAATGTTGGTGCAGCAAATTATTTATAAGATAGCCATGAATAAGGTTAGGCTGGAAATTGGAAAGAAGTTTCTTCCAGAGGAATGTCACTCTCTGAGCCTTTCCCAGGGAAACAAACAATCCAGTCACTTCTAAGCTTAAACAGTTTGTGAAAGGGATTATATCATAAGACCACAAGATTATACCACAGCAAGTCTCTGCCAGTCCTATTTGCCAACATCCTTATACCCCGATAGAACTGAGCCAGACAAAAACAGCCTACAAGAACGGGGAACTTGGCACAGGGACCAGACTGCGAAACTTCCTTGTAAAACTGCAATCAGAAACCTCCTTTAGGGAGATCACTGAAGAAAGCAAAAACATTCAGTAAGTATGTCTGTATTGGCAAGAGAGAGAACAGAAGGTTTCTATGACTTCCCAATCCATTAACAGCACAATGGTGAACTTATCAGAGAATCAGGGGGTCAGGTAACTCGAACTCTAGAGCCACAGTGGAGTTAGGGGAGGGAGACTTAGTGCACAGATAACAAACATTGTAAAAGCTGGAAAGTTCAAGAGGGAAGAAATGGTCCCATGTTAAGGCAGTCACACATGGAAATCAAGATTATTTGCGTAACTACAGGCCAGGTATCCCACCACTCTCAGACAAGGTAATGGGAATAATTCCATTAGCAAGATTCATTTCACAAAGAAGGCATGAATAAGAACATAATTCATGGTTCACGGTCTCATTCAGACTAGCTTCATTTAATTATTGGGGAGACTGAACAGCTGAGTGGTGATGGTAAATAGGGCTTTTCAGAGCTTGGTGCTCCTGTAGCATTGCAATTATAAAGACCAGCACACACTGCCAGTAAACCACACATTAATTGGACTGTGAACATGTTAATTGATAGGTCTCAAACAGTGACTGTCAATGGGAAATCATCTAATGATGAACTGCAGGGATCAGTGTATACTCAGTGCTACTCACAATTTTCTACACTGTTCTGGGAGCAAATATAAGAAGCGCTACTGAGATAATTTGCTGTAGGTGACACAAAGTTTGACAGAATGATAAATAATGATGAAGATAAGGCTGTCATCCGGAATCATCTGGAGAGAGAGCTAAATTGAGCCGATTCAAACAACCTGTGTTTTAAATTAGAGAGATGGAAAATGACAGATTTCATAGCAAAGAAGCTGACCATCTGCAGAGTGAGGCTGCCTCTGAAAAGCCATTACACTGGAAGGATTGAGGGATCTTATCTGTCAAACAACACAATATGAACTCCCACAGTGACAGAAGAGGATAAAGCAATTTCTGTCTGTACAAGCAAGGAAGTTGTTTAGTAGCAGCAGAGAAGATGTTTCACCTCTCTAATTGTCTAAAGCTGATGCTGAAAAAACATTCTTGCAGTTCTGGTGCCCTTTTTAAAGTACTCTGACAAACTGGAGAAATCAAGAAAATTGTCATGGGAATTAGCTGAGCAAAACACTTCTAATGAGAAATACAGACAGCCTCCTCAAATTATCAAAAACAAGAGTGAAGGTAGTTTGACTACAGTATATGCATCTGTTTTGCAAAATTGAAACCTGAAAAAAAGAAAGGGATAATAAAAGCCATGGCTGCACACTGTAACCAGGTGAATTTTGAGGAAACAAAAGGCACTTTTCTAGCAGCACGTGTGCTGCAGTATCAGAAATCACAACCTGTGGTGCGTTCATCCAGTGAGCACTGCACACCTCAGCAGCCACAGGTGAGCTGCAGGGCTCTGAGGAGGGGAAGTGTGTGGTTCCATTAAGTTCTAATTCCTTACTGCAATTTGAAGAGCACTGTTGCTCTGTATAATGGGACAGGAGCTCTCACTGGACTGTTGGTGGACAGCATGGGGCTTGTGTGACCCACGGTGTGCCTGAAGGCACTGAGCACAGGCCCTTCCTACACTCATGAATTGGGCTTATTTCTGTCTGCAAACTATTGTGGGGTGGAAAGAAACAATTTGTGAGTTGGATCACATAGCAGGACAATGCATAATGATATTAATGGAGCCTGAGAGCACAACACTCCAAATGTTGATGAGTTCAAGCTTTTTAAAGTGCGTGCCAACATCCTCATTACAGCCAGATCTCGGTGCTGATTTAAATCTGACGTTTCGTACTCCTGGAGTGCTTGGGGCTGTGGGCATCCCTCCCAGCCACCACACTGGCTGCAGAAACTGTTTGGTCCCATCCTGGTCCAGCCCTTTTATGGGAGGCTTGTGTCAGATCTGCCTCTTGTGAGTAGCTCCAAAACAGTGAGGCTGAGAGCAGAGAAGCAGGTATAGGAGAGCCTGCTCTGGCAGCCTTGGAAGGATTGGCACAGACCACAGGGTGACAGAATGTTGGAAGACACTTGAGTGAAGCCTCTCTGATGGGTTCCCAACACAGGGAAGGGGATGTCAGCCTGGCTGTGAAACCAGAAAGCTGTGATGGAGGCTGAGCAAAAGCTCCAGGCCAGCAGGTCTTCCCCAGCGTTTGTTTAATTTAACTGTGAGAGGTCTTTTAGGAAACCAGGAGTCTCAAAAGCCCAAAGTAAGCACAGAGAAAGGCACTGATAACATAGGAATTTGATAGATCCCAGTGAGGACGTTTTTCAATGGATCATGTAGAGTCTGGATGTGCAAGCAGAGCAATGGGTGAGCCTGTGGCTGAGGACCAGAGACACCCAACTCTGAAGCTGCAGAAAAGGCAGGCAGACAGCCTGCAAAATCAAAGACATGTGTTGCTGGGCAGACCATGCAGGAGACAAAACCTGGGAAAAGCTCACATAGTTTGGGAACTGTGATTCAAAGAAAGACAGTTCTGCATGTACAGTAACTTGCTGCTCCTGTCTTCAGGGAAGTAGGAATTTGTACTTTCTTGTGACAAAGAAGCTGTATAAAAATGTTGGAATTCATCTTCAACTTTCTCTCTGTAACTGGATTTCTTTTACAAAATCCTGAATTTTAGTGAGCTACTTGGGTTAAAAATTTCCATGGACGTTGGAGAGTTTTAACTGTGTGTGGGGGCTGTCTGCGTGTATGTGTGTGAATGTAAGTTTAGGCACCCCAAATTATGTTTCAGCTTCCAATTGAGGGCAGCAACTTTCTCTGCAATGTCAGCAGCCTGACTGGAAGAGCATGTTTCTAATGAGGGAAATGCAAAGTATAGCCAGAGAGAATTTAGGAGACAGACTAGAAAAAGACAACTTCAAAATATTGTTAGAAATGAGCTCATTAAATGTGCATGTTTTGATCTCTGCATCCCACACAGTACAAAGGGCCCAGTGGCTGCATATCAAGGGGGATGGAAGAATCAATTCCTATCAAGGACATCAGCAGAATTACACAAGGATTTAGGTGTCTTGTTTCACTTGCGGTTTTTTTAATCTTCTGCTGATGACTGCATTTCATTTCACACTTTGAACCCAAGAGCAAAGGTGCAGTGAGCGACAGATGTTGGGAGACTAAAACAGGGACAAGCAGCAGGGCCTCGGATGTCACAGTATGTAAATATAGGCCCTGGAAGGTAAACACGGGAGAATGGCAGGGTCACGGGCAGTAAATATGGGCTGTGCAAGGAGATCCTGTGTAAACATGGTGTGTCTAGCAGGACGTGCTCTGAACGCAGGAGTCTGAAGACTGAAGGAGTTAGGTCCCTCTTCCTTGGAGAACAGAAGGCTTAGGGAAAATCTCACCACAGCGTTCCAGTACTTATGGGGTGGTTATAAAGAGGATGGAGAGTGTCTCCTCATAGGAGAAACACAGGAGTGTGGCAGGGCCATGAACGACCAGCACTGAGGGTGGGGGAAGGAGGATGTTTATGCATGTGGAAACAGAGCAGGTCAGGACATGAGACAACAGCAGAACTCTGGAATGGAGAAATTTGGGAAAGCTTCCCCCCTGCTTAGCAACACAGCAGTACTGCACAGCAAATGTGACAGCACAGGGAGGAGGCTTCAGTTCTCAGATGCTATAAGGGTAAAAAAGGTGTGGAAAGCATCCATTCCTTCTTAAGGATGTGTCTATTATTTGCCATAAAAAGCAGCATGAGACAGGTTGCCTTTCCACAGGGAAAGGGACATTTTGGAGACAAAGTCATATATGGACATAAAGGAGAACCTCTTCTGGAAGAAAGTGTTCTGTGGAGAAAAATGAACTGTTAACTGGTAATTGATACTTTACTGGTTAAACTGGAATGAATCTCATGTGCTTTTTCTTCTGATCTCATTGTTTCCACTGGATTTCATTGGGCTGAGCGTGGGAATCTCACTTCTGTTACCACACCCATAAAGATGATCCGTGCTGAGAAGATGATGCCTTTGCTCCACTCACCACATTTATGGTGAAGCTGTTCTTGTACTAGTGTTTGTAGGGAGCAACGTGGGAAAAACAAACATGTCACTCTGACAGAGACAAGAGGATTGGATTAAACCAAGTGGATAGAGAGAGAAACTAGGTAATTAGGAGTTTAGCTAGAGCATCTCAGTTAGTTGGCATGAACTCCCTCCATCCTCTCCTGTCTCATCTCATGTGACACAAGCCCACGAGCTCCTTGTACGTGGCTTGTCTGCACCTCATCCATGGAAAACATTGAGTAAGAGGTAATGTGAGCCAGTCTATGTTAAACCAGGTCAGAGCTGCTAACGGGGCACAAAAACCATCATGGTAATTTCCCTGCTCCACCCATGAAGCACTGCAGTATATTTTTCTATTTGTATAATAAGGGGAAAAGGTTATTAAATGAGATTCCAGCTGCAGATGTACTTGTTTGTCATAACAGAGGTCATTGACATGTAGCTGAATCAAGGAAGATGACCAAGAATTTAAGAAATCTGGGCATGTATTATTTATGGAAATAGAGGCTCAGCAAGGAGCTGTGTGGCAATTGCTGGGGGCGGAAAGACTCATGGTGTCTGGGTAAGGAATACCTTGTGTAATCTGTCTAGGAAGGGAGAAGTCATCTGATTCAAGGAGAAAAGTATACAGATAACTAAAACAACTGCAGGAGGTTGCTGCACGAAGGCTCCCGGGAAGGAACAGAAGGGACATAAGGATGCATTTTGGGAAATATGAAAGTTCTGCAAAGCACTGAGCACACAGATGCGTCTGAGGTTTCTTTTGAAGACTGTGTTCACCACAGCTGAGGGCAAAGCCCAGTAAGCACGTGAGATATCATCCAAAATCCAATAAAATGGCATAACCCCCCTCTCCTGCCATGATACACAGAGGCAGCAGAAGTAAGTGCAGACATCCAGGGCATTCAAGTCTTCTCCACCCTCAGCAGCAGGGAGAGATCCAGGGGTCAGACCTGAAAAAGCAGAGAAACTCTTAAACACAAGGACCAGCAAAGGCTTGGAGAGAAAAAGATCTCCTGTGTGCCTTGGGCAGTGATCCCTGTTAGGGGTAGGTTAGCAGTTCTTTTTCCTTCTGCACCTTCTGGGTTTTAGGGTGGGACCCCTGCTTTTCAGACCTCTGTTTTCTCTCTTGCTCTTCCAGAGTGACCCCATCTCCCCCAGGTCCTCAGCTCTTCCCCCAGCCTTCAGCCTGTCATTGCCTCAGCCCCTGGCAGGAGTTCAGTGATAATATAAATCCAAACAGAATTTAGTGGATTTAAGCCCAGCCTGTCTATCACCATGCTTCCCTACAACAGACATATCAATGTCATGGGAAAATTAAAAAGAAACTTAAAATACAAATCCATTCTGAGAAGAGCGAGTCCAGAACAAGTTTGAATCTGATCATATTTTATGGTTTAAATATAAATACCTTTAAGGGAAAAATGAAAAGCCAATAAACAAAAGAGATCATGTAATGGAAATAATGTTTCCTTGCCCAGGACAGAGCTGCCAGCCTGAGCCCTGGCTGGTGTTCACACAGAGTTACCTCACACCTACAGGGTGAGGATGAGGCCCCACAGCCACATTTTATTGACACATTGATGCCGTGCAAATAAAGTAGGGCTGGAACTGTGGCTGCTACAGGCAAGAGGAAAGGAAATGAGCCAACTATGATGTCTTTGTATACTTGCAGACTATAGGAATGTGTTTTGCTGGCCTAATGGTAATCTGGACTTTGAACTCCCATTCATTCCCATTTCTCTCTCCCATGACATAAAATAATTCCTCAGGACTGTCTATCACCCCCAAACTCCTCAGAGCTCGTTCTGTGCAATGTTACACCACTGGGGCTCCTCACAGTGTTGTGTAATGGGGTGAGATCACAGACGAGCTCAGTCTGTGTGGCTTGCGCTATCTTGCCTGCCTGATGGTTAGCTGCACTTTAAAAACTAAAGAACCATTCCTGTAGGATTACAGCCATAATTCTTAATAGCAGCAGGAAATACAGACATGCAAGTGATCCAGGCAAGCAAGAAATCTATTGATGTGGAGAAGTTTTCTGCTTATGTCTATAAGTTCATATGCTGTGGCCACAGTTTGGGAAAGTCAGCCTTTTTTTGTTTTACTGTGCTTTACAAACACACATGGATGGGTTAATTGTGGAGTCTGGTACAGGGGCAAGGATGCGAGCAGTGTCATGTTTTCAGATGTGTTTGGCTTCTAAATACTAAATGGAAACCTGAACAGTATTAATGGATTTAATTAATCTCAGCAGATCTACCATGATGCTCAGATTAAAGAGTCTCTGAGAACCAGGAACTACCATCACATGGTGGGATTTTCCTCTGAAGTGAGTCATTGGCCTTCGTCAAACTCTTGTGTCAAGAGGCTATTAACATGCGAGGTACAGGGGCCGAGCATCCCAGCTTCTTGGAGTTTGCCCTCATTGAGTAGTCAGGGGTTTTTTGCAGCCTTTTTATTTGCACAGAGCCTCTGGAAAATGCAGTTTGAAAATGAGCCTGGCATGGTTTGCTGAACTGTATCCTGACCAGAAGGTCTGAGCAGCAGAGATGGGTCTCAAAGCTGTAGCCTTTGCGACTTATTTAGATCTCTAACCACCATTAAAATCTCAGTGCATCATCATGTAAAAAGTGAGTGCACTTGATCAAAAATAAGGTTATTTGGAAGCTTCAGATAGTGGTTTGATGGTTATTACAGAATCATAGAATTCTAGAATTGTTTGGGGTGACAGGGGCTTTAAAGATCATCCAGTTCAAACAGCCCCACCATGGGCAGGAACAACTTCCACTAGACCAGGTTTCTCAAAGACCCATCCAACCTGGCCTTGAACACTTCCAGGAATGTGGCATCTGCAACTTCTCTTGGCAGCCTGTATATATTTTATAGATATTTGTGTAAGTTTTATTCAATAAAATTAAAAGAACCACAATTTGAAAAGCTTATCATATGGACATGTGAATATGCTGATGTGGGAGGGGAAAAAAGACCACACAGTGTCGTCGCTAAGTATTTTTTATGTCCCCTGAGGAGTATAAAACCTGTTCTGGCTGAAAGGACAGGAGCACCAGGCTCCCAGCAGCAGCCTGGCAGCTCATGGAATGTTTTGGTCTCCTCCAGGATCAGCATTCATCCATGCTGCTGCTGTTTCCCTGATGTCTATTACCTGTTCTTCACTGTTGACTACATACAGTTAATGGATAATGAAAATATGCTTTGGGAGAGCTTTATACAACCACGTTTTATCACTGGGTCATTTTCTGTTGGCCTATGTGGCTATAAACTGGAGGGAACAGATTCCTTTAAAACAAGCCCTTTGGTCAGAGAGGATGAGCTGTGGTTGCAAAATGCTATTCACTGTCTAGAACAGACTGAGAGGAGAAGATTGCATATACTCAAAAGCTTAAACATTTACACTTGGAGGTAAAACAATGACATTCAGTCACTCTAGGCCTGGTGTTGGCATTGGCTCCTTGCCCTCAGATCATTCTCTGGGCTGTTTTTCTGTGGCAGTGCCATCCTGGGCTGTTTATAGACCAATCCCAAGCCAGACAGAGGACAGGACTGTGCCTGTGGGTCTAGCCCCAGGGCCACAAAATGAAGATTTGACAAGAAACTGTTTCCTGTTTGCTTGATTAAATACAACTATAAAATTAAGATAAAACATATCCACAGCCCACTGGAGATGTGTTGTGAGACTCACCATTGAATGTTTGTAAAGTGATTTGGAAGTCAAAAATGCTGCAACAATGCAAAGCCCTGTTCTTATGAAGGACAGCTGATTGCTTCTTTTATAAGGCAACAAAGTCCAGAAAAATAGAATGGAAATCAGCACGTTTCTAGATCTCTGGCAGCAGTCCCAACCCTGGCAGCAGCTTCAGCTCTGACACAACCTGATGCTGCAATCTTCTGGAGAGAAGAAGAAAGCTCTCTAGCACTCGGTGACTTCAGGATGTCCACCAAGTGTTGTTATTTATTCAGAGGGGTACTGCTGCATCCCCCAAATCAGGAGTTCAGGTCTGAACTCAGCTGCAATCATTGTGACTGGTGTGGCTTGAGAAAAATCTCACCTTCACTTTACCATCAAACCTGCAGTGTTTCTGACTAAAGGCCTTTGAGTGAATGCTTCTTCAAAAAAACAGGCAATTGGTGTCCAGTGCATTTTGAAAACTGGCAAAACTGTATGATGGCAGAGCAAGTATTGTTCTTGAATTTTCAGGAGCATTTGTGCTATGAGGCTCAAGGTTTGTATACATTTGTGAGTCTATGCAACACAGAACCATGAAAATCTTGGAGGGGCAGGGATATGCACAGTACCTGTCAGTAGTTCTCTTGAAGAAGGTTAAATTCTTCATTTTATTGGAGAACCTCTGTAGGATATACTGCCATGGAGACTGATAACTCCAGAGCAGAGTGTGAGCAGTTTATAGCTATGCACTGAGAAATCTGGCTATGCAATGAGGTGCAAAATATCTTTCTACTCCCTCACACCCAATATTGAGTTGCCCACCATATTATTTGAAATATATTTCTTGACTGAAAAGTTACTGCTGGGATCTACTGAAAAAGCAGTGAGCACCTGTGCACTTCTTGTTTGGCTTCCGAAGGGCTCTCAGTGGGCATCCTACCCAGTTTGCTCTCACCTTCTGCTGCAGCTCTCCCCCTCTTCAGCTGCTGGGGCAGAACAGCGTGGTTTTATTTCCAGTGGGGATGCTTTCAGTGATGCTGTGGATAAGGGTTTTAGTCACTGGTGTGCTCACCCTTCCCTTCTGGGCAGGGCTATGCTCTCTGGTCCAGGTGACACTATTATGAGATAAAGCACTTCACAGCCTGGTGTGAAGTCCTCAGTTTAACCCACAGCAGTGGAGTTATTGTGGACAGGGATGGTTCAGCCACTGGGAACAGGAACAGGAGTCAAGCAGCCTCTGTGCCAATCCCAGCCCTGCTACCCTGTGGGACCAGCAAGACCACAGGAAAAGGTACAGGGCAAAGAGAGTGTGAAAGTCATCACTTTCCCAAAGCACTTCCCTTTACCATAAACGCTGATTTAAATGCAATTGTTGATTTAAACTTGCATTTCAGGATCATCACCAACTTGTGCAGAACAAAATGCTATCCCTTCCCATCCTGTAAACAGGAGGCAAAATTACTTTTTAGGAAAGCTGTGTAATTCCTGCCTGAAATTAAACTGCTAGTTCTTTTTGGTTCCTCCAAGCTATTTTTTTAGAGTTTCTTAAGCCACAGATGAGAAGGAAAAAAAAAGCACAACAAAAATCCAATTAAGGAAAAGCCTTGGGAAAGAGAAAGTGCTTGTTGTTTAAACGTGAGCTGTAAAGGTAGCCAGGAAAGGTGGGTTAAATTCAGAGCCTAAATATCCAGCAGCCATAATTGTTATCTGAGCCTCTGCACCAGTAACGATGCAGCAATACTGGTTTGGGTTTTCCCCTCTACTCTCCAGGTTCACATATGAGCAGGTCTCCACAAGCTCCTCACTTATTGGTCTGATGAAAAATTGGTTTGAAAAATAAAACCCTGTTAGAAAAAGAAAGTGTGTGAACAGGCAAAGTAATGATCTTGGAGCTCTGGAAAAAAAACCTGGCTCCAAATTATTCTACATGGGGAAAACTCATCAGGTGCCAAGAGAAAAAAAACCCAAACCTGACAGCCTTGTTTTGATTTCCACCCATTCCAGCTGATCACTAATCTCCAGGCTGAGCTTATCTTTTTAAAGAGAGCTTCTTATTCAGTCAGCCACAAGCAGTGACTGCAGGGAGAAAGCACAGCCTAGTTTTATGTAGAATGTTCCATCTGCCAATGAACGATCTTCCTTCCCTGAATGTCGTAAAACCTACACCACCAAACTGTGCCATAAGTGATGTGCTTTGCAACAGGATTTCCTTGTACTCCACTAAACACAGACAACCTGAGACCCACTTACTCCATTTACCCATGGAAAAGGAAATGAGATGAAGAATTAGAAGAAGGAACAAGACAATGAATGCAAACACATTTGCCTTTCATTCCTTACCTGACTTTTGTACAGGCTCTTTCTCCTCTGTCTTTCTCTGCCTTTGACCTGTATGTTTAAAACCACTCTGGAGGGCTTCTGCCTTTTTCAGCTTGCTGGCCTTGGTGGAGGGAAAAATTCAGCTTTATTAATTTAAGCTATCTGGCAAAAGGCTTGTTTTCTCAGATGGCTGCACAGATGCAAAGGGCCACAGACTGAGCAGTCCTAATCCTCTAGGTAAAATAAAGACAGAGTTTTATGGGAAAGAAGGAGTTTTATGCAGGTAAGTGACAGAATCTGAAGCTAGAAAAGACCAGAAGAAAATAAATCAGCTAAATCTATGGATTACATTCTGCCAGTGGCACAAAAAGGGAGCACAGCTGTACTAAAGGCAGCATTGGGCCCTGGGTGTATATTTGGTTAATTAGAGATTTTTCTTCCCTCCTAACCAGGATAGCTTGTTTTATGTCTGCACTTCTCTCTGGTTTAGCCAGCCCCAGCATGATGGAAATGCTTGTTCCATGCTGCTCAAAGGCAGAGGGATTCCTGTCTTTGGCAGGGAAAACAGGGAAAGCTGATGCATATATATATATATATATATATAATCTCTTCTGGAAGCTATGAGCACTGACAGGTTGACAGGTCTTAGTTCAAACTGAAGTTGCTCAGGTATATGAAGGGTTCTGTTTGTAGATATTATTCAAGTAAGTATGATAAATACAAAAAATGCACATATGCCTGCATACTCCAAGTGATGTATTTCCATATGAAGTCATTTATCTTGAGAGGCAGGCAGGGAGCAGTTTCTGGAGCAGGTTTCTCCTGGAAAGGCTGACTAAGAGTGATCTCCCTTTGGTCATTTAATGAGTGGTGGGGTCAGATTGAGATCTCTGAGGATTTCAACATTTAGCCTTCTTTCTCTAACCTATTTGTCTTTCTTTCTTGTATTATGCAAGAGATGAGACGCTCTGATAAAAACTCTTCTTGTGGGAGAACATGACTCAGTTTTCACAAGTGGATACCCCATGAAACAGAGCCATCATCCCCTCGCAAGTCTTCATATAACCAAAATAATATCAGAAGAGGAGGCAGGAGAGAAGCGGGGTCGGAGGGGTGAAGTGGAGGAGGAAGTCATAAACTTCCTTCTTTATTATTTGCACCCAGCTCCTACAGCCTCTGAATCACAACTATGTGAACAAATAACTCACAGTCATCTGCAGGAGATCACCACAATTGTAATCATCATCCTTTTTACTCCAGAATTGTCAAGGTTAAAGAATTAGTGGCAAAATATCCTTGTACCCATCCAAATTATACCTCTGTTTGGGGGAGGGCGGGGGAGGGGGGAGGGTCTGATTCCTCTAACCTCATTCAACTGTCAAGCATCTACTGAATGCTTCTGGGAAAAAAAAATCAAATGGAATATACCAGATCTTTATCCACCAAGGGAGATGAAAACTCAAGACCCAAGAGTGGATATACCTAATTCAACCACAAATTGCTGGGCTGAGCAGGGTTCATGGCACAGCCAGGAAGAGTAACTCCTTCCCATGCAGGAATTACCATGTTAAACTCCCTGACCTGGGTTCCACAGGAGGTCAGATTAGATTATCACTGTCCAAAATTCTGCTCCCAGAAACCAGTTTCCAGTGCCCATCTGGCTGCAATCCCAGGTAAACATGAAGAAAGGAAAAAAGCAAGCGTGTGGTCAGTGTATCTCATTTCTGTGTGCTGCGGTGGAAGGGCTCTCACTGCTGTCGGTAAGAAGGCAGCAGACCTTCCTGAAAACAAGGATAACTTTAACAGATACAAGGGGGGAATTTTTAGGGTCATCAGTGGCCAACATGGAGCCCTCCCAGTATGGCCTTGTGTGCACGCAGGCAGTCGCTGCTGCTGACTCAGGGCTCCCAGATGCCCTGAAATTGGTTAAATATGGGGAAACTCCCCTGTGGCACAGTGAGTCCCAGAGGTACAAACCATTGCAAAGGGCAATGCTGCCAGTTTGTTCCATCCATTCCAGGACTCTCCTCTGGGCCATAAGGTCCCTGCTGGAGAAGGGGATGCCATCTTGCCCTATTCCACCACTCAATAACCATTTCTGCCCATACGAGCCCCAGTGAGAGACCAAACGAGGTCTGCTGCCTGTCTTCTCTCCGCTGCAGCGGCCAGCCCACAGAACACAGACCTGAAATGGTGTATTCCCGTGCCATGGATACCCACAGCCATGCCAGCCCCATACATCCTAAGGCCACAATATTACTGGAGAGGCAGCAGCTCTCTCCAGTCAGCCTAAGCAGCAGAACTTTATTTCTCAGAGTTGCATGAACATTTTCTCAGTAGCTGCTAGTCTGCCGACACAGGCAGCAGAGCCTGTTTCCCTGGTTTGTTGGTGCTCACTTCCAGCTCACACTTATCCCTAAAGCTCCAGGATCCCTTTTTAGCACCTCCTGTGTGAAATGCTTAGGCAGATGGTACCAGAAAGGCTTAAGCTTTCTTTTGAGGTGCCATGAAATCACCTGCCCATCCCTGATTACCAAACACTGGCCTCCATCCGCTTGTCCTTTCCCCAGCCCTGGGAGGCTGGTGAACCCAGAGCTGGTCTGTGACTAACGGCAGCGTGAGCAAGCAAAGAGGCCATCAGCCATATAAATCAGCTGAATCAGAAGGAGCAGGGGAAAGGAAAAAAAAGTTGTGTGAACAAGCACTAATGGCTTACAAGCTGCAGCATGAACATCGGGCACGTTAGTGACTCACGGGTGAAATGTGTGACAGCGACTTCGGTGGGAAGGGTTTCACGCCTGGGCGGTGGGAGCCGAGGGTGTGCGCTGCAGACACTGCCCAGCCAGCCAAGTGTTTCCCACGCACATTCTTCTACTCCGTGCACTGTGAAATTCAGTCAGAAGATAAAGCGTGGAAGCAGAAATTCCTAGGAGGAAAGCAGAATAGAAAAACAAAACAGCACGGTAATTTCTTGCTTGTGAAGAGCGGTGTTTCCATGTGCGGGCTTGCTCCACCTGCAATTTTACATGTGTACAGTGATTCCTAATACATGCCTCTGGTAAGAAGCTTGATCTGTCTCAGGAAAATCCCTTTCTTGTTAATTTATTATTTGATATATATGTAAAGCAGCATACAATATAGCCTCAATCCACAGAGACTCATGCCTTCAGGGGTGTGGGTAAAGGAAAGAGTATACAAGAGATAAACCAGAGAGCAAACTAAGCTAACAGCTGAGCACCCTGGGTTCAGAGCAACCCCTGCTGTTATTTTTGTCATAATTACCAGCACTGTGGTAGCACCCACAGCAATGCATGGTGCTGTAGTTACACACAGCAGGTACCTGCAAGTGGGCACCTCTCAGCAGTGCAACCCTGATGCTGGACAAACACAAAAAAATACACCCTAGGGATTTTTGGGATAATGGGAGCCAGACCCTTCTGTGGTGCTGAACTGGGTGTCCTTGAACTGGAAATATTCAAGGTCAGGTTGAATGGGGCTTTGAGGAAGCTGCTGTAGTGGAAGGTGTCCCTGCCCACGGCAAGAGACCTGGAACTGAATGATCTTCGAGATTTCTCCCTACCCAAGTAGTTCTGTGATTCTCTGATTCTAAAAGTCCCCCTATGAGTCCCTGCATCTGAACCCTTTGCAGCAGAAGAGCATTTCTGAAGGAGTGCTGCCTGTCTAAGAGCCCATACACTCCAGACCTCACCTCAGAAGCCATCTATGCATGATGGATAAATAAGTGAAAAAAACCTTACTCTGTAATGAGGAAAGTATTGTTTCAAGCAATGGCCTCACAGCCTGCCACGTGTTCCCTGTGGCATTTCAGTCAGCTGCACTGACATGCAGGCACCTGCCAGGACACTGACCCCACATCCAGCCCCGGGGTGCTCTGTGTAACAGCAGAGCAGAGCTCGGGGACAAGCCAAATTGAGATTTCAAAAGAGGCCTGAGTGCAAAGAAACCCCGAAATACTACAGCAGCATGGCAAATAGCGTCCCAGAGCTCCCCCAGCCAAATCACTCACTGGGTGTTGATGCAGCCAAAAAGCAGTGGAGGCAGCAGCCTGGAAGAGCCCCCAGCCCAGCTCCTGCTGGGGAGGCTCAGCCCCTGCCTCAGCATTCCAGAGCAGGCCCTGCTGCCAGTGCCGGCACACGGCGTGAGCTCTCCATGCAGCCAGCTGGGATTGCAACACAATGACTTGCACTGTATTAAACTAAGCAAGCAGTTAAATAATTTTCCAAATCAGGTCCTAACATGAGAGAAGATGCAAAGACAGTTTAATAGAGGAAGGGAAGGGGGCGGAGGGGAAAGGGAGGAGCACTCCAGATGTGCTGTAAAATAAACCAACAGCGCGCCCATCTTGGTGCTACCGATCTGGGTGTTTTTTCAGACGTACCTGATAACGGGAGGTACATGCCAGAAGCCCAGGGATAGCGAGAGCCCACCACAAGCCCACAGGATGACCCATCTCCTGTGTGGTTCACAGCAGCCTCTGTCCTGCTCAGTGCATGGTGTGCAGCAATGCCTTGTGGTTGCAGGGCTCCACGGGTTTTGTGTTGGGCATGACCCAACCTGCAAGCTCAAGTGTGCAGGGCTGTGTTGATGGCAGAGACTGCGAAGGAGAGCCCATGGTGCCTGCAGCTCCCTGCTCCCCTTCTTGCTGCCTGCCTGCCAAATTTTGCAGCGGTTCAGCACATCTTTTGTCGTTTACTCTGCTGACCTTTGCACAAAAAAACACCTCTGTCTTTTGCAGTGAAGAGGACACTTGCGAAGAGCTGACAGGTATTCACTGGCTCCTGGAACAGCCTTGGGTGCTAACAGAGTGCTAAACAGCCTTGGGCATCCCTTGTGCCTGTGAGTGACTGGCACCAAGTAATCTCTTTGTGGATATGTGAGTTTTTGTTCACATTATCTCATGTGAGAGATGCCCCAGAGGGGCTGCAGCACATGTGCAACAGCCTTTCACAGACCCTTTTGTTAGGTAATAATGAGTTATCATGACCCTGGCTTCCAGGTCTCCATTCAATTCACACCAGTTCTTCTCAGGCAGTGTAATTTGTGCACCTCCACCACCATTAGAGCAGCTGGCCACTTCTCCATCACACATATACATCCGCTTTTTTGAGCCTACTTCCATCCTAATATGAAACTAAAAGTACATACTGTTCTCCTTTTCTCAGTTTTGCCTCTGGCCTCTCCACCATCATTATATGGCAACAAGGACCTAGCTTCAGTCCTCTGAAGCGTCTTTTGCATCCCAAGAATGTGCTTTTCTAGTTATGCCCTTCCCCACCACCCCCAAAAGATTATCTTTTTTTTTTAAGTTGTGAGTTAGAGTGAGGCTCTGGGACAGATGGGCAGAAACACGCTGAGGTGGGGCAGGGCTCTTCCATTCTATAATTTTCATGGGGCAGAGGACATTTACAGTCCTAGCCTGGCCCCAGACTTAATTGCACAAACGAGATGGGTGGAGAGCCTGGCTAACACCTGCTGCAACCCTGCCATGCTGGACAGGTGTTGAAGAGGTTTGGGAGGCCAGACACCCTCTCCATGCTGGAATGGGGTTACAAGATCCCATGTCAAATAGAGCTGTGGCTGATGCAAGCTGTATCTGGGGCTGCTGCAATGAAACTGCGCTGAGTGCTGAGCTCCTGGTGCCACTGAAGCGCTCTGCCTTCCCCAAACTTCCTGGGAAGTGTTTTGAACTTAGTTTTTAAAAGTGCAATTAATCACGGAGCAGAGCTTGAAATGAGTCCAAGTGTAATAAAAGCAGCCAAGCAGAGCCTGCTCAACCCAGTGAGCATTGTTCACCACGGCCTGACTTCAGGCATCAGGAAACTTCCAGATGTGTTAACTTTGCCGCTCCTGGCTCCTGCAGGAATCTTAACTGCTTCCATCTGTACGGGGGAAAGGCTTTGGAAAAGCAGCTCTCCCTCTCTTTTTACTTACATTCCTCCAAGCAGCAAGAGTTATTATCCCACAGCCTTTGCAATTTCTGCTGACTTCACCTTCATTAATTGAATACTGCACCCCACAAAGGTGCCATTCCTTGCTGCTCCCATCCCTTGGCAGGGAACATCCTGACGGAGCCCCTCCATCGAGCAAGGACAGGCCCCTCCATCTGCTCCTGTTCTGCATGTGGTTTACAATAAGCTACAGGAAGGCATTTTCTCACGCTATTAAGTTTTCACTAGATGCGGAGGGGGATCAGGAATGCCTCGGATGGCGTAAAAATTCCCTTCTTGGTTTGGTTATTAGGATCTAGCAGCAGCAGCAAACAAAATTATAGCCTGCATGAAATCTGAGTCTTCTGCTCTGCCATGGGCGAGGGGTGCACCCCATCCCCATTCCAGGTACACTCAGAATCTCCTGAGCCAGCCCCAGAGCCCCTTCAGTTCTTCCTCAGGCCTCAAAACACAGGAGTAATTTGTACCTGTGCAAGCTCCCTGTTTATGCCCACAGTCTGAGGATCAGGCAGCTTTTTTGCTAGAAGGTCCCAAAACAGCACTTCCAGATTAGTTGCTGCTCTGGGGAAGCTGTTCTTTGCTCAGTCTGTTGTTTTCTTTCCAAGAAGAGGTCACTTTTTGCTGTAAGTTTATCACCTTTTCCTCTTTCCAAAAGACTTTCAAGAAACAATCCCTTGTACAAGCTCTGCAGATGCTCCTAATCATCCCAGTCACATTTAGCACTTACGAAGCACTCCGTGCTCTCTTAAACATCAGAAGTGTCTCCCAAACGTAAATTAATTTATTTTTTCACTCTCAGAGGATGGAGATGAGCAGGGCGACACTCCTTTTGCAGATGAGGAGGCTGACACAGGACAGGTCCGTGATTTTGCACAGGGCCACACAAGGGGTGAGTGGTGCTGTTAGATCAGAAAGCTCTGGCCCTTAAACTGTGCTCAAACCACCAAACATCAGGGCAGAGGAAAATGGGAAGGACTAGGTCCAAACCAGAAGGGAGAAGTGCCCAGGACTATAAATAATTTCACCTGACACAGCTTTTGTGAAACTCGTGTAAAACGCAGGCATGGCTGCTGTTGTCCTGGGGTTTATGACTGTGTTTCTTTCCAAAACCCTGCAGATCACTCAGCCCCCAGTACCCAGAGGAGTCCTGGAAATGAAAGCCCAGTTAAGCAGTTTGTGACCACAGAGAACTTGTCCGTGGCCAGGGCTTTGGGTGCTATCACAACAAAGCCAGTAACAAAGTACAGCTGCTCAAAAGCAAACCTACATGAAGCCTAGGAATAGTGGAGCAGTGAGGGAGAAACGAGGAGCAGGGGAGGGAGGAAGGGAGATGCTTGACAAGAGGAGCTCTGGTAATCTAGGATCTCTGGGGAAAGCTAAAATGCAGTACTGTTTCCCTGTCTGGTAGCAGTGTAGCTGGATGTGTTTGCATGCAAATACAGAGTGGAAGTTATGTGTTTGGAGATGTAACTCTGCCTGCCCTGTGCTCCTGGCTGGGAATAACCCAAATGCCCTGCTCTTTGGAGAAGGCAGAACATGACTCAGCATTGAGGAGGTACAGTCATCCTGCCAGCATGCCAGAGCTCCTGTCCTCAGGCTGTACATGCCCCAGGGCCACATCTTCTGAGAGGAGGGATGTTTTCATAGACACTGTGCCAGAGCAGAGGCAGGATGCGGAGACATACGAGTTACTCATCCTGGCTTAAACCCCACAGGATGTCTCAAGTGGCTGAAGTGTAGGCTGAAATGGAGACTTAAAATATCAGTTTGTGGATTTTGGCAATAAATCACTGTCCACAGGGAGGGCCAACACGAGATGACCAAGTAGATAATCCCAAATGACAGCAGAAAAATCTGCCAGATGGAGTTGTCAGTTTCTGAGGGATTTTGGCATCACTAGTGGCAGTCGATGCCCAGGCTCTATTATGGCAATACTGGAGCAGAGAAATTGTGGTCACAGGGTGAACAATGGCTATTTTTTGCTCATCTGTGCTGGGTGGTTTTTTTAGCTGTTTATAAAATTTTGAAATCAAGAAGTTTCTGTCTTCTCCATTTTTCTGCCAGTGCAGCTTCTGTTTCTGAGAACAGTCCCCAGATGGAGAGCACTGGAAATGAGATGTGAAATGAGAATTCAGATTTCACATTAGAATCAGAAATTAGGAAGGACAGTTAGCTCACCCTTTCCACTTTCTATGCAGGACAAATTCATTCTCTCAAATTTTCAATGCTTTCAGTGTTATTTGCTTAATCTGATGGAACAGATCTTTTATTAGGAAATTAAAATGCTGTAGCATGATTCATCAGGAAGCAGATAAAATATATTTAAGGAACTATGTTATATTTTGATATGTCTAAACATGTCTAATAAAGCAAGGATTTTCATATTCAATTTTTACAGAAGATTGGAAGAGATTTATTGGACCAGACATTCCAATGCATGTTAATTTTGGGTGTAATAACAGAAATGCAAAGCAAACTGGAAGACAACACCTGTGACAGTTGTGACATAGTGGAAATAATTCAACACCACCCATTAAAGCTGAGCAAAGGGAAAGAAAACTGAGAAGTCAGGAAGATGATACCACAGAAGAAGAGAATAAGCTGCTGGTCCTTCAGAATCAGACATGGTTTCTGTCTTTGCCATTTCTTAGCTCATTACCCCTAAAACAGGCTCCAGCTGTAGTGCATTGACTTAGCAGAGTCAGCCATCCTATTTCACAACTACCTTCTCATCAAGTCTCACTAGAAACGAAATCAAAACCACTTGTGATAGCTCTGTTAACTGCCAGCAATCTGCTATCTGGATTTGGAAGCCATCACCCTCAAACACCTTCCCAGTCGTAAGGTTTTCCTCAGTTGTTTGCCCTTTTTCTTGGGTTATTGCTCTGTTTTCACCTGTATATCCTACAGTATCACAGACAGCAGCTCCTCCACAGTTGCACGGACTGCTGTCCCCAGGGGGCTCAGCAATATCTGTGTAGAGTAGGCAGGATTATGATATTTTGAACACTTTCTGGTGCTGGTTTTACTTACAGCGCTCCTCATTTCAAGGATTGCTTGTGATTTTTGTGACTGATAGTGCTACAGATGTTGCACTGGAGCTGTGGTGGCAACTGGAGCGCACAACATGAGAACTGAAATTCTGTTTTAAGCTTCTGCAGTAACCCAGGAAAATAATATTCCTTTGCCTCCCATTCCATTCAAATACACATGGGTGGACACTGTGGCCAGATGGCAGCCTGTACAGCATTTATTTCTGCAGCTCTCTGAGATACTTTACAGAGATTTTCTTTAGGATCCACATCGAATGGTGTTTGCTATACTAAACTTTCTCAGCTGGCCTGATTCACTCTGGTCAGATGTGTAAGGGTATGTTTGAAACTTTTTTTCATTGAAAAAAATGTAAATAAAAAAGAAAAGTACATCCTATCTTATTGCTGCATTCTGCAAATGTCTGTGCTCTTCACCAGGGTTTATTTTGGCAGACCAGAGTGTGCAGAGCTGTGGATCTGCCTGTGGATATCATTTCCAAGCATGTTTGCTGTTGAAATGATCAGCATCTGATCCCTTCCTATACAGATACAGAAGTCTGGTTCCCATGATCTTTTCAGAAGTGAGAGGGAAATAAAAATGTGACCCAAACATCACAGTGTGTTGTATAAAGGCACCCTCTGGCCAAGCTTCAGACCCTGTCTCTGCCTGAAGTTCCATTTCATGGGTTCAAATGAAATGACATGCATAAAAAAATCTGGACCTCATTCTCTCTAGGTACTAAACCCAAAAAATCTGGGTCCAAACTTAGAAATCCTTCTGTTATCTCTGTTCCAGGGGATGGTTCCTGTGAATTATCAAGGAATTCAGTTGCTCGGGAATCCTTACAAAGTGCCAGAGCCCCACAGACCCTGAGGTACCTGAGCAAAGGGTCCTTCCTCTGCTCAGCCACTCCCTGCTGTGAGATGACAGGCACTGTGCTATTGCCTAAGCTCGTTTTCATTAAGGTCTGTCATCGGTGTGTATTTGTTTGCCCAAAGCAGCAGGGTTCTCAGGCTACACCTAATTCACTCAGGCTGCACCAAGGACTCATGGCATCCTTCTCCAGTAAATGTGAGGGGATGCTGGTGGAGTAGGAGCTCATTTTGCTTAGAGACCTTGAGAAACCCAAAGGTAATATAGGTTGATGAGTGCTGAGGATCCAGACAGGAGGTAAAAAGAGAGCTTACCTGCATAACATAGAGCTCTACTGTTATAGCAAAAATAAATACTAACAGCAACCAAAACAAAAGCTGTGACTAGGACAAAAGTGTTGATTCATGCCAACATCCTCAGGATATATAAATATATATATACACACACACATAAGCACACTCTTGAGTGTGCAGGTGCCAAAGTTGCGTAGATAAATATCCACATAGTTGTCACATGCATTTTACTTCTGTAGCATTTCCCTTTCAAGGATCTCAGGGACCTTTGAGACATCCATGAACAGCTGAAGCAAATAAGTATTGAACATGCAGTTCCAGTGAGGAAATCCTGACACTGCTCTGAGCGGGGATGTTGAACCAGATGGTCTCCAGACATCCCTTCCATCTCCAGTGGTTCTGTGGCTCAGCCTAAAACAGTATGGGAAATCCGGGTTAGAATCAGATCCCTCGAGGCAGCTTTGAGCCAGTGTTGCCTTGTAATTGTAAAGGGAAAGAAAGAATTGCAGCCAGGCTTCATCACAACAGAGCATTTCTGCTCAGAACAGAGCATTTCTACCTGGAAATGGCCAGCTACCACAGCAACCTGTGCCCTTCCTGAGCTCAGTACTGGGTAAGATCTGCAATGAGAGTTACATGGCTGAACCTGTCTCAGGAATAAATGGTGCTGAGCACACCATTCATCAGCCCACTTCCTAGGACTTGGATGGATGGAAGAAGTATCTCCCCTTTAAGAGTGCTAACATCAGCAATTTTATGCTGATCCCATCTACTACCTTCTAAGGAAGTCAGACTTTGATGATCTTTGAGGGTTCCTTTTAATTGAGGATACTGTATGATTCTAAGGCTAGTAAAACTTCATCCTTTTTCAAAGTCTTAGAAAAATTATTCTCAACAAGGCAATGTTCCTTCTTTGGATGGGTGTTTCCAAGATCTCAGGCCTTGACTTGCTTTGAGTTGAATCCATGGGAAAAAATGAACACATTAATTCAATAGGACTTGAGTTAGGTTGGTACATGGAAAATTCCACCATGTAGCTTTTAGTGAATAATGACTCCAGTTAATAATAATCAATTTTCTCTTGGTGCCATGGTGTACTCAGGTTAAATGATTGCTACTTGTTACAGTAAATGTTATAACAGAGGGATGTTCACTGCTAAGGCCACTAGCACTGGATCTATTTTTCCTCTGTTCTCCAAATGGCAATGCACAAATCCCTTGCACACAGGGACAGACAGACATTCATATGCATGTAGCCCAAAATTACTTGAGCCCATCACCCTCCAAGGAGAACTGGTCCATATTGTGGCATGAGATTATTCTGATTATGTCTGTTGCATGAGATTTTTCATGTTCTCCTTTTTGTCTCCTGTGTTGTCCTTTTCCAGGGATTCCTTACTGCATCTTCTTTTCTTTTGCACATTGTACACCTTGTTCAGATAAGATATTCAGATCTGGATATCTTAGCCAGCTTGCATGGTATTTAGCTCCACAAGACCCTCTGGTGAGGCAAACCAAGCTGCTTGCCTTAGTGGTTTAGTTTATCCCTGTCATAAAACTTAAGCCTGGTGTGATGGGGGTGTGGGGGGATAATGGGAGAGGCCAGTTGGAAGATGCAGCGTGGGAGAGGCATGTCACTGGTGAGAATATTTCATTCACCATTCATGGGGAAAAAAGGTCACTGAGAGTGAGCCATAAAGTGGATGAATTGCCCAGGCAAGATATACAGACACCAGAGGTCGTACATTAAGTATGACACTTTTAATGAAACTCATTTAATGGGGGGTTCTGTATATCCTAAATTTTATTTTTCTTCTGACACGGGAAAATTCCCTTAGGCTACCAGCATCAGCTGTTCTCTGTTATGCTGCCATCTGTTATGTAAAATAACTAGAATTCCTTCTTTCTCCTTCCCCAGTAGCTTTCCTGTTTTTCAGCTTTGGTTGTTTTTCAGGTTTTGTCTTTTTGGGTTTCTTTTATGATGCAAAGCAGCCTTTAACTTGTTAAATAAATAAAATATTGCAAAATAGACTTAAATTATTTATCTTTGCATATAAAATGAATCAATTTTGTCTACATTAGTCATTTGAGAAATACTCATTGCTTTGCTTTCTAGTTGCTGACTTAAATCACAATATATAAATCATGAAGTGTATGGGGCATTTATAGTGGAAGTTGAGGCAAGTCCACTCTGGTGGTATGGTGGTGTACTTCAGCTCCAAATCCAGATTCAGACTTTTAAACATTTTTGAAAGGCAAATGTTATTGAATTAAGGGTTTTGATTTAGAATTTTCATTCATTTAAGATCCAATACTCAAATTAGTGGGCCAGGAGCTGAATATATGTAATATTTTACTACCAGTCCTTAACATAAGTGACACTGAAGTTTTTGGTGACTTCTTAGGTTGATATGGACTGTGGAAATATGTGAAAAATGCTGTAAAACATACTGCACAGCAGTGTCGTTACCTTATTTTAACTCTTTTATTAAAACTGTAACTGTTCTTTATTTTTTTCTGGTGACCCCCAGACAATGTTTTAGGGCAAGCCCTCTGCACATCTTCCTGTGCAGCCTATGCCTTCACTCTTTCTCTAAAACTGAAGAAATAATCACTATGCGTGTAGAAAATTCAAATTCTATCTGACCAAAATGGTTTTACAGAAAAATGACTCTTCTGCAGGTTTTCAGATGACTGTAGTAAACCCAGGGTTCAGCAGTCCATAATGCCCTCAGAAGACAGCAGATGCTGTGATGCAATGTCTATCCCTCCAGCTCCCCTTTCCCCTGGGAGTCTGTGCAGCTCCCTCTGTTCCCTCAGCTGGTGGAAATGATCTTGGAGTCTGCAAACTCTCTGAATCACCAATGTCTTTATAAATGTTTTTACTTTACAGATTTAAGGGAAGGTGGAGCTTTTCAGTATGTTAACCTCAATTTTGAACTAGATTTCCAGGAAGGGGGGAAATGTGGTGGCATGGGACTAGCCACAGGAAATTACTGATGCTCTGCAGGGTAATCAAAGGGACAACAAGAGAAAAGGTGTTCACTGCCTGGTGCAAAATAGCTCTTCAGTGAACTTTTGTGGGGAAAGTGGGAGGGAAGAGGCTGAAGTTGCCTCTTGGAGCTGATCAAGAAGCAGAGAGGGAATGACAGAATCTGCTTTCATTGGGGACTGTTGTGTCTGCTGGCCTCCAACAGAGGAGCTGCTAGAAATAGCAGAGAATTTGTACTGTTTATGGATTCCTAAACTGTCCAAACTCTTTTTTTTCAGTCTTCGAGATTAAAAACCACAAAACTCACACAAAACCTGCCTGCTTTTTTTGTGTAGGTGCTAACTTGCCACCTGCTCCTGTATTGTGACTCCACAACCTCACCCCTTCCCTGGACAGCTCTTGGTATTTAAGTGATCAGGATGTCCTGCCTAGGAAATGTTGCTGTCCTAAGGGCCAGCAGCAAAGGGCTTGTGGGCCCCTGCTTCCATGAAAGACTAAGAGACAGAGAGGATGGGTCTCATACTACTTCAGTTCAGGTATGTAAGTTTTGTCACTTAGGTCTCAACTCTTCTGAGCATCCTTTAAAGTCATAAGAGGTGAAATAGGAAGTTGGAGGAAAATTTTCGTCTTCTCTAACTTTGACATTTCCATTTGAATGAGAAAAATACCCCCTCAGCATGCTCCTTTGATGCCACAGAAGGCAGGGGAAGCTAAAACCAGCTTTTACACATTGAAATTTAAGTGAAGCTGATTCCACCTGGAGTCTGTGCCTGATGTGTATCAGGAGGAGCCTGAGAGAGACACACCAAAGCTGAAAGCTGGTAACCACTGAGGCTGAGTACAGCAGACTTGGAAGTGTCTGTGGAGATTTTGACCAGAGATCAGTGGCACCACCAGAGACCCAGTTAAACTTGCTTAAATTCAGATGTCAGATGCCAGTCTTGGGCTGAACAAAATGCAGCTCCATATTCACTGTCACTCACTGATGTCCCCTGGAGCAAAGAACCAGTGTGTTTTAGAGGTTCCTCTGCTGGAGCATCCAGCATGGAGGTGTGCTCACTCTGTGGGAATTATCCAGACTTCAGTCTTGTAACAACACACTGGAGGACTGAAGACATTTCCCTCTTTTTAAGAAATCATGCTTTCTTGGATCAATTGGGGAATTTGGCAATAAATAATGGCTTTGAACATTTTGCCTTTAAGGATACTAAATATGGGGAAAATGTCGGGGGCCGTGCCCCCACAGGGGTTGGAGCCCTTGGCTCCTGTCCCTGTTTCCTGCTCTTGAGATTCTCTTCCTTCAGTTCTTCATGTTGAAAAGAACTAAGCGAGACATCTTCTTTGCTGTTTCAGGAATTGTTTATTTTTCTTATCAAGACCTTGGAGGCAGAGGCAACGTCCTCTGAGGGCACCAGGGCAGAAAAGGCAATGGCTGCTAATCAGCAGCTACCTTTTATATATTACTAACAACCATTCAAGAAGTAATACATATTTTATTTTGTTTCCAACACCAGTAAACCCTCATCTTATTGATATGTCTTTTCAATACTAACTTTTTTCCACCAACCAACACACCACAGGAACTGGTGTCAGAGAAGAAAGGAAGAGAAAGAGGAGAGAGAAGAAGAAAGAAGGAGAAACCACACCCCAAAGTATCCATCTTGTGTCTATATAATACACAGAACAAAATCTAAACCTACAACTAAACTCTCCGTGATGCAAAAACAAAAAGCCTTTCTCACTTCTTGGGTGTTTGCAGTTCATCCAGGATTGAGGGCAAATTCTCCCAAGGGCTCAAATCAACATTTCTCCCCTGGGTTTTGTCTCAAACCAGGACAACATCCAAGGCATCCTGGAGTGCCCTGGGGATAAACAAAACCTTCAGGGGGGAAAGAGAGGTTTCCTGGCCTCCCTTGACTCCCACAGGAAAATTATATACATATACATATATATAGTTTTTACTCTATGCAAGCCCTCTAAGAAGGGGCTACACATCGCATGTTTACTGAATTATTTTACAGGAATTCTCTCATCAGGGAACGATAGGACAGCTGTAACTAGTAAGTTACCCAAGCCATGGGACAGTAGAGTTTGTTCCATGAGGTATGTATTTTGGGAGCTTTAAAGGGAGTTTAGAGAGATTTGTGCATTAGGAAATTTGAGCCAGGACACTGAGATGAACATTTCTGTTACCCGACAGGCACATTGAGCACTGGCAACTTGCTGAAACTCCCCAATATAGACAGCATAGCATGTTCAGTATCACTAACAGAAACAAGGGATTTATCAGTGCAAAAAACCCCAATAACTCATCCTGTCTGCCACTTTAGAATGATATATACTCAGATTTCTTCCTCTTCCACTGACTTGCAGCCACCTTCAGGGATGGGACAAGAGCAGCTGTTCAAACACCATGAAGCAACCCTAAACCGTGTAAGGAAGTGGAAAGATTTATCATTATTCTCCATCTCCAAGGAATTCTAGGAAGATGGTGAAAATTGCTTTTCATCCCCAAGTATACCATGTCTCTTCTGACAAAGGTATGCCAAGGTATCTTTAGTGTTCAAGCACATTTGACTTCTTTGTTTTGTGCCCTCCAAAGGAAGGCCCCACCATTGCAAGTCTCATGGAAGAAGCAATATTCAGTTTTCAGCTTGGTTTTGATAAATTGAGAAGAAGTGAGTGCTATGACTGAGAAAGCCTCATATAATGAGAATACTGAAATCCACATGCTCTAAACTTTGTTCTTCCTAATCTCTCTAAAAATGAAGAGAATACAAAAGAGTTTGTGTAGAAATCTGGGCAAAACTCCTTTTGTTTATGGCCATTTCTGACTCTCCTGTTGACACATTACCTGATCCTCATTTTCAGCAACCAATTTTTTTGTCTCCCAAAAGGAGGTAGGTGTTCTCATTGATTATTTTCAGGAAAGTAGTCCAAACTTGATGATACCGTAGGAATATTTATTTAATCATGTTCTTCTGGCTGTGTTGAAGAGCTATGCTGAGAAGTGCACTACAAAGGAGATGTCCATGGTCACACAGTTAACACATCTAACATTGTACTGGGAAGGACTGCAGTTAATTTAGTTAAAACTCAGACACTGGGCTGGGCTGGCAGGACTTCTCTGCTTTGTTTAGGGTGCAGGAGTGGCTCCAAAGCCCTCAAAGCATGAAGAAAATCAGAAACAGGGTAGCTCTTTGCTGTATCTGCATGACCCAGACATGTACTGGTGATACCTACTGTCCATGTTACACAGGTAAGGTTTTGATCCTTCAGCTGGGCTTTAGATCTCTTACACAGCTTCTCCAACCGAAGCAGAGCAGCTGAAAGTGAAAAGCTATCTGAGGCTTCACACATCTCTAATTTTGGACAATGAAGCCTGCCTCTCTGCTTGGCAGATCCAATATTGCTCCAGGCATGGATTTAAGAAGCTGTAATGTCAAGGATTTACAAAAATTCAAGCAGCGGAGTATAGCCCAGGGCTTCAGCAAGCACAGTTTAAATGGTGTAATTAGGCATTTACTGAGATGTTTCTTGGTGCAAATTGTATTACTTGTTCTTCACACTTGCTTACAGCCTTTGTCAGCAGAGACAAAATGTACCATCATAAGTCCTGTTGAAATTCAACCTACTTTTAATGCTGGGTTAGTAAATCCATAAATTCCAGTATTTATTAGAAATGCCTTTTGTCAGGCCTTTACATGGGATCAGGAGCTGTTTGTTATGAACCAGGTCCATGGCACCTCACATATTTTTCAGATATGGCCTACAGAAATCCATCCTGGAAGTGCAGAGGAGCAGGGCTGTCCTGGCTGACTGCACATTGCTTTGCTGAAGAATTTTTTCCTCCCTCAGCCTTCATCCCTCTTGTCTATGTGGACTGCAACCTCTCCCCAGGAGGACTCTCCCTTGCTCATACCAAGTAGTCCCAATGCAGACCGAGGTCTGTGAGCATTTCTCTAACATACACATATAAAACATTTTCAGAGGAATAACAGGACATTTGCAAGTGGGAATCAGATGCTTTTCCTTTTTGAGCTCCCTGCAATGGGAAATGCTTGCCAATCTATGAGGAGCCAACAGCTCATGTTGTCCTTTTTTCCCCTCTCACCCCGACCTTGATACAGCTCTAAAACATCAAGATACAATATTCCTACAATTGTTGAACCTTACTTCCTGAGAGACAAAAATCTGGGTTCTCTCCCTCTGAAAGTGTGAGTCACGGCAGGAAAAAAACCCTCACAGGAGGTCTACTCTTCCAGAATAATTCCTCTTAATTCTTCTCATTCTTGAGCTCAGGAAATTATATCAGGAAATTGTATAGTACAAACAAAACATGGTTTAAAGGGGAAAGGGCAAACTTAGATTGAACAAATATCTTTCCTGTTAGGATGCTCATGATGAAAACTGCAAATATCTGTCAAGGGTTGCCCTTCAGCCAGGGCTGTGCTTTCTTTCCTGGGTACTTTTCTCCTAAAAAACAGTTTTACATGCCATCTTACAATAGATGCTGACTGTGAAGAAAGAAGGAAATAGCTGCAGTAGAAATGTAACTTTTAAAGTTATTGCTGGCAGATATTTGTGCAAAGAACTGGAGATATGATTAAATCTAATGTAAAGGAAACCACCTGTGGACCAGAAGCACTTCACTTCTGTCATCAGGGTACAAATAGTAAATGACTTTGGCTTCCACTACAATGTTTACCAACACCTGACCATTACATATATAAGAGTGGATGTTTATTTTAGCACATTGTCTTCATTTTCTTCAAGGCTGCTTTCAAGCAAACCTGTGGGAAGCACCGTCAGCACCACAAGCCCAAAGGCTGAGCAGCTGTGGCTGGGCACTGCTGGTGGGTGCCCAGGCCCTGCCCCAGCCCTGGCCAGGATGCCAGCATCGCTCAGTCTGGAGCCCAGCCCCTCTGGAACAGCCACAGAATGTTTATCACATGTGACTAACCTACCCCAGTTTCCCCTCTGTGCAATGTGTTCTGCTCTCTGTATCTACAGAGTATGTGAGAATAACTTGATCTCAGTTATTGTGGCATCTAAAGAAGTTAGAAAGGAAATCTAAGCTGTTTCAATTCTTTCTGTGCAATTTGTTCAGCTTCAGAAAGGAGGGAAACATGCAGTGGCAAGTCAGATTGTGAATGTTTTTAGGGAGGGTGAATCTGTGGGTGTAACTACATCATCCAGTGCACCCAGGTTCACAAAACAGGCCTGTGAGCCTGAGAAAAAATGGCATAGAAATAGAGAGAGAGAGAGGGAATAGAAGACAGAGAGGAGAAAGTGAAGAGGGAAAGAGAAAAGGGAGGAGGGAAGGAGGGAAGGAGGGAAGGAGGGAAGGAGGGAAGGAGGGAAGGAAGGAAGGAAGGAAGGAAGGACAAAAAAAAAGAAAACAGAAAAGAGGAAAAAAGAAATAAGAAAGAATAGAGAAAGGAAGGGAAATTCATACATCTTGTTTAAAAACTGTAACTTTTCTCATAGTCTAATTTTCAATATATGTCAATATATGAAATTTACCATTAAAAATGTACTTAAGGAGTGTAACACAACAAATACCATGATGATGGACATACAATCACAACAATAAACTAAGATGGCTCAAGGCAGACCAGCTCTGCACATTAGCACCAAACACCTCTCCATCCTCAAATATCAAGAGGCAATATCAAGCCAAATTAATATCTCAGAAAATTTTTTTCTCCCTAATTGTTCACATCCATATCTGACCTCTGCTGGCCAGGTTTCTCCATGATCCATTTACAGAACACCACCTGTTGTCTTCCCAGGAGTGGTTGAGGCTGGGAAGTGATGTTTTGCATATGGCTATTTTGATTCTGCTCTCAGCAGAGTTTTTAAGCAGCTGGGGAATCCAACCACTGTTTCTAACAGTTTCCAACACCTGGGCTATCAGTGCTTTGGCAGATAGCATTCAGCAGGGTGAGGTGTGTGACTGCTCTCCTGATGGATACCCAGCGTGGCCTCGTTTCGCTCACCTGCCTGGGAACTCCCTGGGACAGGTTTCCCACGGGCCAACACACCTTTACTGCCACCCAGCCACTGGGACAGCCACGGCTCTCCTGACACAAAAATCCCACCCCGGGCTCATAGAATGCTTTGTGGTCAGACTTATTAACACGGATTTTCATGCTCCTGTTCTTGCTCTGTTTATATAAAACACTATTGATTTGTTAGTTTTAAACGTTTAGGAAGTGCAGAGAGAATGTGACTGCATGGGAACTTGCTGGACTGGCCTGAAGTGCAGTGAGTTCTCCTCTCTGACTGCAAACCTGCATCTGAAATGTGTGTGACAGGTAGGTGGTTAGTTTAATACATCACTGAGAGGCATTCACAGACAAGGTGTGCTACAGGGACCTAGGAGAGCACAAGCAGACCAGAGTGTGACACATATTTTAGAGGTACAAGTCTCCACAAACATCCCAACCTCGTGCTCAGCCCCCAACAAGAGCCTCATGGGGATGCATCCTCCCTCCCGAATGCTGCAGGGAACATCCCAGCTCTTCAGGAATAATAACCATTTAATTTCATGTGACCATCTGACAGTGACAAGTCCATGAACATTAATCACAGGTGGCCTCTAAAAGTAGCTTCAGACACAAATTGTAGTGTTCCTCAGAATTACCAGCTCCTGTTTTAATGGCAGTTTGTGAGCTCTTGAGCTTTAATATAGAGTGTACTGTGCACAGGAACTGGCAGCTTTGCATGAACTTAAATGTACTTTCTTCTTTCATTCATTAATAGTCTGTTTTACACTGCAGTCCTCAGCCAGCAACAAAACTCTGTAGACTTTTAGATGCTTGTCCCCTCTTAATGAGCCCACAAGACTGATTTCTTGGAGTTATGACATCAATGTGACCTCATATTTACATGGAAAAAATCAGTGGCTGAAAGTATGGCACAAGTCAAATCCTGAAATCCTTTCCTAACCAGAAAGCTCATCAAAATCAGTAGGGCTAAAGATGTAAGAATTGCTCATGTAAAAGTTTCAGGGCTGTTCTTTAAATCTACATATCTAAAAAATACCTGTTAAAATGCATCAGACCTGTTCTCTTTGTGTCTTTTCTTGCCAACTTGAAAAATGCCTTGATGATTGCACAATCATAGACCTTCAAAGAATAGCTCTGATTTGACTTAAAAAAAAATCTTCATAATGCTGGCTTTGCCACACAGACTACACCTGCCTTTGGAATGAATGAGGTACATTCTGACTATCGAGCTGAAATCCATGCAGCAGTGCTCAGATTTTAATGAGCAGAAAATCCTTGTTGGAAAGACAGGTTAGACTTGATTTATTTATTTTTTTTTAAGAAGAGAAAATATTGTCAGTAGCAGTGGGAAGGAGTCAACGTGTGTTCACTGGTTACAGCAGTTATAATCTCCTGTATATGGAAAAGGATTAGAGCAGCATGGATTTTACCTTTCCTGGGGTGGAAAATTTGGTTACAGATTCATATTGGTGAACAAATGCCATGAGCTCTTTCCACCCCTATCGACATTAAGGGGAATTTTGTCACTCATTTTCTAAGAAACAACTTTTGGTTATTCTCTTTATTCCATGCCCAAGAATGCCAGCTGAGCAGCATGGGGATTTAACTTCACAACACGCTCATGGGACATTATAACACAGGCAGTGCAGAAAACCTGATTTTAAAGATATGTCTTAGCATAGACACTGCAGTAGGACCAGGGAATGAGCCTATTGTGTAGACAGCAGGCAGCCATGGAAATCAAGGACCGCAGACTGAATTTAAGTGAGTTCCTGATGTAAAGCAGGAGGGGATAATGTGATTCATGGATGTATGAACAAGGAAGTAGTGAGTAGGAGTGGGGAGCTGATCTTATCTCTCTCCACTGCTCTGGTAAGACTACTACTGGCAAAGTGCATAAAGTTCTGGTGCCTGTATTTTGAATTTTAAAAGCTGGAGATGGGTCAGAGAGAGGATGAGAGAAAAATGTTTCTCTCCAGTGAAAGCCTGGAAGAGATCTCTCTGCTTACCTTATCAAAAAGATGGAGACATGACTTGATTAAAGCATACAAGTACCACCTCAACAAGATAATACCATATGCAAAAGATCTTCTTCATCTAGTGGAGAGAGCATAGCAGCAATCAACGGCTGGAAGCTGAAGCCAAACAAATTCATAAAAAGAAACCCAGGTATGCATTATTAATAGTAAGAGCAATAATCATGGGAACTACTTACCAAAAGTAGGGCTGGATTCTCTGTCTCTTGATGTTTTCAGATCAAGATTGGATGTCTTCCTAGTAGAGATGCCCCAGGCAAACCATTATGAAAGGGAAGCAAGGTGAGACATAATAGTCTGTGATACACCATCAGACCAGTTGAGCAGATGATCCTGTTCTTACTACTCACTGGCTCTATCTTTGCTAGCAAATTAAAGTGTGAGGACCCAGGCTCAGACTCCAGAACACAATCACCTATGCTATTAAATTTTTAGGACAGTCCTTCTCATGTTGTTGACCAGGGTCCACTAGCCCTTTCCCAGACACATTTAGCACAGCTTGGGAAGAAGCATAGTCCAAGGTTACAGAACATTTGGACATGGACACCACAGAGAGGTGGAGAGGAAAGGAATATAACATGTTGACCAGACCACCCTTCAGTTGGCAAAATCCATTTTTGCCTGTATTACTTGCAAAGATTTGATTCGGCTACAGCAGCTCAAGGTTCAACACCAATCAAGGGAAACGTCTGTGAATCAAATATTCCAGAGCCGCCTCCGAGTAGGTGGAATGATGTTGACACACTCACAGCTTTGAAGAGCTCTAAAAGGGAAAAAGGAAGAATGTTTTGACATATTTTGAATATTCAGAAAGGCTAATTGTTTCCTGAAGTAACTGACATTCCACAGGAGTGGTGTATTCCTGCCCTTCATGTCCATACTAGATGGAGACATTGAAGCAGCGCTTCCCACACAGCCCTGGCAATTAGGCAACATGGAGCCTGATAACTGGGATCTTTTAAATGTCAACACAGCTTCCTATTCCAGTGCTCACTCGGTGCTCATTAGCAGCACTGAGTTAATGTGTTTGTTGCTGCTGGTGATGATGTGCAGGGACACGAGTGCTACCCCTCGGTGTCTGCTGTAACAGGAGAACAAGGAGTGCAAGTTCATTACAAGATTTAGTATCTCATCTCAGGGATCCCACAAGGATGCTCTTCACTGTTTCTGAGTGCTATAAGCATTTCTTGCCTCCTGAATATTAAACAGAAACTAACCCTCAGGCTTTTTATAGAAGAAAAAATCCCATATACACTGGCTACAGCTTTAGCCGGCTCTAAACAATTTCTACAGTGAAATTGCATCTACAATTCATTTTTTTCCAGCACTGTTGAACCTGGCAGCACAGTAAATATTGTATGGGCCATAAAAACAGTTGGGCAGTAGTTTCTGGGCTACCACAGTGCACATCAGAGGCCCCAAATGCATTAGTTTGTCTATTGGGAGACATGGGACAAAGGACTGGAATTATAACAAGCCCCTATGTAAAGACTTCCAGATTTCATCCCTGTTTATAAATCAACTGACACAGAACCCCCAAGAGAAAACAAAATACTACGGCCACCTCTTTCTAGTGGGAGAAATGAAGGCAGAAAGGCCAGGTGCTTTTGTTCCATGAGACATACAAAGAGAACTGGAGGGCAGGTCTCCTTTGTGCAGAGACACCATGTGGATTTTTGGCCCTGGATAGCTCCAAAGCAGACATCTTCCTCCATGCTGAGTACTGCAGAGCCAGGACTAACTTAACAGACAGTATAGAATGAGGGAGTTTAACATTAGTTCCCATATCTTCCCAAAACAGCCTTGGTAAGACCCAAGAAAACAGAGAATTTCTGAGTCTCTCTGAGACTCTCTGAAAGAGCTCCACAGCTGCAGCAAGGGAATGCAAAAAGACCCTTTTCAGCTCTCTTCTGAAAGCCTGAAGATTCTATGCTGACAAGAAGGTCATCTACCTCAGATCAAGGTTTATTATTTTTCTGAAACTCACATCACTCAACACCTGGAGGCAATTTCCTAAGCATCTGCACTTTTACAATGTGAAGCCAAGGTGGGATGAAAGGGCAAAACCCAGTCAGTTCTCAGAAAATCTGGCACTCCTGGGCTTTGCAAGCTTGCCTTAGCTGAGTAAAGTTTGCAGGATATCCCTGAAAAGCTGCTGGATTAAGTGAAGTAACACTGTGGTTGTGATTTTCACTTCATTGCATGGAACACACTTATTTTAGAAAATTTTATTCACATTTCATCCTGGCCTTAAAACATTATGTTGTCATAAAAGGTGGATATAACACTGACAAGCAGCACTCTGAAAAGATAATACAAACACATGAGTGAGGTGTAGAGAGGCCCATGGTTTGGCCATCACTCATCCCAGGTCATCTTGCCTTCCTGCAGTCACAGCTCAGGCACGGTTCAGAAGCTGAACCACTGCCAAGAGGCATTTAGGATGGGGCCACTCAGTTTTGGGGAGAAGGTTTCTTACCTGTGTGACCATGAGGAATGCCACAACTCTAGGCCATGGGGCAGAAATCAGTCCTTGAACTGCTTTTTTATTCACAGTGGTGCCATCTTAGGATTTATCTTTTCAGGACATGAGAGAAAATGAGTAAATTAAGCTCTCTGAAGCAATTCAGACATCAGGACTTAGCACAAAAAAAGTAGTTATTAAATTTATTACACTAAGTTTAGGTGTCTACATCTAAGTGTCAACACATGAGGTAAGGAGAAGTTGTTTTTATTGCTTGAGACCTTCTTGGTGCACTTTCAGGCTTCTGGACAACAGTACAAATATCTTTGGGACTGTGCTGTGTCAATTCCCACAGTACCACATAGAAGTCTGGTGTATCCCAGGACACTTGTCTGGCCAACTGAGCTGAGCCCACAGCCCCTCATAATACAGAGCTGAAACCTACCCCAACTTTCTAAAGGATTAATTTTTAAATTCATTATAAATGTCACTAAAAAGAGAGACAAAATTGTATATTGGTCTTTTAATTAAGATAATTATACAGATTGTAATGCTACTCTTAGTTGTTTTATTCAAAGTATAGAGCAGTATCACAGATATCAAGGGCTACCAGTGTGGATTTCCATACTTTGTTTCCCTCTTCATTCTGCTATGAAGGTAAAATTTCTAGGTACTGAAATTTTGCCTGTGGGAGATGGCATTGCATTTTCAGAGAAGGTCATGGGTGGATCGTGTCTCTGGATGCAGCACTGGTCTCTAGTGCTTTTTAATACTTTTTTAGAGCACAGAAAGTAAATGTGGGAATAATTTCCCTGGACATAGCTGTGCTGCTACTGCCCCCTCTATGACAGTGACAGTGAGTTTCTCAGCCTGAGGCTCTGCAGTGTGAGAACTTCCAACAGGAGAAACAAAGGGACAGTTGTAAGAAGAGAGTGGTTCAGCAAATAGATGAGTAAGAGTCTTTATTGGGCATATTCAGAGTTGCCAAACTGAGCCTGAACACATGACCTGGCATCTGTCAGGACACGTCCATGTCCATGTCCATGTCCATGTCCAGTCTTGTGACAGACATGTTGTCAGGCAGGCCAAGCCTGACTCAGACATCTCCACTCTGCTGTTGATGGTCTGCTGTGTCATAGAATCACAGAGCATCCCAAGTTGGAAGGGACCCATAGCTGGGTCATAGAATGTCTTGAGATGATGAGAGATCCTGGGAGCATCCCTCACCTCATAGCTGTCACCCCATTTTTTGGACCTTGTCTTCTTACCTCTGTAACACTATCAGCATGTGCTGCTAAACTGGCTCCAGTTTTGAAACACACGTCCTTGGAAATTGGAGCAACCCTGTGTCAACCTTGCATTCAGAAACCTGGGACACAAATGACTCCGTGCACCTTGGATTAGGCAGCATTTCACCAGTCACAGCAGCAAGCTTTAACAAAGTGGTTTAAATGAACAGAACTTTATTAGAGGGAAGGGAGGGCAGGAAACAGAAGGAAGCAATAGTCTGGGAAATCTGAATTAACACCCAGGCAGCCCCAGCCTTGCCCCTCATCAGAGTTATAAAGGAATTAGCCTGGACTCATCTTTCTGCTTGCAGCTGTGGCAGTGCCAAAGGGACAGCACAGCTCTCCTGCCTGGTGCCATTCACCTTGAAACATGCCTGTGCTCAGGGTGTCTCAGTGGGGTGACTGCTCAGGCCATTTCCAGGGCTCTGAGTATCCCATGGACAACATTTCTAGCCCTGCTGCTGGTGTCCCCATGGAGACATCAGGCTAGGCATGTGCTCCCAGTTGCCCCAGACTGGTGCCCAGTAGTCTCCACACCACAGGTTTTGCCAGGGGGTGATGTGGCTCCTGCAGGCCAGGACACCTGCTGCCTGGACAGCCACAATGGCACCAGTTCTAGTTGCTGCCTTAAATGGCTACCGAGAAACAGAGACTAGACAGGAATAAAGGAAAAAGGAGGTATTTATTTGAAAGGCCTTCAGGTGCACATTTTGGGCTCCAGAGGTCCTGCCTCAGTGGATCCCAAAATGGACAATGACAGCTCACGAGTTCTTCACACTTTTATATCAGCATAAATTCACCAACCAGAACCCAGCCAATGATGGAATTTCCCCGAGCTTGCCCCCCTCTCCCCAAGATGATGGTTTACAGTTCTTAGTCTGGGTGCCCTTGAAGAGCAAGCTAAAGAGGTTTTGTTATGTTTATTTTAGCATAGGAGAACAGCACTTAACAAGCTACAGGAAACTTCAGAGTTACACTAGCAGTACAGGATTTGAAGAATATAAAAGTTAAAACCTGAGGCATCATAGTGACATCCAAAAGAGCCTGGAAATACTTGTTTCCACCCTCAGCATATCAGTTTATATCAGTTTAGTACTGATATTACCCTTGAAAGTCCTTATATCAAGAACGACATTCATTTGGTTCAGGTTTGCCAAATGCTATCATAGCCCATATTTGTATGTCCCCAAAGCCATCCTACCGGATCCCAGGATATATTCTCCCTCTTATCACATGTTACAGAAACTCCCTTGGAGTTGTCTCCCGTCCCCGCACACACAGAGCAGTGCGGGGTTGACTGAGTTCTTCACAGCCCTCAGCTTTTGGAAGAAGGGGCCGTGGGCGCTGTGTCTTTCCGCGCGTTCCCTCCCGTGCGGAGGCAGGTGCGAGTGACATGGGACAAAGCTCGGGCTGCTCTGACTCCCTGGGAGCCGCAGCTGGATCATGGGCAGTGCTGCTGGCTCAGCCCGAGGGGAGACACGTTGCTGCGGGGTGAGATAAGGGCCCGAGAGAGATGCTGGGACCGCGGCGGCAGCGGAACGCTGTGAGCACCCCTCTCCCAGTGCCCCGAGCCGGGCTGCCTCGCCCCCGAGGAGCTGAGTCATGCAGATACACTAATCACGGGAAACGTGAAATACTTGACATTCCTCGCACCCTCTCAGAGCAAAAAATAAGAATGTAATCAAGGGAAATGTGAAATATTTGACATTCCCCGCTCCCTGTCACAGCAAGAAATGCACTGGGTTTCGTGCCCTCGCTCCCGAATGTCCGCGTTCCTCCGGCGCGGAAACGACCCGTGGTGTTTCACCGGAGAAGGGCAAGCCCTGAGCCGTGCCAAGGACGGTGTGGGATGAGGAGGAGGAGAGCAAACAGCCCTCAGCCCCCGGGGCTGGGCGCGGCCATCCTTTCACCGGGCCGTGCTGGCAGCCCCCGGGGCATCAGGATGGAGCCACTGTGCCAAGCTTCTCGCAGCCAGCACTGAAGAGTTGTGAGGTTGAAAATGGAGACTTTCCACGTGGAAGAGTCCTAATTCATGTAAAAAAAATAATAATAATAATAAAAAAATCAGTCTTCTGCTTCCCGCCTAGCTTGGCCCTGCTACAAGTTGTGTGTGATTTTTGAGGAGCTTCCCCGTGGCTGGGCAGGCATCAGCCATTTTGTGCTTAGGTACAAATTAAAGGGTGTCTAGCCTTTGGTTTCCCATTGTCTGTCCTCTCTGTACCACACACAGCTGATCTTAATACATCCTTACTTTACAGGGAAGGGCAAAACATCCCAAAATTCACTTGTATTGCATCGAAGAGAATGTTTTTAAAAACTCCAAACAGCAAAACCACAAACCCCCCACCCTTCCTCTGTTCCTCCTTCCCTCTATCCCTCGGGTGGAGAAGAGATTTTGGGACTTTGCAATATCATTCTGGCAATTTGGGCTCCTGTTTCAATGCAGAGACTTCATTAAATAAATCTTATTGAAATCTGCTTCTCCATCACCAGAAGAACAACCGTGGGCAAATCCCACCTCTCTCTCTTCTGTAAATGGCTGTGGTAATCTCACTCACCTGCACTGGGTCTCCATTGCTTAAAGTTAGCAAAAACATAGAGAAATAAAATTAGCATTTTCACAATTTCTTTCTCAAATTCTCATTTCCTGATTTCTCTTTCTTACCTACATAGGAGGAAAGAAAGAAAAGGCCTTTCTGCCTGTGAGACAATTAATTCCTCTTTTTAATTATGAGGGTGTTTTGCCATAAGTGGTTTAACTTCTGCTCAGGTTCTCTGCTTCTCCCACTACTTCTCAAAACCTTTAAATTATATATTGTGTTCTTGCTTCATGGGCTCCCCAATTCCTGCATTTTGCTGCCTTTGGAATATACTCCCTTGGGAATACCTATTAAAGTCAACCCTTTAAAAGTTATAGGGGCTTTAAGCAATCCTTCTCCCTGCCAGTCCTGATCAGGTTGCTGAGGACAGACAGGGCTGAGGCTGCCCTCTGCCCCCTTCCCACAGGGTCTAGGTGGCTTGAATCCCTGCCTCCCTCAGCAAGGCTGCTTTTTTTTTTTTTCCTTCTTTTTTTTTTTTTTAATCAATTTCTTCATTTATCACCCCTGCAACAGCTTTTTCCATTGTTGAAAGTGAAAAGAAATCACCCCACGAGCACCCCAGCAACAAGAGGGGGTTAAAAGTTTCCTACAGAAACCTTCTCTATCTGAAAATTTTGGTTAAGATGAACCAAAATTATATTTTAGACTATGTGTGTCTGCTTTGGAGGGGGGAAAAGGGAGACACTTTTTGCTTAACACAGGAGAAAATTATTGCACAAAGGTAACAGATCAGTGTCAGGGACCTTTGCCTAGACCAGAATTCAAATGTCCTCTCTACAAATAGCTGGATATGAGGACAGGGACTCGACCTTTCCTCTACAATCTATATCTGAGTATGAAAACAACATTTCCTGTTTAGGCAGAGATTGAATGAACAGTTAGAGGGGAAACTTTGCCTTAAGCTGAACCAAGAAACAGAAGTTTGGGGTTTCTGGAGATGAGAAATACTTTTGTTAACATCTAAGACATTTTTGATCTAAACCAACATGTGTCTTGGGGAAGACAGAACTTAAGCCATCAAAGGCTCTTTTTGTAAATTTAAGATAATTTTAAAATTCAGGATGGCTTTCTGCAGTGAAAAGTAAAAGGTTTTATTTAGCAAAAGCCAGGAAGGGATACCAAAGTAATATTAAAAAAAAATATGCCTCCATTTTGAGGGTCAATATTTTTGGCCAAATTTAACCCAGATTTATGAGTAGATTTATTCTTTCTAAAGTTGTTTTGATTTTGGTGGGGGTTTTTTTGTTTGTTTTGGTATTTGGTGGGGGTTTTTTTTCTTTTCTTCTTTTTTATTTTTTTTTTCCAGGAAAAAACATACTGTTTGCAAAACTAAATTTAGAAAGCTTCCATGTCCTCTCACCACATCTGGAATAAGGATTGTGACCATTTGGTTATGCTGAAGTAGGTGAGAGGCTTCTCTCTCACTCCTATTATATTTTCATCTCTAAATATAGTGTTTTCCTCCTGTGGTGAAACAAGTAATCAGTTTTCTAGTTGGATTTCTTGCCAGGCTGTGACCTGTCTCCCAGAGGGATGAACTCTACTGCAAACCCACTTTCTCATTTAATGCCTGGCCAAGGCATAGGAGCAGATTTTGAACAGGATGACTGTCAGCAAACCCCCGTGCCCTTCCCAATGCTCTGGCATCTCACCAGGCTGCAGACAGAGAAAGAGGTGGTAAAGGAATTATCTCAGGCAGTGGTGCAGTCTCTTGGCAACTAATTCCCGAGGGAAGCAAGAAAAAACTAGCCTCCAGGTTTGAGGCTCTTACTCTCTAAGGAAGTGAACAAAATACTAATGTACTACTTTTGGTGAGCTACCTGTAGGTAAAAACGTGTTTAATTAATTGAACTGTATATCAGTTACACTATTGTGAGCAATATCAGCAGGATTACAGCGATTTTGCCACTCCTGCAGCGTCAGAGTATGGCAAACTGAAATCACTGCCCTGATCTGCTCTGCCTGTTTGCTCTTATGAAAAGGCTAGGGACTGGTTTTCAAGTGGGACAGGTTTTTGAGGGCTCATTGTCAACAGCTGTAAGTGCTTTCAGCACAGCTCACACCCAAAGGCAGGTCAGCGAGCATCATTCTTTCTCCCATTGGAAATGTCCTGAGCGACGCCAGAGATGCAATTTTATGTAACGTGGTGATGTGGTACAGCACTCTGCAGGCAATTTAGGGGCCTTATGATCTAGACTAGCATGAAGAGCCAAGGTTATTTTATTAAATGCTCGCTCCTGCCTCTACGGTAGCATCAAAACAAAAAGTTTTACATGACCTCAGCTTCAGGCATGCTGGATTTCAATGGCAGCGTGGTGCACTTGATGCACATGGGAACTTCAGTTTCACAGCCAAAGCACGTGCCACAAATTAATACCAAAAATTTAGGCTTCCCCTATATTTATAGAGCTAAGATGCTGCCATGAATATGATTGTATCTTTAGGTTTTACAACAGTTTCCTTCTGTGGGCAGAAACCTTACTGCCCCCCAGATAAATATAATTAAACCAAGTAAATGCCGAGGGAATAAATGGTGCAATATAAACTGCCTAAACTCTGACTCCTCAGTGGATATCTTGCTTTTACAAAAACCACTGAGTCAGAGTAGGACCCTGAGTGCCCAGCCATTGCCTCCAGGCTGTTGTGGGGAAAGCAAAGGCTCCTCTCTCCACCTGCTCATTCTCGAAAGTGCATAGTGAAATGCAACATCTGAAAGGGCAGGACTGAGCTTTACATCACTTTTTAATTCGATGGCTCATTCATTCAAATAAGATTTACAAAGACATTATGCAATTTTGCTGCATGCAGTCATCAGGGTTGTGTAATGAATATCTAACCCACAGCCTTCGAGCCTTAATTGGGTGTAGATCATCTCATGACCATGGTCGGGAAGCAAACAGGGGCCGTGCACCAACTGAGCTTGTAAAAATGTGTTGAAGTCTCTGACTCAGTTGTTGTCTTATATAAAAGAGAAATGCTAGAGAATTGTGAAACCTTGTGAGTTATGCAAGGAGGGAGTTTAATTACTATTATTGAATTTATGCATTTTTTGCACTGCTAGTAGCTTTTAATTACTCATTACATTTTGAGCACTTGACAATTAGAAATAAGAACTGCAGGTAAATTTGTCCTTGATACTGCTTTTAGAGTAATGGAAAATTAAACCTATCCGTACAGCTTATTTTACAGGGATATTTTAATTCATACATGATATAATGAAAAAGAAAAGCTAGCAAAAACTTACTCACTCATTTCTCCATAGAACTTGTCAAAGAGATTAAACATTTCTCATTATCACTGCTTTAACTTCTACTAGAAAGGTTTTCCCACTTTGAAAGACCCCAAAATTATTTCTTTATGTTTCCGAAAAGCATGTCTGGAAGTTACACACACATCTATTTTCCAGCCTGCAGTCTACTGGGAATATTGACATAGTTTCTTGCAAATAAGAGGTGTAAAAAAGGTAAAAATACAATATTTATTGCTAAATGTATGAAAACCTAATAATAAAAACTTGACACAATTAATTGGAAGAAAAAACTATTTATTTCTCATTTAAAAATTGTAAATGTATAATCAGAAAGGAAAAACAGAAACTTAAGTATGACTCATTATCTTCCAAAGTTTTTGCGTGCTAATGGAGTGAAAGACAGAATGCTTTGAATTTTTTTTACAGGGACATCTGCAACCCTTCTTATAGAAAATACAAGGAGAAAAACAAGCAAAAATGCATTTGATAATGATTCATACTTGCACTTGTAAACATGGTGCTCAACACAAGGAATTGGACATCAGTTCTGAGGAGTCACAGAAAGAAACATAATGTACACTAGCCTAGAAAAATTATTATTATTTCAAGTAATGCTGACCTCGGTCTCCCTTGTCCCTTAACATGGTCTCCAAGCCCATGGCACTGACAGTCACTGGAATAAGTGAATTCTCAGTTACGTTTCTGTTGCCACTAATGGGTTTAATTTACTTATTTGGTTTATTAGGTAGTTAACGACTTGTGTGAATTCAAGTGTCCATGATCATCAATACCAGTATTGTATCAAGTATTGAATTGCTCAGTACTTGGGATTGAGTCTCCATTGATTTTATTAACCAGCAAGGAGTACAGAGCCTAAATTGTGCTAACAGAGGGAAGAAAAGTATCACATTTTTATAGTTATCACTTTCCACTTAGTCTGAATGTTGCACGTCCTCAGGGTTGCAGCAATTCATTCTGGTGGCTGATCTCAGTTTGGTAAATTAATTTCTTCATTTCTTATGTAGCAGAGTGATGGCACATATAAAGAAAGCATGTCAATTTGATTTGAGTATTTTGACTTCTCCTCTGACATCTTTACAGCATGAGCACAACAATAATAAATCTCTGCCATTATTTATTTATTGCACCCAAATGCCCTGGCCAAGCTCAGGAGAGGAATGTAACTTATTTCTGCACAAAAGTGATGATTAAGTTTTTTCCCTAAAGGTGCAAGGTGGCTATAAAAATAATGGAGTCACTACCCATGGACATATTTAAAAGAAGGGCATGCAGATGAGGTGCTCAGGGACATGCCTTAGTGGGTGACTTTGCTGTGCTGGTTAATGGTTAGAATCTATGATCTTAGAGGTCTTTTCCACCCTAAATGATTCTATGAGTCTATGAATTAGCATAATTTCAAGGTTTATTCCCACAGCCAGGTTTTCCTGTTAGCCAGAAGGAGGTGACAGGACGTGGAGGGTGTTTTGGGGCTGAATGTGCCCAGGTGCTGCACAGGACAGCAGGGTGACCCAGGCCAACATCCCGACATGGGTACTGGTACCTGTGCTTGGGTCTGTGCCCTGCAAGCTTGGAGTTTGCTGGTGCCAGCACACCCCACAAGCTCAGACTTCCAACTCCAGCCACCTACCCAGGGTAGTTAAAAAACAAGCCCCAAATTACACGAAGCTCACTCATCACATCACCTGATATTTATTTAGCCTTGCCACTCTCAAGCAAAGTTTTCAGCTGGATGGTGAAGAATTTGATGCGGAACACTAAAGTCAAAAACCCCAAAGGCTAAGGAGCAGTGAGAGGCAGTGGCACAGAGCTGCGGATGCCGGCAGCCTGCAGTGCCCCTGGCTCACCTGCCCCTGGTTTGGGTTACACAGTGCAGGTCACTCAACCAGAGAGAGTGAGCCCCGGGAGGAGCTGGAAATAAATGTGTTTGGAGGAGGAAATTGAAGGAAGAAGAGTGTTTTCTGTAGGGGAGTAGAGTGGTATGTAGGACTGCATGATCGAAATCCAACATAAGCCTAGCACAAGCCTGACTGCTATGATCCCCACGACTGTCTTCTCATTCTTTAAGTAATTGAGGCTTCAGCTCAGCAGAGCATTAAAGCTTGGGCTTCATTTTATGCTGTCAGTAAGTGCTTTGCTGAACAGGGGCTTAAAGTATCAAGCTCCTTGCATGAGGTTTATCCCACCTAATTTTAGACATTTGCAGTGCAGATATCTACACCAGAGGTAGTGACCCCAGGCTCTCCCTATTATGAATGGGGACAAATAAGCATCTCTGGTGTGCTGTTCATTAGGCCTACTCTACCCTAGAACAAGAAATACCACTCAGTAGAAGTATTTGCAATCAGAACTCAAAATAGCTAAATCACATGTAAACATCTACAATGTGTGTACCTACATTCATGCACCTGAACCACAACAGTCTCTGGTGACCGATAAATAAGAAAACACCATGCCAATTGGGAGAGATCAGGAAAATGAGAACTGAATTTTAACAGAGAACGGAAACTGAAAATTATTTTCTCCCTGAGAAAGTTACAGTTGGAATTGTTTTTAAGACAAACAGAGGAAGAACAGAATAGGCCATTGTTATTTCCTCGTTTAAGGCATTATTTCTTTCATACTTGCATTGTCTGAGATTGCTTCCCTGCCTCCATCAGTTACTGAGTGTTCCTGCTCACCCGCCTAACTTTTAGAAAGCTGTAGTTAGGTGAGGTTAATCTCCTCTTGTGTCAGACTGATAGTTTTGACGGAGGAATCTCAAATATTTGAGACATTTCTGCAAAGTTATCTGACTTAGAACTCGTCTTTCTCTGAACATTGAAAACCAGTGCTCTCCCTGCGTAGGCAACTGGGATTTAAACTTCTGGGAATCACTGCAAACATGGGAATGCCTGGAATCCCTCTGGGAAATAACTGCAAAAACCTTTAATCCTTGTTATCTCTGAGAGCACATATTTTTGTTTGCTTGATTAGCAGTGGGAGAGGAGAATGATTGGTGCGTTGGGCAGTAAAGCCTTGTGCTGTTTCTCTGCTGCTGCCTAAGGCTGCCTCGGGGAAAATGCTGGTTCCTGGGCAAACACCCCTGAGCAGAGGAGCAGCAGCAGTGCTTGGTGTGAAGTGGTGGGAGGCAGGGAATGTGTGGCGAATACAAAAAACAGCAGCAGCAGCAGCAGCAGCAGCAGCAGCAGCTGGAGTACAACAGAGCAACAAATACTGTTAGATGTAGTGAGCTGGGGCTTCATCACAGAATCACAGAATCAATCACAGACTCACAGAGTGGCTTGGGTTGGAATTCCAATCCCCCTGCCATGGTCAGGGCCACCTTTCACTAGACCAGGTTTTCAAAGCTCCATCCAGCCTGGCCTTGAACACTTCCAGGGATGGGGCACCCACAGCTTCTCTGAGTAACCTGTGCCAATGTCTCACCATCCCCACAGTAAATAATTTCTTCCCAATATCTAATTAGGAAGAATATCTAATTAATATGTTCTGACTCCTATGGCAGGAGTTTGGGACACCCATTTAAGAACTGAATGGAGGCAGTAAGTTAGGAGTAAAATTGCTTGACATTTCCTTATATGAACAGTGGAGACAGGCAGCTCCAAAAAATAATTCATCCTATCCCAAGGAAAAAATTTTAAATATCTGGATTGAATCTCTCTCTGAATACAGCAGCCTCTTTCTAACTGCAGGAAAGTCATGAAATACTTAACAGTGGTGGATAGTTCACTCCTTAAACATTCATAATACAAACTACGTGCTTCTTAGCACTGGAAAATTCTTTTTTTTCTGCACTTTGACATCAACTAAAAAGAGGACCATGCTGAGATTGTTGCTTCCATGTGCTCTCACTGGGCAGTTGATAACAGGGATCTGGGCTCTGCGAGGCCCACAGAGGGAAAATTCATGTACAGGACCACAGAACATCTTTTGGCATTGTCTATTTTGACATCTAGAACTTTCTGACTCTAATGTGAAAGCTTCTACCACAAGCCTGGGAGCTACATGGGGACCATATCTGGTAAAGAGTATATTTTACTTGGGGATGGATTCTGTCTGGGTGTTTTGTGGGACCTGAAGAAGAGGAAATGATTCACTGAGAAAGGGGGGAACAGATGCCTTGACTCAGTTTCCTGCTCTAACCACTAGACAATTCCTCTAGCAATTCCTTAGTGCATCAAAAGGATGGATTAGTTTCTTAATTCCTTAAACATCATGAAATGGTTTTCCTGTATTATACATCCAGGCGTACCATATTGCCTGCTGGAGGAAGATCTCTAGGTTTTAGTCTTTAAGTTTGTAGAAGAAGTGTCAAACTAAGGGTATTTGCCTGTCCAAATGCTAATTTCTAATGCAACCAAAGTGCCAGGTCTACTGTACTGCTTTCCTCATATGTGGAGGGCTGGAGACTATGGGGTTGATTTACCCATATCTCACTTAGTTCATGAAATTCCAAACATAACAGAACACATTTTTTGTGCCTAATTTGGTAAGATTCTGGACAATGGTTAAAAAACACAATAGGATTATATCCACATAAAAGCAAATTTAAGACATTATTGTTCAAATAAATCATTCTGGGGTTTCACTGTCTTTCCAGTAAATATAATTTCTTTGTATCTATGGCCACTGTAAATGGTTTCTAGATCATACCAGGATGATCAAAGGAGTGATTTACAAGCCATGGATGCAAAAAACCTTACAATTAGACTTAAGCTGTCAGCTGTAGTTGGGAGTCTTAAGCTAAACTCCACTGCTATCATATTGTCTCATATATGCAGTTTCCTTCATAAATTTCTTCTAAAGAGAAAATAGACAATTTTTAAAACCAATATGCTTAGGTTACAAATCCACAGGATCCCCTGGAAGGAACGCTCGGATTCACCACCCAGGCAGTATTTCCCCTTGCAGCCTGATTTTAGTTTTAGGACTGTGCCATCTGCTGTTGGAATTGCAGACTTCCGTGGGTCTGCACGGTCTGCAGTAGTCATCTCCGACAGCCTGGCCACACATGACTGTGATTTGTCCCACGTGAGGGACATGGAGAACGACTGCCATCCCTGTAGGAGGCTTCAACCTTCCCAGGATCATTTATTTCACTGTTTTGAAGGGCTCTGCTTTGGCATGGACATATCAGGGCTTCCATTTTCCCCTCTTGCTCAGAAGTATCAAAAGTGGTGTGACACACATGGGATGCAGAGTCATATTCTATAATATTAAATTTTAGCAGAAAATTGAACCTCCTTTCTGCTCTTCAGTTCCACGAGCAGAGAAAGTGCACAGACAACTAAGGAATGAGCAATTTCACCTTCCCAGCCTTATACTTTAGTTCCCATTGTTTATATGCTTGTGGGATCACAGAGCTATTAAAAACTAGACTGAACAATAGAGATATTATTCTGCTACTGAAACTGGATTACACTCCTAACCACAAGCATCTCCTATCTGCCAACATGAAAGTGATACCACTTTGGGAAAGCTGAAAATGACTGTGCACTGGGAACTCAGATTCCTCACAAGGGTAACCCACATCCTCTGCTGAAGCATTTCTGAGCTCAAAGGCCTACCAGGAAAGACTGGCAGGGAAATTTTCCCAAATGTATTTTCAATTTTAACATTTCAACACGGGGCATCTTCCTGGCAGTCACTGCAGAACAGGCATGCTGTGCTCCATGCCTGTCTGGTAGCTGTAAAAATGAGGCAGCTGGTGTGTGGATGAGCTCTCCAAGGGAACAATGCACTATCTTGAGAAACACGACTGACCTGGAACTTCTTAATCCCACTCCTGGTTCCTGTTATAACTACATCTGACTGCCTCACATCACCAACATGCTTCTCTACTGACACTATTAGGAAAGGAAATACCTTATATTTTAGACACAGAATTATGTGAGTAGTTAATTAATAGGATTTTGTTACTGAGAACTACAGGACCTGGCACCTCTGGCACCTGTTAATGCAGGGGATGTACATGCCTAGGGATCAAACCAAGAATGGCCAGCACACCAGGCAACAAGCTATTTAAACCAGCTGGCTAGAAATACTGAGACATACACTTTGAACCCGGTTATGCTTCAGGTTTCAGGCAGTTTTTAAGTCTTGTTTTTCTCTCAACAGCATGAAGAACTCCCAGATCAACAAGCATCATTAATATTCACAGCTGGCATGACACCAGTGCTCCTCCAAGTACCTGTTCACAAGGCCTTAGGTTCTATCCTACCATCAACAGCTCCTGCACCAAAATGTTACCCCACTGGCCATGCTAGCCCACCCCACTGGCCACACTTGCTGACCCTGCTGGCCACACTAGCCCATGGCTAGTGGAACCTGCCCCGATGCTACTCACGGGCACAGGACATTCAGAAGTTAAAACTGAGGCTCACAAGGAGAGCAAGGGGTGGTGTTGCCTTTTGTAGATGATGGGCTGGTGGAGTTTGGGGAATGGTGATCTGAGGATACAAGCAGATAAAGGATGTGAAAGCAAAGCCATTAACTCCTGAGCTGGAATGGCTTTGCCAGTGTTACCCAGCAGAGGTGGGAAGTGAACATGGCCCCCAAAGGTCATGTAAACCATGGTTTGTTTTCTAGTTGAGAAATAAAATGGAAGATATCAGGAACAAAAATAAAAAATCCCTTTTGCAGACTGAGAATGTGGCTAATATTAGTGTTCCTCCTCCGCTTCATTTAATCATCTTAGAATTTGTTTATAACAGCAAATGATTCATTTTTCAGATAGAAACATGATGAAGTGTGAGCAGAGACCCTTGATATAACGATAGCCTGCATTTCCTTCCAGGATCTGAGCTTTTCCCACAGGCCATGCCATCCACACCAAGCCCTTTTTCCATGGGAGATGCCTTCCCCCAGTACTGCCTAAAGCTAATTAGAGGAGAGCTTTAAAGAGGTCAAGTGATGCTGAAGACCTTTCCCAATGTTCCTGGCTTCAGGAGCAGGCCTTGGACCAGAAGCAGGACTACAAATGAAACAGGAGGAATGAAAGCAGGAGACAAAAGTAGCTGTGAGTTCTTGACCAAGAGGGGTTCGGTGAGAGCAAGACATGAAGGGAAGAAAGCTCCTCCTGGAGGGAGGCCTTGGGATCCAGCCTGGCAGATGGACCTGGACCAGCTCCTGCCCCAGCTGCCCTGTCCTGCCTGTCCTGAGGCCAGCACAGCTCTGCCCAGATCACTCACAGCTCAGATGAAAAACCTGAGCCTTGGTATGACTGCCTACCTTTTCCAGCCTGAGCTTCCTCCTGAGACACTTTGCTTCCCACATTCCCGAGGTAGATTTAAAAATAGGACTGCCTCTGATCCATGCTGGGTAAACAGATTTTATTTTCCTGGCTTGCACGTTTGAATAGCATGTGTTGCATGGTACTAAAGACCACAGTAAGCTGCAGGCAGCACAGTTTTTGGAGGGTGAGAAAAGATAAATCTCATCTCTGGAGATGTCTCATACAGTGAATTTAAGCTCAATATCCTAAATTTAGAAAAACATTACGTGAAAGGAACCTGAAGTGTAGGGAGCCACTAAAGGACTTGAACTTGGCTTAAGCACACACTCCTACAGACACTCAGAAAATTTCACTTCTGAAACACAGCTACCAAATATGCAGCCTTGCCTTCTGAAATTCTGCATTATTTGGGAAGAAATGTGGAGGAACAAGTAACCCCGTGCATGGGAGTCTCCAGTACCACTGCTGCAACAACATGTTGCTGTATGGTGTGGCTGGCAGGCTGGTGGGATGGTTCTGAGTGCTAAATTATGCCATGTTTTGAGGGGTGCAGCCCCAGAAATGAAATGTTATCAGTCTAAGTTACAATATAGTTGCCATGGCAATTATAAAATGGGAAACCATCAGTGTCATTTATTTCATTGTCGCATGCCTTATGGTGAAATCTTGGCACCCTGGGTTGTGGAAGGAGATGATAAATGTGGGGTTTATACTAAGTGAGGGGGGGTTTTTTGTGCAGGCTGAGCAGAAGAGCAACAACCTGAATGTCTGGATCCTTTGGACACAACTCAGGGACACAGTCTTGGGATTTAGACAAAACGACAGTTTGAAAAACCTTAGTGCTTAGTTGCTAATAGAGATTTCTGCTAAAAAGCCAGGTCCAGAATCTTCTCTGTGATTACTCCAGCCCTTTGGCCGGGCTGCTCACAGGACAGAGCCCTTGTTAGAGCAAACCTGCGTGCACTCAAACCACAGGCAACTGCCAGCCGCGGAGGAGACTCAGCCCTTTGCTGTGACACCTCCTTTGAAGGAACCATGGTCACACATTATGTTTAATTGAAATTAGTAAATGGGCTAGGAAGCAGAAAACACCATGAGCAGGCAGCTCCACTGGCGCCCCTTCTATACTGATGAGGAAAAGAGAGCTAAATTCTCTTTTGAGAGAGCTTTTCTTTCCTACGTGCCTGCGAACAAGCGAATAGGTTACAAAGGCTGGAGGTTACCTCTCTGTAAGACAATGCAGAAAAAGGAGGTTGAGGGAATGTGCAAAATAAGAGACTCCAAAACCAGCATGAGACCTGTTGGAAAAACCTTTTGATGAGAAATGGAGTTTTAATATCTTTTATTTATCAGAAGTGAGTTTAAGAGGTAACATACTTGTGGCACTGAAGCACTTTCTCAGGAGGAACACGAGAAGGATATTGCTGTCAGAGCAAGTCACAGAAATCAGTGGTGGGAAACCAAAGCCAGATAACATTAAATTAGCAACAAGATGTAGGTTTTTTCACATGGAGGATGACTAAACATGAGAAGAAACCATGGAGGATGTGGTGGATGTGGTACATTTTTCAGAGCTCCACATGTCCAGATCAAAGTGGAAGATCCTCTTCAGATGTGAAGTTTATCTGAGCGCATCTAGGAACAGCCATGCCTTTGATACCCAGATTGCATGAGAATGTGATATTGCTGAACACTGCAGTGCAAGCCACACTTTTACCACTGGATGTGTATTCAGACATTTTTGACACTAAAGCCTCCCTGAGGGTAGTGATTGATTCCCTCCAGTGTGTCAGCTGCATCTCTCTGAATGCTGTGTTTGATAGCAACAAACTGTGTGGCATCACTCATTTACTCCATGTTCCCTGTGTTGTGTGCCAGTTCAGAATAAAGCAAGGAGAGACATCTTGATTTTAGGAGACTTCCCTGTAGACATCATGTTCCTGTAAAATTACACACGTGCTGCTGGTTGCTGATGAAGGGACCTAGGAAGTTTTTAAAGCATGAGCTTGAAGTGTTTGTCAAAAGAAACAGCAAATTACCAGCTGGATGTGGGACACAGGCTAAAAAGCACTGAGAATAAATATGCATGGAATGAACATAATAAAGCCCTGTCTTTTGCTGCTAAATAAATCAATTTATTATTTGTATAAAATATTTATAATAGCATGTTGTAGGTTGCACTCAGCTTTTTTTTTTTTTTTTCTACAGGGGAAGGGAATAAATTTTCCTGCCAGACTCTCAAATCACTACTGCTGAAGAGATGTGCAGAAAACCTACCAATCCTACTGTATATTCATGCAGCTCTCCACAGGCTTCCACCCAGGGGAAGAGTGGGTGCTAAAGGTGCAAGTGACCTGGGGCACTTAACAGCTTCTTTCTGGATTGTTTGACAGGGATGCAAACCTCTTCACCTCCAGGAAAAGCAATTCTGCATACTTTTATGTCTACTTCTGCTTTGCTCTCAAGGCCTTTGATTTTATCTTTAAACCAGCAGGGTTTATGGTTCTCAAGATGATCGTGTTCTGCTAAACAAGTTCCTTTGTCCCACAGTGTGGCTGACAAATCTGCTAGTGAAATAATTTTACTATTCAGCAACTTCAGTTCTGGCTCCAACTTTTTCTCTGTCGCCTTTGAACTGCCACTGCTGCATTGATGCCTGCTATAGCTCTGCCTGCCATGCATGTCATTGCTATAGCCCATTAAAAGCAGTTGCAGCCGTGCTTACCACTGGCTTCCTCCTTCCTTTGAAGCAGTTTTCTTTGGCTGGTCTTAATTAATGCATAAGCTGGGAAAGTGCCTTCTTTCCTCCTTTCAAGATGTTTTTGTTTCTTTGTTTTAGTTTCATGTCTTTGGCTGAATAGATGTTTCCAGTATGTTCTTTATGAAAATGAAAGGGAAATTGAAGCTTACACAACTTTTTTATTGGTGAAAGAAACACAGGCCATGGTTTTTCTTTGACTGTGTTACCATTGCGTGCTTTTTTGACTTCATTTCTTCTCTCTATTCAGGAAAGCCAAGTAACATGATTAAAGTCCTCTTCCAACTCAAAGACTTTGACAGCAAACAAAGATGGATCACTTACCAACTAAATGAATCATGTACAGGAAACCGAGGCAAGTGTTAAACATATTTACTAGGGGAATCAGTTGAGAATGGTATGCTGAAGATCTGCAATTAATTAACAGCAGTTCCCTGTACTGAAACAAGAGATGGAAAAGCTATTAGATAATTAGTAAAATACTACAAAGCTGCATTCCTCAAAGCAGCCACAGATGCCGAAAGGAAATGCCGGACTGCTAGGCCAGATACCAGCTTGTCAAGGAATTAATCATCTTATTTAATGGCAAATACCTGGCCACGTGGGCAGCCATGTAAAAGAGCTGAATAGTCTGAAGAGAGGGAGCACTCCTTTCTCATTACTGGTTATTGTCACGCTGCTGCCAGGCGTGCAGCTACCACCTTCCTTGGTTTCCTCATCGACAGGCTCAGCAGGCTCAGTACTTCATCAGCTGTAGGCATGTCTATGGACAGTCACTGCTGCATCAGGGCTTCAGACAGGAGGAAAATGGGAGAAGTGTGCAGATTACACAAAGATGTGATGAATACATGTCCTATACATCAGCAAATGAACCTCAGGGTTTGGTACAAATGTTCTTTCAAGCCTGTAAACAAGCAGGTTCTGAGACCATCTCAGCCTGCAAGTGAGCTTCATTAGAGCAGAGCAGGAGGATCCCAGCCCACAGCAGGGCCTGCAGCAGGAGCCTTGCTGGGGGACACTTCTTGCTCAGTGTTTTGTTACCCACAAACACCTGAAACAGAGACCTGTACTTTGATCTCAGACACAGCCAAACATCCTGCTGCCCACATCTGCACAGTGCTCCCCCAAAGCCTTTCCCAGCTGTAGGCTCAGGGACAGAGATGGCTCCACGTCACTTGAACTGGTGCAAAACCCCATGGTTTTCCATGCAGTTACCCCAGATCCCCAAGTCTCAGAGAGGGGAAAGCGAAGCCTTATGATCCTATGAGAAGAGTCTGTTCTGAACAACCTGGTCAGCTCCAGTGGCTCCTCCAAGGGAAGGCACAGCTCGTGCCCTGCCCTTACTCAAGGATTTCTGAGCAGCTGCTTAGGAACAAAACTAACCTGCATTCTTTCAGTTTTCTGAACTCTGGGTTAAGGGAATCTGGTTAAAAGAGGTCTCCTCACTCCTCCTCCAAAGGTGGTGATGCTGGGGCAGTTTAAAAGCTTCCTCTCTATATCTCTGACTTGTTTGAAATCACTAATTTTTCTATCATGTCTATTGCTGTTGATTAAACATGAGCAGCATCAGAGTAGGGCATTTCTCTTGGTTTCTGTGGGAGAATCCTTAAGTCTACTGTTAATACATCAGGTCAGAACCTTATAATTTCTGTAAAATGTTATTAAAACAATAATTTTGTTCCTTTCTTTTTTAGAAAATTTCAGTTTTTAACAATTCAAGAGAAAATTGAAATAAAAATGGTGCTTTAATTTTAGTTAGAAAACTCTGGTTTGCCTTTACCATGAAAACTGCCCAAACCCATTTTTGCCTTTTTTTTCCTTTTCAGTTGCCATATGATTTTGTCAAGATCAAACAGCTTTCATGAAACATTTAAACATCAATAAAACTGGATTTTTCTCCAGAAAATTTTCCAAAGCCTACCTTCATAATTTCAGCACCCTGAATGACAAACTCTTCACAGAAGCAGACAGGTTTGAACAGGACCCATCAGGCATTAGTGTCTGAACTATTTTGTCAGTGAAAATCCTCCACATTTTGATCTACAACAAATAGATGGTTCCAGCTCCTAATTATTGGACTTTCTGTCCAGGTATGAATGGAGAACAACTCCCCATCTGACATTTACAATCAGTTCATGTCATGCATAAATGGAAAAATACCTCCTCACGTTTGCAATAAAATTTCAGTCTTTCCATATAACATGACACAATAATAATTTGTGCTATTTTCTTAGAGCAGTAGTGTAAGAGATATGCTGCCAAATGAGTCTGTAATAAAACTAAAAACAAAGGCCTAATATGATGATGCTTATCTTTGAAAATAAATGCCATTAGAGGCCAGCCACAGTAATTGCCTCTATTGAAGAAAAAAAGAAATAGAAAGGAATGGTGCAAAGCAGTAATCTCATACTCAATTAAGCAGTGCTGACTCCTGGAATGTGTTTCAGCTTATGTTTCCCCAGGAAAAGAAAAACAAACTAATTTAGATGAGCTGAAAGTAGTGAATTTATGTATGAGCTTAGGTATAGATTTTCTGCATTTTAACAGCTCAGACCTGAAGAGATGTACCCTCATTTTACAGAGAAATCAAGAAGGGTAAAAAATAAAAATCAAGATAAGAGAAAAAAAAAGACAAATATCTAAACTAACCACATAACTGCCATTTTTAACGGTGGAGGAAGTCCCCCTGTCTCTGACATTTGCACATGACTACTCAGTTATCAGCTCAGGGCTCCAGATGGGTGCAAGATAGACATAGTCTCATAAGACATCAGTATCAGGCCTAAGAAGAGAAACATTCAAATTCCTGAGGTTTTTAGACCACAAGATTATTCAGTACTGAACTTTAGAAGACAGGCAGTATGAGATACAGACAGAAAATGATAACTTGTGGGATCCATGTTTGAGCAGAAGCCTCCTATCCCAACAACAGTATTTGAAGTACCACAATACCCCCACAGCTCTCTCCTATTTATTAAACATTTCTCCCTCCTTCCCAAAGCCTTCTTCTCCCCATAAGGACATTCAGCACACCATTTTATCCACAATTCTCCTGTTTTTCATCTGGAAATTTCTGGAGTTCTATAAACACCTTATTGTGCTTTCAAAACCCATACTTGTTTACGAATAACTGTAATTAGTCCCAGGACATGAAGAGTTGGTAATCCAATGGAAGGATGGATAATGAGCCTTCCCCACTGCTATCTTTTCAATGGGTTTGAGTTTGAGCCTGAGCATTTGGATCCACACTCAAGAGAGAGCAGTCCCTGCTGGGTGTGAAATAAAGCCATGACAGATAAAAGCCATTCCCTTAACAGCCTTTCCTCTGTGCTGGCTTTACTACAAACATGACTTTTTTTGCTCTTTTAGTTAAATAAGCTTTATTTACTATCCCTTTTTTTGGGTTTTTTGTAGCAATGGCTCCTGGTAAGTCCCCCTATGTTTGTGCCACGTGCAAGACACAACAATGCTGAGAGAACAAGGAGCTCACTCCTTCCCTTCACTGTTATTCAATGTTCATTTATTGCTCGGAGGTTCTCCCTCTAGTTTGACCAAGACAAAACTCAGCTTTCCACTTTAAAGAAACTCGGTGACTTTGCAAACAGACTTTCTGAGAGCATCATCTGCACTTATTCATCAGGTGGCTGGAGAAATTTTCCATCCTGCACGGCAAGGACGTCTGTGGTTCGAGGCGTTCTGCTCCGCGTTCTGGTGGCGGCGGTAAAACGCTGTTTCTCCGAGGATCAGCCCGAGATGAGAGCGCATCTCGCTCTGCGTTACATGGCAGCGCTTGTCATCATCACAGCGATGGTGCTCGATAACGACATGTTTGTAACATTTTCTGGCAACAGAAGTACATCCCTAAAAACTGTTCTGTCTAGACTGGGGAATTTTGCAGAAAAGCATCACTTGCGAGCATCCCTGCATACCCCAATCCTCGGCCAAACATCTGCTCTCCAACCAACGCTGCTGCCGCAGCTCCGCTGCTTCGAATCGCATCCCCTTCACCTTTCATCGTGTATCACTCTCATCCTTCCACAGGGAAGACCCATTCCGTGTATTAACCCCTTCCTCCCCCCGCCCCAGCGATCGGCCGCGCCTAGGGGTCCCACTCCCGCCCCCCCGGCACGGCGCACCCGCCCTTCGCCACGAGGCTCCCGTAAGCACCGAC
>VZTN01006367.1:173829-232146 GCA_013400515.1 Erpornis zantholeuca
GAGGAGGAGGAGGATGGCCCAGCGGGGGCCGGCGGCCGGGCGGCCGGGGCGCTGCCGGCGCGGCAGCCGGAGGAACAAAGGCGCACGGCGCAGGTAAGGCTAGTGGGGGGTTCGCGCTTGGCCCGCTCCCCGGGAGGGGACGAGCATCCTTCCCTCTCTCCTCCCCGGCACCTTTTCAACCTGCCTGTCGCGCAGAGAACAGCCCTGCAGACAGCCCGGTCTGCACCCTCTGCGTCCGGCCCCACCGCGCTGCTGCCAGCCCAGCTCACCCTGTCTCATCCCGCCTCATCCCGTCCCGCCCAGGGACGCACCGTCCCGAACCTCTCGGTGTGACTTAGCGGTGAGGGGGCTCAGCATTCCCCGCTGAACCCTGTGGTGCCGCCGAGATGACAGTGCAAGGCAGCAGTTGCCCGAGCACCCGCCTGGGGGTTGCTGCCACTGGCTTTGTCTGACAGCATAACTCCATATGAGATTGATCCTCATTGCAGGGAATTAAAAAAATTCCAGTTAATGTCCATCATATTAAGAAGGAATATACAAGAACAGTATCCATACTACGGTGTTAATACAGTGTGCTAATAATGTATATTTATTCCAAATGAAAGCTCTTCTGTTATTGCATTAATACGTTGCTATGAGCTGATGACCATGGCCACCCTGTTGAATATATGCTGTGAGTTTGATTTGAGGCACAGTGTTGAAGTTTCTGTATGACATTGTCGAGACTCTGTTGCTCTGACAGGCTGTAAGCTGTCTGTAGCAGAAAACCTCAGTATAAATTTTCACCGAGGCACTGTAATATGGAAAGTAAAGCTCTCAGAATAACTTACCAAACATAAGTATGTACTTAATATTAATACATCGAGCTTTTTTAAACATTTTAATCTGTTACTATTATCTCCTAGGTCTCCTTTCTGAGATAGACAAACAAAATAATTTTTTTTGAAGAGTGCTATAAAATAAGTGATTTTGTTCCTCAGGAACAAAATGTGTCAGGCTTTCCTTTGTAACACTAGTTTTCAAGGGTTTATTATTTTGTCATGCAAGTTTTAGCTTTTAGTTGTATTATAGTTATCTTTTTAGAAACTATCCCATTTTAGGGCATTTTTTCTTTCATCAGTCAGAGCAGAATCTTGACCTGACAGCACAAGTACCCCAAATTAGTAAAGAAAAATTAAATCCAAAAGCAATCTGGACAGAGCTGCCTGTGTCAAGGGGTGAATAGGGATTTCAGTAACAATTTTATTATAGCTTTATAACCATCAATACTAGATAACTTGAGTTGGCTACAGAACAAATGAAAAATTTCCAGAGCCACCAATACTGGAGGCAGTGCAGGACAGAAAGGGGAGACACCCACCTTACTGTTTAACCTGTTACTATTATCTCCTAGGTATCATTTCTGAGAAAAACAAACAAAATGAATTTACAAGGATTTTTTTTATGTGTGCTGAAAAATAAGTGATTTTATTCTTCATGAACAGAAATGTGTCAGAGACAATCCAGGTGCTGTGATGGTGGCAGAGTTATTAGTTCAAGCTGAAGACATTGATTTGAATAGATATCTTCTAGTCAGAGATGCTGCATCTCACAGGCCGGAGTAACAGAAACCAAAGAAGAGGAGGGATAAACTGAAGGGATAAATTTGTTTACAGTCATGTGCAGTTTCTGCAATTAATCTCTTCCAGTGCTGAGCTATTCCTACTCTCCCAGACTGGGCTCCAGCAGTTGCATTTACACAGTAGCATCATCCTCTATATAAGACCCACTGATTATTGTGCAGAGTACAGAAAACATGGTCCTGAGGAGGTGGAGGATGAGAAGAAGATGATCAAGAAAATAACTTAAAATATCCTAAAGATAGATAACCGAGAGAAAGCATCTTACATACTGAAATGAAAAACAGAGGCATGTCCTCCCATGACAGTACTGTGCCCTTTCCCTTCTCTATTTGTCTCTTTTGTTTCCTTTTCCCCACCCTGTCTTCTCCACTGCTCCTTGTCATTTCCCATCATGTTCTATCTCTCTTTGGAACATCATATCCTTGAGGCAAAAACTTTATCTCCTTACGTAAGTGTAAAACGCTGCACGCTGCTTTGGCACTTAGCTGATGTGAGGATGCCAGAACAGCAAAACACCTCTGATATGCTGAAATTTGCATAAGAAAATCTCCACCAGAGCATCAGAGGTGTTACTAATAACAAAATCTCCCATTCATAGACATGGCCAATGCCATAAGATGGGGTGTACTGGTATTACAGTGCAGGAGCCCCTCTCTGCTGCCTGCTGTGGTATGAAACCAAGACACAAATTGCCTCCAGCGCTCAGGTGTGTTGATACATCCCAACAGCCAAACATCTGCATACCCTGGAGTGGTGGATAAGTCAAGATCTTAATTAAAAGAACCTAGATGGTTAATTATTTTTTCTGTTTGGGAATGCATGTCTGCTAGTGGTTCCCAGTTGCTGCCCCATGGGTGGGCTGTAAGGTTGCTTTCCTGCGAAACCTGCTCTTACTTGTCTGCAGTTGTCTGATGTAGGATGGATCTTTCCTTTGTGTGTCCCTACTCCCCATAGGCATAGGCAGCCAGAAACTGTCCAGGAGCTACTGTGCACTGTTAGACCCAGACTGAGCAGCTTCCACAGCCCATGTGAGATAAGTCTGTTGAACAAACTTTCATAGAATCATAGAATGGTTTGGTTTGGAAGGGGACCTTGAAGATTATCCAGTTCCAACTCCCTTGCCAGGGGCAGGGACACCTTCCACTAGACCAGGTTGCTCGGAGTTCCATCCAGTCTGTTCTTGAATACTTCCAGGGATGGGTCACCCACCACTTCCCTGGACAACCTGTTTCAGTGTCTCACCACCCTCACAGTAGAATTTCTTCCTAATATCTAATCTAAACCTCTTCTCTTTCAATTTGAACTCATTCCCCCTTGTCCTCTTACTACATGCTCTTGTAAATAGTCTTGCCCTCTCTTTCCTGGAAGTTCCCTTCAGGTACTTGAAGGCCTCAGTTGGATCACTGTCATGGTTTAGGAATGGTAGTTCCCAGTTTAGTGGCCCCACCAAGACTCTCCAAAACCACATACTGCTCTCTCCTGCTCCCCAGCTTTTCACCTCCCACCTGCAGCAGGATGGAGTTGAGAATTGGAGGCACAAAAGGTAAAGATCACAAACTGAGATAAGATCAATTTACTGGAAACACCCAGACAGAGATAAGACAACAAACAGGAACAGCAACAATACTAATGACAGAAGGTACAAGAAAAGAAATGGTTCACACAGAAACCCCTTGACAAGAGACAGTACCAGATTGGAAGGAACCCCTTCCCCCAGAAGAGAGTCCCCTTCCCCTGGCACCACTGGCAGTGACTGTAAGGTAGGATAGAATGACCTGCAGGTCCTGGCCATGCTCCCTCCAAATTGCTGCAAAAAATTAACCCTGCCCTGTCCAGAACCAGGACAGTCACCCTGAAGTCTTCTCTTTTCCAGGCTGAACAATCCCAATTCTCACAGCAGAGGTGCTCCATGCTTCTGATCATCGTGGTGACCCTCCCCTAGACTCGCTCAAACATGTCCTTGCTCTGCTGAGGTCCCAGGGCTGGATGCAGCAGTGCAGGTGGGATCTCACCAGAGCAGAGCAGAGGGGCAGAATCCCCCCTCACCTGGTGCTTTGGTTGCAGCCCAGGAAACATTTGGAGCACATGGCCAGGTCATCACCAGCCTCTCACCCACTGCTTTGTTCAAATGGATACATGGCCCCCACACAATCATACAAGCACATTTTGAATGTGATCTCATTATGCATCACACAAAAGAAGTTACATGCTGGCTGTTGTCACACAGCCACACACCCCAAAAAAACTCTCCAGACATTATGCTGAGACTAACATTATGTTAGTCTTTTTCAGGATTGCCTTTTCCCTAATTTCTTTTGGGAAATTGCTAATGAGACTTGCTGGAAGCCAACTGATATGAATAGGACAGCTGTTGAGTTAGGGGGTTTGTGTTTATTCAAAGTTTTTGGATTGTTCTGCAAATTGGTCTGTTGCAATGAACAGCATTTTTTACAAATGTAGTGACATCATCTTCCTCAAGCAGCTTCTAAAAATGTGTACTATCTGATACATTCCAAGCTTTCTGCCTTTCAGGATTGTCTTTATAAACTGGAGATACTTTTTGCCTCTTGCAGGATTGCTTAACAGTACCAGAACTACAGATCCATCCCTTCAGCTCCAGAGTTTTGCAAATAGACTTTTTCTTTTACCTTTTCAGGTTACACAGTATTCTTCATGCCAATGCAACACAGCTGGCACAATTAGTTTTATACAGCTGTCTTGGATGAGAATTGATTTTGAAAGTATCTTGGAAGGTGTTGGAGTTTGGTAATTGTCTGCTTAAAATGAAGCCTTTATCCCTTGTTGAGACGGTGCTCTAATTAATCAGAATAGAAGATCCCAGGAAACTGATTTCTTCATCCCTCCTCACAACAGTAGTTTTAATCTACTCACACTGCAGAAACTGCTCACCCAGATATGTTTTTATCCCCAAATGATGAGAGCAGCTGAAATGAAGCAGGTACCTGTCAGCTCCTCGTGTTTTATGGCTGCTGTGTGGCTTCTCATGTCTTTGGGGAAGGCTGGCTAGCAGGAGGATATATAATGTAGGCAGCATCACCTTAAGGCTGTTTCCCTACACTTTCTCTTGCAATTGCTTTTGGATATGAGTGGCTACATATGCAGTCCTGGCTCCCACTTCTTGTCATCAACCTGTGTTTGTGCTCAAGGGGTCCCTATGAGCAAATTCATCCCTGGGAATGTGTGCAGAGGAAGAGGCTTTCTATGATGATGGCCCAGGTCCTTTCCCACAAGGTTCTTGAAGCATCCATTTGAAGGGAGAACCACCCCTTTCTTTGCTATAGTAGGTGCCTTAAGGGGAAGGGAAAATTTCACGTATTCCTGGTGTGTAGTTCTTGTATAATTCTGTCTATTCATTGCATGTCTTTCCCACATAATTTTCCTTTCCAACAGACTCTTCTTTCCTACTGGGAACACATTTGTCTGAAGTGATTTTGCCAGGGAAAACTTTGCATTACCACATACCAATAACAGCTATTAATAATAAGATCATTAGTACTTACAGTATTGATCACAAATCAAGATTCTCTCTTTTCCACCCCCTTTAAAGCTATGTCTGTGTGGTGCTGTAAGCAGCCATGTCCCAAAGAAGTTCCTTTATGCTCTTCTGCCACGCATGGAGACCCACTCAGTTTCCTATGATAAAAAACCCAATATGGGGTTTTTTGTCTTTTCATTGTCACTTCAGCAAAAATTGCCATTTTGTTGTCCTTTCTCTAGCTGTTAGGGCTGAATGAGTAATTTTCCTTGAAGGTGGTACTTTCCTGTTTCTCTGGTGATCTCTGCCTAAACCCCCTCCTTTCTCCTCTGACAAATGCAAGCTTGTCTTTTCCCATTCACCTGTTTCGCATTGGTTTAGGGAATAAGTCTCCCAGAGCGAAGTTCATCATCAGGACAAGGCCATGTGGCACAGCCAGGCTGGCCAGGATATCTGCTTCCATTTATGAAACTCTGGATCAGAATTAATGAAACCCAGCACTGCTTTGTTTCCCAACACGTTTGTCTCCCCGATTGCTTGTTGACTGCAGACAGGGAAACGCGAGCTCCTGTCTGGCTGCAGCAGCAGCACTTGGGTTTGCTCACCCTGTGGCCCAGCCACTGCCTCTGTGCACAGGAGACCAGAACCCATCTGCAGAGAGCCAGCTGAGAGTGGTGCTGCAAATACCACACTCATAGCACGGAGTGTAGGGAGCAAGGACTGGGTCTTCTAGAACATGCTGAGAGGGATGAAGACTTCCTGCTCACTTGTTGAAGGTCTACTGAGAAAGCTGAAGTGCAGTGATACCTTGTTCAGTTATAACAGAGCATGTTTAAGGGAGGTTATTTGTTGCCTGCTTAGAAAGTCCTTTTCTTTTTGTTCTTTTCTCTCACCCCCTCCCTTATTGTTTTAATTTAGTGCATGTTGGTGTTACTTTTGTCATAACAGTATTGCCTTTTAGCCTAAATCCACCACATTTATCTTGTGTTGTAACATAAAGTGAAGAAAAAGCCCTTTTTTTTTCACTGGAAGTGAGCACTAAGAAACAATTTAATTGAAGTATTTCTTAAATCTGGAAATGGTTTTGTGTTCACAGACCCCCTGCCAGAATGGGGTAGTTTTGCTTCCTTTAATTTCCAGTGTCCAACCCACTTTATTTGAGTTTTCTGAAAGTGGTAGCTGAAACCAATTTTCTGAATCTTTATTCATGTTCCTAAATTAATTCCCTTATTTCCAATGTGTGAAGCATATAATAGCTCCCTTTGGGTTTCATGGGCTGAGTTTATTTTATCCTAGTATCCCTCTACTGGGCAAACCTTTCCATGTCTTCCTAAGGAAGGCAATTTTAAGCACCTTCCCCAAGAGGGACAAAGGGCAGTTAGTGAACTTGAAGCTGATATTCATGTAATTTTTAATTAATCCTCTAACCGGTTGGTGGCACTGAAATGTGAAAGCAGGCTGCCTGATCTGATAGACACTTACAGAGGTGGTGGGTTTTATAAAAATGACTAGTCTAACAAAACTGTTGAAATGCATAAAGGTAAGTCTCTAGGGGTACAGCTTTATGGCTTTGAATACGAAGTTTATATACTAATAATTAAACCCAGTCTTTTTAGCACTTGGAGATGTACCACTTCGCCTCCTTTCTTTGTGACTTTATGTAGAACTATATTAACAGCATAAAATAAATTAAACACCAGCTCGAGAGGATCAGAAATTGCTAGTTTCAGAGCAATCATCAGAAATAAAACCTTAAGTGAGATAAAAAAGGGGAAAAAAGGCAGGGGGTGTGGGGGAAATCCTGTTCCACTAGGTCACAAACCAAATGGCCATGAACTAAAAATAATCTTTCTATTGTTCCACAGAATGTGAGTAGAAATTAATATGCTAAGTCTGATTCCACTAAAAGTCCTGATTCTGTTTATTTGCATATATTTGATGTATTTGGAATTGCACTTAAGACTTAATATAGTCACTTAATGTGCTGGGTTTAGATGTGTTTTCCCTGTAGAAAACTACATTTTTCATTAAGAAAAAAATTTTCCTGACAATATTAATTTCTCTTTAATGATTCCATTACGTTAAATTAAATAAAATAATGAAAATTCCTTTTTCCTTTTTATAGTGGCCAAATGGCATGATAAAGAGGCATGACTAATCCCCTACCCTAAGGGCTTCAAAAGAGAAGAATAGAATAGGGTGGGGTTCCTCAGCCACACAGCCAGCTTACTGCCTGAAAAAGGGTTGGATAAGGGCAGGATTTAATACAAAAGGTCAGGCTAACATAATACATTTCCACTGAAAGGAAGTAGAACTCAGTAAAAATTTTTGGTGATGAAAGGAAGGGACTTGCTGCTATTACTGAAGGAATGCAGAGAAGCAAGAGGTATTTCAGGTTCAAAAGAAGAGCATCACCACAATGGTGGGCAGTTTGCTGAGTATCAGTCAGTGGTCAGGTTTTGTATTTTTTTGCACTCAGCTGCTCGTTAGAAAGGATGCAACAAGGTTAAGGAGTCTCAGGTGGGCACTTAGAGCTGAATAGCCACTCAGTCATCATGAAGACCCCTGGAATATAATAAATGACTGTCAACAGAATATTTTTAACCTCCTAGTCAGTGATGGAGAGAGAGGGAGATACTTGTCTAGCAGATGAAATATCATTTAAGTAGCAAATGTTGCGCTTGTCTGGTAAAAGTATGCAGTCAGGTTGGCAAAGCTTTAAAACAAAATGCTGCAATTTTTCCAGCTCTTTGCTTTCTGTCATTTATATGGAGAGAAGGTCCAGGAACGTGATCCTGCCCCAGCTGAGACAAGCCTGTCAGAGCCAATACAGTTTGCATCTTCCTTAATCCTCCATTGCACTCAACATTTTCCCTCTGGAGTTCTCCTTGCCTGTGTGAGGGCTCTGTACAGCCTCGGGCTGTGCTTGCTTAAGCCAGCCTGGGGGAGGAAAGCAGTTTCATGTCCTTAATCCTGGTATCTCCTTGTGTCTGCCTGTAGCCCCTCATGGTTGCAGAAGCATCTTAATATAAAGAGAGGCTAACAGGAGGTGGGATGTCTCTTACCCTCTGTGTGTGTCTGAAAGAAGGCAAAAAAGCATCCTCCTCTTTGCCTCCTAAGCTGGTGTTGCTATTTCTGTGCCCATGGTGGCAGTCTTGCTCAAAGTGCTTTCACTTGGGAGGTCCATTTGCAAAACCTTTAGGAAGTGGTGAAGATTTCATTATGAAAACTGGGAAATCACCATGGTTTTATGACATTAGGAAGGAATATTCCACTTACATATTGTGTGGCTTTCCCCTGTCATCTCTTCGGGCATTCATCCAATGAATACAGTTTTCCTGAAGTTCTCTGTCGTATAATGGAAAGTCACTCCCCTGACATTCTATATTGTATAGGAATTGTTGTACACTGGGACAAGATCTATTTGTATTTTCACACATTTAAATTGACAGAAGCATATGCTGAGAAAGAAAGAATAGTATAAGCTCAAGATTTTCCATATCTACGTGGTTCAGATTTTCACCAAAATGCTCCTGGTTTTGTATTTTATATCCCACATCATATGTGAGAGGTTGCTTACCTCCCTGCTGCAGGCAGAGTGGGATTTTTTCCTTGAGCAGAGCAGGAGATGGAAAATGGTTTCTTTTGTGGTGGGGTTTATGGAGTGACTTTAGTAAATGAACCTGAGAGTCTTAGAAGAGAGATCCCATGGGAAGAAACAAGACAGCCTTGCTATTAACAAACGTTGCTGGGTTTTAACAGAGAAGTAATTATTTTACTAATGTTCAGAATAACATAATTGCAAACAATTATATTGTTTGCATTTGACATCTGAGGGAGACGGAGGAGATGTGGACCATTTTGGCTTAAGTTTATAATGTGAAACTGGTGGAATTACTGATATGACAGGGGTTTTCCCTCCTGTTCCTGTGATATTTTACCGAAAGACCCAGAATCAGTATTGTCTGTGGGCAAAGTCCACTATTTTGGGGCTGCCTCTCCTAATAATTGTGGAACGTGGGATGAACACCAGCCTGCTGGGTGCATGTCCATCATGGGCTTGTAACTGGTCTGGGATTCCAAGCAAGCACCTCCAGGGATGAAGCATTTGCCAGCACACAAGTGCCTGTCTTGCACTTCAAACCAGACCTTTGTGAGACTTGTGAAGAATAGCTCTAAAATCCCCAAAATATCAAAAAGATGAGCATTAAGAGTCTAGAGGACTGCAGCCCCACTGGGTCTGCTGGGGACAGACATGGACAGTCACGCACAGGATTTTATCTGCTGGTAACTAATCACTGCCACAGTGTCTCAGGGACAGAAATGACTCGTGGGAGAGGAGAGGAGGAGGAGACAGGAGGAAGCATCAGCAGGCTTCCCTTCCCTGAGAGGACTGTGGGCACCCAAATTCAAAGGATCAGACGAGTTTTGCTCCAGGCAGGGCTGCCTTCACCTGACAGGGATCCCCTTGCCCCAGGCAGATGAGAAGGATGGATCAGGGATTAGGGTGACAGCCTGGGTCAGGCTCCCTGCTGGGAGCTGTGGGATCAGCTGGGCAGCCCAACATGTCTCATGGGCTGAAGGAAGCCTGTGCAGTGCTGAGCAGTGGCTGCATTGCACAAGAGCAACCTGGGTAAGGCAGAGAAGTGCCATACATCCAGCAATGAGGTCTTGTGTCTGTCAGGGGGAAACAGAGGCACCTGCGGAGGGAGCTTCTGCCTTGTCTTGGACGCTGCTGGCTCTGCACAGTGTGCAGTGGCCCTTGCTGGCACAGCCCTTGCTGTCTCAGCTGCAGATTTACACCCTCCCATCCCTGTAGCTGGTGGTGGCAATTGCTAGGGAATTCTGAGACAGCTGAGACAATAATCAAACTATAATTTGAAAAGTCCTTAAGCATTTGTTTACTTTACAGGATCTAGGTAGGATAAAATCTATTCTTTTAGTTGGTCAGATAGACTTGAGAGGGAACATAAGGCCCACCCCAACTGGTAAACAAGAATTAAAATAAGCCTTTTCCCACCTATGTTTTTTTTTTTAAGATAGGTTTACCCTTTTGAAAAACAACTTTGATCCTAGACAAATCTTATGATAACCACAAATATGTCTGCTTTGGAATAAATCTTTGTGGAGTTTCTGGATTTACATTCATAGTGGCTTAGCATACACTAACTAATTTGGAATAAATTACTCCAGTTTGAACAAGGCCACAAATTCTAGCCCAAATTTGTACAGGGGGTTACGTAGCTGTATCTTTCAGTCTATTATATGTATTATAGGAAGGTATTGAAATAAATATATTTATATGTACATTTACACATATACACACATGCATATATAGGTACTATAATGCATTTTTTATTGTTCATCTCCTAGGTTCCAGTGAATGGCCATCTTCTCTCATCAGTCAACATCAGAGAGAAAAAGCTCCTCAAGGTACCAGAAAGAGTTTTAGGGTTTATGTATAGTCTTTCAAGAGACAGTAGTTTTAAAAATGTTCATTTTTTAAGGTAATTTGTTCTTTCTGGGTTTGCTGCACTTGAGATTCCAGTGAATGGCCATCTTCTCTCATCAGTCAACATCAGAGAGAAAAAGCTCCTCAAGGTACCAGAAAGAGTTTTAGGGTTTATGTATAGTCTTTCAAGAGACAGTTGTTTTAAAAATGTTCATTTTTTAAGGTAATTTGTTCTTTCTGGGTTTGCTGCACTTGAGAGATGGCTTAGGAATATCAGATCATGTAATTTTCTGGCACAGTCACACTGTAGTGCTTGTCACTGCCACCACAAGGGGGATGGTGTCATCATCCAAGCCCAGAAGTGGGTGCTGGGATCTCCTTTATTTCTGTTCCAGCTCAGATAGGGACATTTCCTTGGGTCTCTTTAAGGGTTTTACCTTGGGCATTGAGCACTTGTACAGGTGTGGAGGAAGAGCTTGATGCTTTAACAACCTTCCAAGTCTTTACAGCAAGTTCTAAGTTGCCCAAGGAAGCTGCAGCTACCCTGTCCCTTAAAGGCCAAGCTGGATGGGGCTTTGAGTAGCCTGGTCTAGTGGAAGATGTCCTTACCCATGGCAGGGGGTCGGAACTTGGTGATCTTTAAGGTCCCTTCCAAACCATTCTGTGATTCTGTGATTCTAAATGAGGAGCAGCCTCTGGGCCTTGGCAGGGAGCTGTGTTTCTGGCAGGGGTTTCCCACCTAGGGAAAGTCAAGAACCACTGTGTTTAAACTAGAGCATTCAAAATTGATAGTTTAAGGTTAGAACTGCTGTTTCATCCAGCTGTATGAAAATGGCCTCAGCTACTCCTGTGCCCTTTCAGGTTAGTGTAAACTACAGGTGCCTTCATTAAAAACAGGCTGTTCCGTGGTTTGGGGGACAATGTATGTGTGTGTGCGTGAGGGGTTTGGGGTTTTTATAAAGCACTGACAGGATCCTAACTCTTGATTTCAGCATTCCTGATTTTAAAGGGAGTAAATACTTTAGACTTTCCTCCTTCAGAGGAAGAACATTAGGACTTAAGAACTATGAATGCAAATCTTACTATAGGCCAGGTACCTGAATTAAAATGTGAACTTTATAATCTAGCGATAAGTTAAGACTTGTAGGTCAAAAGCAATATCATTTACTGGTTTGGAATTTGCAATAAAATCTGCTCAGGAAGGCTTTTGCACACACTTAAAGACTCCATCAGTCCCCTGGTCTCTCTGAGTATCATAGGTTGTCTCCATTTTGAAACTACTGCCCTGACTCTTTTTTAATTCCCGATGAAATGTAACAAATACTTGTTTTATCTTTCTGCTGTGTATCTCATGAATACTGTAGCCTAAGAAGAAGAAGAAAACCCAGTGCTCAGACAAAGAAGTGCCAAAAGATCTGCTTTATTTGGAAAAAGACAAACTGCAAGAGGAGGAAGGTAACAAAATACCTGATCCTTCTGTTTGCATATTACCAAATAATAACATGGGATGAAATATGTCAAGAGGGAGGTTTTCTCTATTCTTCTAGAGTTCTGTGTTAGTGGGGAAAGCTGCCAGTTTGAGAGTTATTTCTATCACCTGCTCCTTCCTACGTGTATTTATGTGGACAGGGGCTGTTGCAATCTGGTCTAATAACAGAGGAGTAAAGAGAGCTAACACTCTGAATAAAATGGCTTGAACTCTGAAAGATTTGAATATACCCAAAAACGTGATTAAAACCAAACGAGGTTAGATGTTGATACCAAAAAATTGATATGTTTTATTTAACAGTAAAAGAGGCAAAAGAGAAGGTGAAAAGATAGAAAGAAAGAAAGAAAGAAATAGAAAAAGAGGTGTGGGGGGGACAGGGAAAGTGACAACGATTAAGTAGAAACCTATCACCCCTCCATGGATTCCAACAACATGTCATGGCTTCCCTCTGTCTGGTCTTCTTGGTGGTGAGGGTCCCCTGCCTAAAAGTATAGAATCTCGTTTGGGCCAGGTGGGAATGCCAAAGAACCTCCCGTGAGGGGGCCAGGTTTGACACTCTCCCTTGCAACATTGTGGATTTGGTACATTATGTGCAGTGCTCTAGTGCAGGGTCTGGGGACCCCTTTGTGGGGGAACATTTGATGGGCCATGGCACCCTCTCTACTGTCCCTCACGTGCATGTTCTGTAGATGGGGCTTTCCTGGGGTGAAGGGCCCCACAGCTGAGCTGGTCTGCACAGCAGAGTATGGGCGTTTACTGCCTCTGAACCTGTGCCACATTCCAAAATCTCTCCTCCTCCCACTTTGGTGCAGGGTCTGTTCGAGCCTGGCAGCAGATAAACCTGGGGCTGTGGCCTCCAGGGAAGGTGCTGGGCTGGGCCCTGCTGTGGATGCTCTTCCAGATGCTTTGAACAATAGTGTCACTTTCCTTATCTCAAGTTGCCTTAGGCGTTTAACTCACGGTTCAGGGTTTCAGTCAGGAGGCCCATCCAGGGTGGGCTTCAGTGGTGCAGCTTCATTATACACTTTTACTATTATAGGCCAAAGTCCTTAATGAAGACGTTTAAGCCATAAACCATAACATTGCAGTTTCTGACAGGGGCCATGTGCTTTCCTGCCACACTCCCCAGGTCCTGACTGTGTACACAGGGAGTGCAAATCTGCAGGTGAGGAAGGATCTCTGAAGTGGTCAGAGGCCCAGTGGTCAGTGGGGTCCTTCTTCATGCTCTTCCTCTTGCAGCCTCTGCCATGCTGATACACAGACGGAGCAGCAGATTATTGTGCCCATGACTGAGGCTGGTAAAGGTTTTGGGGCAATTCATGACCAACTTCTAGCATGCCTGTGGGCAGAGCCAAGACCTTTGTTTGCAAGCAGATCTGCAGAGAAATCTGGCAGAGGCCAGCAAGGCTCAGGCAGCTAGAATTTCACTGGAAAGTACATTGCATCCCATGAGCCCCTCTCTGCCTCCCCCCACCAAGGGTTACATTGAAAACAACAAATTCTAAGCTTTTCTGGGCTTAAAAGATTACAATGTGATTAGTGTGGTGGTGAGAGCAAGAGAAACCCTCACTGCTGTTGGACCAGAGTCCTTCCTGGGGCCCATGAGGCCGCTGGGGGAGAAGGCGACACAGCAGAGGTTTTCTTCAAATGGATCTGTAATTTTTTGAATGGATGAGCCAGCGGAACTGCTTCATGTGTTTTTTGGGAATGCTTCAGAGAAAGAGTCTAGGTCAACTCCAGGGGCTGTGTTTTTTCCTTCACTAACCATTATTGCCAGCACGTCCTCTGACTTCTTGGGTCATGGAGAGCATGGATGGAGACAGGGAGTGGCCCCGTGGGTGTGAATGAATGTGTGTGTAAACCAGCTGAGTGGGAGAGGGTGTCCACATTGCAGAACAAGTCTTAGGGTACGTTCAGGGCTAGAGGAACCCTGTAAATTGAAGCCTTATTTAATGGTTAAGATTTTCATTAACTTCTCTCCACTGTCAGACATACAAGGTGGTTGATGCTCTACTGTGACATGTCCCCCAAGGGAATGGGTGTCACATCAGGCTGACATACAGGACAGAAGAATATGTGCCGTTATGTGAGTCAGGACACGTGACAGACAGGTTTGTGATGGGGATTTCTTACGTAACACATCTCTGCAGAGGAAGCAAAGGCTGCACACAGGGGAGGTGCTTCATGCAGGGGATATGCTGCATGAGATCTGATGCCTCTTTTACAGCCAGCATCAGAAACTATCAGATGGCTACTTACCTTGGTGCTAAGCAGTAAAGGCAATAAAGAAAGTTCTTTGATAGCTTAAAAATAAACTTTGCTCTGTGTTGTAGGAGTTTGGCAGACCAAGATCAGCAGCCGTGAAAAGAGACACTTAAGGAAGGAAAGGCTGAAACAAAAAGGTAAATGTACAGGCTAAAATCACAGACCTGATCTGGCTGGGTTTGCTACCCTTCCTTATACCCCAGCATCTTTCTGTTTGCTCTATCTGTCATTTGGCAGCAAAATCCATGCACTTACTGAGGCTATTTACTTAAGAAAAAACAGCTTTGGGAGCTTTTACTTGGGAGCTTGTCTTTTACTCTACACTCTCATTAAAACACACAGCATTACCCACAGGACTTTGAAAGCAGATGTCTGTAAGATCTGAGATCTGCTAAAGGCTTGGTGTCATGTGGGCTAGTTCCATCTGCATGGCTTGACACAAGTTTTTTGATAATAGACGTATAAAAACACACATAATTTGCTCAGTTACAAACATGTTCTTTAGTCCAGGATTGCCTAAAAACTATAGCAGAAATATACTCTTATCCTAATGCGATAAAATGAAACAATGCTTTGTGCTCGCTGCACATTTTTCCTCCAGGGATTTCAAGGTGTCTGCTGAGCATTTATGCCTATATACATTTCTACTAATCATGTTATATGTAATAACCACTATATGAAAGCAGGTTGTGGAATTAAGGCACTTGGAAGCATTTTCATTATCTGTGATAAAATGATCAAAATAACCTTTAAGTTTATTATATTAGAGTAATTTAGAAGCTAAGGTAGGAGTTTGGATATTGGAGAGACTTAGCTGGATTGGGAAACATAGCTGGATACATGTGTGAGTTAGTGCATTGTCTGCAATAAGGCTCTTAAAGTGCTCTCAGATGCTTTATTAAAATTAAAGGGTAAGGGAACAGGAAATTTTAATAGAAAAATATACATACACCTTGGGACCACTTTATCTATAATTTAGATTATATAGAGTTAAATATCAAGAGTTTAAGATTTTTAACTCTTGGTTTATGAAGCCTTTAAAGGCTAGAGGTGCTGAGGTCTCCACGTTCTCTCCAGCAAAGCGAATGGGCCTACATTTCTTTCTTCATGTAAGTTGGCCTATTGTCATCAGTGGTGCCAGCTGCACATACAGAACCCCATGGGGTTTAACCCTAATGTCATGCAGGTGTTAAGGGCTTTGCTGACCCAGGAAAGGGAGCTCAGTTCACCAAGTCTCATTTGAAGCACCAGAAGTCCTTGATGCAATCCTGGACCCCAGGCTGTGCAGGATGCTGAACCCAGTGATCATGTTAGCATGGGCATTCATGGAGTAGTAAGATCTGGTCTTCTCAGAAGAAGCCCTAACCCTGCTGAGTGCTGGTTGATGTTCCCTGGCAGGGGAGAAACAGCAAACAAATCAACATTAAGGTATGTGAAGGTGGAGTTGATTTCAGCAGTGGTCTCCTCTTTACCAGAGCTCCAGAAAATGCTTTGCTATTCTAAAGGCTGGAGTCCTAAAACACTTTAGGAGTCCTTTGGAACAAACGTGTTGTACATAACTAATTTTAAAAAATACTCATTTGCCTGGTGCTGATTTCTCTAGCAGCCTTGAACTACCAATATCCAGGAGGTTTGCTTTCTTTTTCCTTGGAGGTCCAGCTGTTCTCTTTCTCTTTCTTCATTGCCCTGGGCTCCAGCAGGACAGTGGAGGCCTTGAGCCTCCCCTCCAGGGAGGGATGTGCAAGGTCACTGTGGTACCTTCCTTCTCGCACTGGCCTTCCTATTTTCTGCTTCAGTGTCCCATCCCAGGAGCTCTGCTTCACTGTCGTCATATCTGTAAATAATTTCCGTTGGAAATAGTCATAACATCTGATGGGTTTAGATCAGGCATTGTTCTGTTGTCTCTCCTGTACAAATTCTTGTAATTAAAAATAATGATGATCCTGTGGTAATGTTTATTCCTGAGAAGACCCCAGCAGAGTATCCCTGGGTAGCCCAGCAGTTGAGCCAGCCTTTGACTGGGATGAGAAGGGAGCAGTGTGGCCACTCACGGAGGACACCAGTGGTGGCAGAAGAGGTGCTTCCTTTGCCAAGGCAGAGTGTGGGACTGTGCTGAAGGGCTCAGGAGCCCTGCGGGAAGAATTGGCACCCTCCAGGTCAGAAGATGATGTTTTCTCCAATGTAGGTGAGTGTTGACATTCAAATATTGCCAAGGGAAAGCTTTACAAATTGCTGTGTCCTCATCAGAGTGTAGTCCCATTGACATTCATCCTGCGCACAGTGTTGTCCACCGTCCTTAGACCCTGGTAACTGTCATTTATTTCCCAGCAATGTGAAATTAGGGGACCTTATGGCAGGAATTTCTTGTGTTGTAGACTACCTGCTGGATGCAAGTTGTTTTCTACCCAGTTGTTTAAATACCCAGGTATTTAGTGTTTGTGTCCTTGATAACCAAAGCCTTGTCTTCTAAGAATGCTCACACATGGACAGAGTTAGCCTGCAGGGTATGTATCCTTGTGTTTCAAACCAGAGTATTCCTAAATCAAAAGCATTTGATTTTGACTACATTCTCAGTGATTAATTGAGCATGGTGGCTGAACTGAATGGTATATAAGGCCACATGATGACTCACCTCCAGTAGCAGTAATCCAGTACTCTGATGATTCAGAAAATGCTCTTAGGTTACCCTCACATGAATTGCCTTCTCTGCTAGTCTTTTTCTTGCAGCCTATAGGGTTGATGGGGGAGGACATTAGTACCATTTTTACTCTAATGCTTTCAAAAGGCCAAATTCCAATACATGATTACAACTTCTGCCAGCAGTGCATAAAGGGGACATCAGTTCAGATGAGTGAGGAATTTAAGTCCAGAGAAGTGCCATGCTGGTGTGATATGCACACTGAAAAGGCAAGCAGGTGTACATGGTGATGGGGCTGGACTCTCTTTGTCCATAAAGGTGATTTCTCCTTGCTTCATGCAGCAGTGGGTGCAGGGTTGGAATAGAGAGAACATGGAAGGGCTGTAATGAGCTTGAGAGCATGAGGTAGAAACTGTGAACATAACATCAGATTTTGGGTTACTGTTTGTTTGCATTTTAAATGCAGGAACATGGGATATTGCAGATGTAAAATCCTGTCCTGTGACCTTTGGGACATTTTCTGATCTCTCCAGGGATTTAGGTGAGTGGCCTTTCATAATACTTCTGTATGAATTCTTCTATCACTTTCTTAGCCGCTTGGCTGAAAAGGGCTCTCATTGATCACATAGGGGTCTTCTCCCCCAGTGCCACATTTCATTAGTCACTTTCCCTTGCAGAGCTTGCTTGCCTCTGCAATCCAGCACACCAGTATTTTAGGGAGTGACATCAGAACCTTTTATTGAGTGCTTTCCAAACTCATATTCTCATCTTGGAATAAATAAAAATAAATACTGCCTCCCCTGCAGATTCTTTCTGTTAGGTTGAATCGCACAGAAGGTTTCTCTTATGTTTTGATAACCAGCAAATTCAGAGAATTTCATCTGAGGGAGGGAGTGAATGTGCAGCTTGGAAAGGCTGTGTTAGAGGCTGCCTAGCCAGCAGCTTCCCATCCAGCACAGTGAGGGATTTTCAGCTTTAGCCTCTCTATGCATGGCCTTGGGAAGGATGGAGCATATCCTTGCCTTGCATTGAGTTAAGCTTTGTTTCTGGCTTTCACTTTGCATTTTTGCTACTGTCAGTCCTCACTGACTCCAAAGGCCCCTGATTCATACATTCCCTGCCTACCAGAAACTCACATTTGACTGAAAGCTTAGCTGGATGATGAATGCACAGTCTGGTCCTGAATCTTTTAAGAGATACTAAAGACAAGCATAGATACATATAGATAAAAATCTGTGCACAAAACAGCATGTGTGGTGTTAGCTAGAATGCTGAAATTAGGTTCTAAAGCCAGATAAAGCAATTACTATAATATGTGCCATATTTAACTATCTATTTTCCAACATTTCATCAGTGGATTCGAACAGTTCCTAGTGTACAAGTACTCAATAAGGAGAAATACTTGTTAACATCTGCATTTATGCTGCACAAAATCAAACTGATATGCAACTGTATAAACCACAGAGTTCATTAGGTGAAAGGAAGAAAGAAAAAATCAGAGAAATGAAAAAACCCCCCTGATTTATGAAAGATGTGAAGAAAACCCTAGTGTGTTAGGTACAGGCCTTAGAAAAGGGCTAAGGGGAGTCATTCAGGGAGGCATGTGAATCCTACTGGTTGCTTTAGTTACTGCAAGTAATCATCAAAACAAAATTTTTTCTCCAGCAGCACTCTCACCTGTGCTCTTTCATGGAGGAATTAATTTGGTAATTATGGATTTCTGTTAGCTTGAGAAGCCTTCTCACTGAAGGTGGTGGGAGTTGAAGCTGGATACACTGGATGCAGTTTTTATTCTGCAGGAAGACAGCTCCCTCCTTAGGTATCCAACAGAGATGTGCCAGAAGTTAATGTTTCTGGACATTGTTAGTGTAGCCACTCCTGAGTGAGTTGGTTTTAATAACTTATGCGTGTAGTGTCCTCGTCCAGCCTTTGTTAATAAATCCACTGTAATGAGAAGCATAGATTAATGTGTGGCTTAAATTACATAACATCCAGGCATTGTGACATAGCGAGCAGACAGAGGCATGATTAATTTGTTTTAATAATCCTATGTGAATATACCTATGCGATTATCTTTTAGGTTTGGGATTTGGGCTTTTTTTTGTTTAATTTTTTAATGAAGACACTTTGCTATGTGCAGATAATGTGAAGAGTAAATCATCTGAGGACAGTCCTTCCAGATGCTGTTGGCATGGCAGCTCGACTTTCCTCCCAGCAGACGATGCATGGCAGGGGCAGGGTATGTCTCTTTGCCCTTTTCCTGTAGACAAACAAGTGCACTAATGCAGGAACTCTCTTCAGTCCATTTCCTAAACTTCAGACATCAGAGTCAACTTCCCATGTGGCTCCTTTATTGGTCAGGGAGAAATCTGGTGTGGGTCTGGTTTTGGGCAGGTGCCCAGAGCTGCTGTGAGCTTGGTCAGGGCAGCAGTTGTCCACATGGGACCCTTGAGAAGGGCAAGAAAGTGCATTTCATTTATGTTTTTCCTTGAAAGACAAACAAATAGTGCAGTAGGTACTCTCTGTCTTGGTGCATACATACTGGTGCAAAGTGTAATTAGGGTTCCTGAGCAGCAGCAGGGAGGCTGTCTGCAGGCTCTCGTGTCCTCTCTCCAGCAGTTGCACTGCTATCAGCTGTGAGCAGATAAGCACAGGAACAGAGCAAGCACAGGGCGATCCCTCCCCACACCCTGCAGAGAGCGGGTCAGGGACTTCCTGAGCCAGAGGCAGCAGGATGGGCTCTGTGTTTCAAAAAGCCCCACGTGTTAGCAGTCAACTCAGATTACCGAATTTGTGAAACGAGTTCAAAGTTGTGTTTGGTTTTCATAACTGAAGCATTGCATTTCCCTCTCTCCCGTTGTTGTGTGGGAAGGTGGAGCTGAGTGGGACTTTTCCAGGCAGCCGCAACCAGGGCTCAGAGGGGTGGCTGGGGGAGAGCTATGGGAGGACAGGGTGCTTCTCAAGCTTTGTATACTTTTGCCAAAACTTTAAATTTCCTTGGAAATGTCTTGAACCCAGATGCAGTGCACTGTGGCAATCAGGATTTCAGTCTTTTTATGACTGGTAACAGGTGGTTTTTTTAGGTTTAAAAGAAAGACAAGCATGGGTCCTAAGTGGCTGGAATAATTTGGCATGAACAGTGTGTGTATTAGATGACCTTTTCTCTTGACCTTTTGGTCAGGATCAAGTGAAGTATCTATATATACCCCTGTTGTTGGGAGGCCTTTCCCTGCTCTTGCAGAAATGATGGCTGATGAGCTGAGCAAACCCTCTTTGTGCTCTAGCTGCTCTGATTGCTTAATTGCAGGAGAACCCAGAGAAGTGGAATGCATTAAGGAGAAAAGATTGTGGTTGTTGTGCTTCTCTGCCCAGTGGTAACTGAAGCTCTGCAGCAGATGCATCATTTTGGCTATGATTTTATAAATAGCACAGTTTGCTTTAAAAAGAATAAAAACAAGACCCCCAACCCCGAGCTCTCTTCCCGTGGTGCTGTTTCTTTACTCCTGTGTTGCTGCAAAGGGTGCCTGGCCCTTTACAACTTCGGAGACCATTGCGCCCACGTGGGATGGAGGGAGGCAGTGTGGGCAGCTCTTCAGCGGCGTTCCCTTGCACTACATTTAGCACACGTCAGACTTGGCACACTCTGGGCTTGATCTGCAGTTGCAAAACCAGGCAGAGCTCTACTTTTGGAGTTCCATGTCTGAGAGTAGAATGATAGGAGCAAATTCAGCAGCTTGCTTCTGCAAACATCGCAGCAGAAGTGTTTGGAGGATTCTGTCTGTTTTACAGCTTGCTTTTTTGTCCTGGTATTTTTTTTTCCTTTGAATCATCAGCCTTGATATTGATACAAGAGAGGGGCATGTCATGAACATGTATTCCCTGAATTTAGATGAGGTAATGGTTGGCATTAAGGTCGGCGCTGCAGGCAAAATGAGCTCTTAGACAGTCAAACATGGCCTGTTAGCTCTTGCAGGCTTGGGAACCAAAAAAAAAGCCATTCATAGCCTAAATGTGAGCTGGGGTCATTTTATCAAATGCAGAGCAGCACATGTAATGAGTCTTTTTGTTCTGTGCCAGGTTGGTACAGCCAAAGGACCTGGATACTGGACTCCTGCCTCTGCCCCAGCTGCTGGAGCTGCCTTGGCTGGCTCCCTGCTCTACACTGGGCTATCTTACTGTGAAGTACCAGCAATATTAGCACCCTCACTTACAAACGTCTTGAAGCTTAAGTGTTCGCACAACTGAAAGCATATATGCATAGAGGGAGAGAGGCAGTTAGTGGTAAAGGGAACTCAGCATCACTTTTGGAATATTTAAAAGACTCTCTCTCAATCAGGCTGGTTTCCAAACATGACACAGCTGTGTTGACATTCATTAATGATACGTGCTGTTCGTGATTAATTCTCCATTATTGTCATATCTGGAGTCCCGTGTCCATTTCTGGGCTCCCCAGTACAAGACAGTCAGCGATATACTAGAGCAGGTCCAGCCATGCCTGTGTATGAGCACCTGATGGGGTCATTGCCTATGGTCGGCCCAGAGAGTGGGAAAGAGGCAATGGATAAGAAGTGAATTTCCACTTACCCATAAGTGGAAGCTTTTTTTTTTTTTTTATGGTGGGAGCGGTCAGGCAACAGAACTGTTTGCCCAGAGAGGCTGCAGACTCTGCACCCTTCAAAATATTCAAAACTCTGATACATTCCTGAGAAACCTGCTGTAGCTGAGCCCTCTGTGAGGTGTGGGGTGGGACTAGGCAATCTCCAGAGGCCCTTTCCAACCTCATTGATACTGAAATTCTTATTCTGTCATCAGTTACTGTCTCTGCATATTCAAATAATTAGTCCTTAGCAATCTAAGCCTTTATTAGCTGGGGGCATTCAGTGTCCTGGAGTTGAAGTCACGTGGTCAGCACTGATGACTGCTGTCCCAGCAGTCCCACCAGCAGGCTGAGGTGGCCAGGACTCTTCCACGAGGGAAGAGGGCCCCAAAGTGGGAAGCCTTTTCATTGTAATTTTTCCCTGATCATCATTAGTGTTTGCATACTTTTCATTCCTGTCACAAAGAGAAAGAAAGGGGAGTGAACCTCTTCTGGTCCCGGCATAATTCACTTTATCTTTGAGTCCGGAGAGTGCTCTGATTTTGCCAGGCACCTTTCTTGCTTCTTCTTCAAGGTTGTTCTTGATCCTCCTACCTCTGTCTTGGAAGCTTTGCTTGCATGTGTTTCCCAATACTCCCTTTATGTACCTGTGCCACACATCTGCCACTGCCCCTTTGGTGACATTTATGTACTTCAGCTTTGCTGTCCCACAGAATGCATCTCAAGCTATGGCTGGTTTTGCTGTTGCTGTTATAAAACATGTAACCCACAGTGTGGCCAGCTGGGCTGTTTTAGAACACTTGTGTCTGGTTCCAAGGCAAGGGAGTACTAATTTTATTCCATGCATCTGCTTCCAAGTGCATTGGACTTGCGCTTTGACAACAGCACAGTGCAGTCTCAGAAAATCCCTTCTGCTTTGCAAATGCAATGTCTCATGACCATGACAGTCGCTTTTTACCTGTGTCTTGGCATCTTCCCGATGAATCCTTCTTGATTGCCAATACAAATTTTCCCCAGAACCTCAAGAAAACTCCCATGTCTTCTGATCCTATGTCTCCTGTCTCCCAACCTTCCTTCTGTTGATGTAAAATCAATTTTAAGGACTTTGTTTTATGGGAATCAGTAGCTTTTTTCCATTAAAAGAAGCCTTCAGTCTGGGGTTTATTTGCTATTTTGCCTCTACTGAATTATGCTAAAGGAAGGTGCCAAATAAGGGATTCCTCTACCCAGCTATTGGTAGTAGTAATTGTGATGCATAACACAGAAATGCAAGCTTTAGATTGCACGTTATCCACCCAATTCAAGTGAATGTATTACACTTGGTCTACAGGTGATGGCTTGGCAAGGATTTGGGTGTGTGCTCATTACACAGTCACCTGCCCTTTGCAAAGGGATAGGTTTTCTACAGCAGCCACAGAAAAGCTCAGTGCCATGGACAATATACAGCCTACTGAGAGGTTTGCCCTGCCAGATGAACCTTCCATAGGTTTCTGCTGCCCATATTGAGGGACAGCATGCCAAGAGAGATGCTGGTAGATTAGAATCCAAATGTACAACTCTGGATTAGAAAATTTTTAACCCCGTTTTCGGTGACACAGACTGAGTTTTGCTGCAGTACTTTCCAGTTTTGTTTTCCAGGACAGATAATTAGGTTCAGCCTGTACGGTACTGTACTCCACCCTATCCATCAGCAGGCACAGAGAACTTGCTGACTCGCCCCTTTGACCAGATCCTGCTGCTGTGGGGCCCTGTTTATCTGCTCCCCAACACCGCCCAGGATGCAGCCATCTGCTCCCTCTCTCCTCCTCCTCATTACACAGGAGAGACATTGGAGACCAGGGGCATTCAGGTAGTTGGTGCTGGGATGGACTTTCTGCCTGCAGAGGTGCTGGCAGAGGTGCTCCCCGATTCCTGAAGACACCTTCAACGTTGTGCCTTTCAGGATTTAAAAGTGTTTTCATTGCATGGAAACCACCTTGGCCTTGAAATGCACGCTGCAAATGTTTGCTGCAAACAGAAAAGTACAGCTTTGTCTGGATGGACTTTGCTGAAGGACTGAGGTGGCTTGTAAGCAAGAACTTAGCTGGAAAATGACAATTAACAGCACTGCTTTTGTAAAAATGAATAGGTGGAATTGCCAAGATGCTGGTCTGTACTGGTGCTGAGAGAGATACCACCTTTATCAGGGCTAAGCCCACACAGGCAGCAGGGGGATGTGCTGCTGAATGGTATGTTCCCTTTAGTGTTTATGTTCACAGGAACTTTTGATCAGTTTTAGCCTGTGAGAGGATTGATGACCCAAGGAGAATCAGTTGCTGATTTAAAAATACTAGAGAGTATTTTTAAACCAGAGAGTCAAAGTTTAAAGACACTGTGGGAAATAGAAGGGAAATATGCTACGCAAGATGACAGATTTTAATACAGAGCTTTGGGATATGTACATTTAATCCAATTTCCCCATCAATTCCAGCAAATTGGAAAGAATCTTATACTGACCTTAATTTTAGTCTGAGTTGATTTTAAACATCCCTGGGACACAATGCTTTGGGAAGAGGAAATCTGAGTTGAGGCAGAGTCACTGCTGTCTGGCCGTTTCATGCCCACATGTGACAAAGGTGAAGCATTAATGTAAGCCCACTGCAAGCAGTTTGCCATCAAAACTGTTTTCGTGTTTAGAAGTATACAGATAAATGCACTTTTTGAGATATCAGAAGTTAAAAAGGTGAAAACAACAGTTGCAGCTGTTAAGTTATGGTCTGTTTTGCTTGCACACCCTCAAGAGCATCCATCAGCAGAGCTGCTGCCTCGCATCTCAGGAGACTGAATTCTGTTTTGGACTGGAATTTTATTGGGGAATGCATTCCAAATTAGTTGCTCTTTTCCCTTCTGAAGAAGGAAAGGCATATTGTTTATATAGAGGGCACGGATTTTAAACTGAGATTCTTGAACAATGTTTATCATCATGTTTATAACATTTAACAGTAAACTGGTCAGATCAACTTTTTGGAAACAGTTTTATTTTATCATTCCCAGCATGCTTTTGGTTTTGGCGCTGCTTCAAATAGAAGTTTTCCCATCTGGCTTGGGTTTTTTTTTTTTTTTTAATAAGAGAAGTAATCAGCTAAGAGTTATTATTATATGTTAACTTTTTTAAAGTCTTTCTTCCTGTTAGGATAAGACTTAAGATTGTTACATTCAAATTGTTAAAAAATAATCAAGTAGTCCTTTCAACATCTTATGCTGATTTATCTGCTTTTTTGCACCTCATTCAGTTTGGGTGAAGGAATTAAACTGGTCTTTTTTGCCTTCTTGCCTGAGGATAGTTTGTCAGTGCTTTGAGGAGAAGCAGCTGAGGGCTTGCAGCCAGATTTTCAAAGGTACCAGATGCTGAAAGATAGAGGAAACTCAAAGAGTTTGAAAAGTTTTTTCCCAGCTCTCAAGAAATGATCAGAATTGATGCAGGGTAGGTTTTACCTATTTTGTGCCTATTAAGAGTTGCATCTTAGGGAGGTTTGGAAATCAGCGCTGGCATAGTGCTTTTCTGGCTTACATTCAAGAAAAGAAATTAGAAAAGGAAGATGAAATTGAGAATGTACTTGGTTCTATTTTCTTGTAAGGAAGAAAACAACAATAATGAATGCACAAATCCTTTGCTTATATTACTGTTCCTTACAAATCATCGCCCAGAGGATGGTGTGTTGCAGTGAATGGAAGAGCCTGCCATGTCTGCCAGTGTTTCTGGATATGCCTCAATCCTTCTCTGTAAAATTAAAAGGAAATGTTTGAGAAGCCACGTTATTAGTTTTGTAAAGCTTGTTTTCTTGAAGTGCAGGCTGGAAGGACTTTTGTTTCTGTAGGAGCTTTTCTGCCCTTCTTTAATTTTTCTCCTGTCCTGAAGAGTGCAGTCACTAATTGTGAATTGGCAGTCAATGTATGTCTTAAAACATTTTAAAAATAAATTTGTTAATGTTTTAATCCATTTAAGATCTGCATACATGCACATCCAGACATCACAAGGGGAAGCAGGAAGACAAGCAGGAAGGTATTTTTGCAGCATTTGTGCTTCTTGTGCGAGGCTGGGAAGTAGCACGGATTTGAACAAAACTCATTTGTGTGCTTGCCCTAATAGGTGACCCTTCAGTGATTGATCTGGACTCTGACTGGAAGGCTCCCACAGAAGAGTGGGGAAACTGGACTGGAGATGAGGAGCATCAGACAAGGGATGAGAAGAAGGTGAGGAGAGTGGTGTTGGTGGCCAAGGGTCTGTTCCATTGGCTGCTCCCCTGGGGTCAGTCTCATCCAGGCTGGGGTCTCCAGTCCAGCCCTGGAGCCAGGCTCCTTTGGTTGTGGGGGCTTTCCCATGATGGGAGGAAGTGCTTGGCATGGCCACTCCCTGATGTGTCTGAGATAGCTGGAGCTGAGGAACACACTTGCAGGATGCATGAGGTGGGAGGAGTTGGCTGGTTCTGGGAGTTTATCATCCAGGTGGTACTGCTGTCCTATGCAGCAAACCCTGGCTGTTTGCACCCTACTGCTGCTGACCTTCTCAAATACCCAGGCCTTAAAAGAGGTGTAGAATTCATTGCTGACACAGCCATCACAGCATCTTGGGCAGCCAGGACATATTTATTTAAGTTTGCTGATAAGAGTTTGGTGACAGCGATACAGTGGTATCTTGGGTGGAGATGTAGAAGCAGAAATCTTGCTGTTTAAACGCTTTCTAGAAGCCGAGGGAAATACTGCCTTCAAGCAGGAGTGGGAACAGCATGCTGAGCTTTTTTGCAAAGAGCTGAGGTGTGCACCTTATCCAGAGAGACAGCCCTGCTTGTACACTGTCAGCACACACTCCTGGAGGTAATCAGTTTTCTTGAAAAAAAACCAAAATTGGCTGTCCCAGGAGTCCTCTTCCAAAATCTCTAATGCTTTCAGGATTTGCCAAAAGGCAAAGCAGGCATTCGTTTCTGCCTTTCTGGGCTCGAGAGCAAAACACAGCGGAAGAAGAAGAAAATGGAAGTGAAGGAAGCAATGGGTGGAGCTGGACTAAAGCATGTGAGTATTTTGTACTCTAAGAGTAGTGTTTCATTTTCCATGAGAAGAGGGGATTATTCTCTGTTAGGATGACCTAAGGAGATTTTTCTTCCTCTCTGTCTTCCAGCTTTCTCTTGTCTTCTCTCTGTCTTCCCATAAAAAGAAGTTATGAATACAGTGAACAGTAGAGTTTTGCAACATGGTATTCTCTAATGTATTTTCAAAACACTTCAATTTCGCAGTACAGAATGTTGTGCACTAAACTTGGAATGCATCTGCCTAAACATTTTTTCATCCATGATTAAAATTTAGTGTATAGTTGGCCTGTGTTTCATCTATAGCTGCAGGTCACCCTGAGATATTAACAGTAATGAAAAGGTGGTTCCCAAAAGTCAGTGAAGATAAAACGAGGCCACTGTTACACCAGTAAAAAGCCTGTTGAGAGAAAAGTCTCTCATAGTGCAACAGGGAAAGGCTGTGGAGAATGTCAGTTCATTTGGGATGAGAAGTGCAAAGGAACAAAGTATTTACTGGGTTTTGAACCAGTCCTTGCCTGTGATGTCCTTGGTGCTCAGTTAAGTGAGAAATGGGGAGGGACCTCCCAAAATGTCCAAATTGTATTTCATTCACTTGAGTATGTTTTTCTGGACATGTATAGCTATTTTCTTTTCTTTTTTCTTTTATCTTTTCTTTTCTTTTCTTTTTTCTTTTCTCTTTTCTTTTCTTTTCTTTTCTTTTCTTTTTCTTTTCTTTTCTTTTCTTTTCCTCTTCTCTTCTCTTCTCTTCTCTTCTCTTCTCTTCTCTTCTCTTCTCTTCTCTTCTCTTCTCTTCTCTTCTCTTCTCTTCCCTTCCCTTCTCTTCCCTTCTCTTCTCTCTTCCCCCTTTCCCCTTTCCTTTTCCCTCCCCTTTCCTCCCCTTTGCTTTCCCCTTTGCTTTACTTTGCTTTTTGTTTTTCTTTTCATTTTTGCTTTTTTTAAAAATAATTTCTCTTCCCCTCACACCTACTCTGGTCTCTTATGATCCTTGGGACAATTTTGCTACCAGATCTCCCGGTGCTTCCATTTTAAGGGAAATGTTTCAACTACCTCACTGACCACAATCCACATAGTCATTAGGATATCCTATCAGTTCCAAGAGTTCTGCCATGCCACTCTCTCATGCATCCAATTAGTTGGTTTAGCTTTGTAGGTACCTTAATGAATAACCTTAACAGTGCTTTTCAGATCCCTCAGGACAGCATTGCTTCTTCTGACATGTTTATGATATGCCAGAAGCAGCTCATGTTGCATGTCAGACCCAAATGCCAGTGTCTGGTGCCCCAAATGCTGCTGTGCAAGATCATCCTTCAGATGGACATAAAAAATGAAATTACTTATAAAGCCAGATCCACAAAGTTGCTCATCACACTCCGTGTCCTACCTCCAGTGTTTCTGTGGAGCCTAGTCATTTAGCAGTCACTGAGTGCATCTTACTCTTCAGTGTCACTACACAATGACAGTACTTTTATCTCAGTATTTCTTGCTGCTCTTCTGTTTACTGGGCAAAACAAGGGGGAAAATGGTAATGAAAGACAATTTCAACACTTTAATCCCCTCTAAAACAAATAAATAAGAGGTAGGTAGATAACATGGCAAAATATTCTAATCATGTAAAAATTAATTCGTCCTGCAGTTTCTTTAAATGCCTCACAATAATGACATTTTCTCTCATATTTTGTACTTGCATATGCTTAGTTTAACTCATATGCTTAGTGAAGCATATTGTTTTAATTAAGCCCCAGCAAGGTTTGCAAACAAGAATGGAAGAAGGCCCAAGGGACTTGATATCTACAAAACATAGCAATGATGCAGTCGGTGCTTCCTTCAAAAAATCCTTGGACATTGCTAATAATTCACCCAATAACGGTAAGTGATTTTTTTGCACATCTGATGAATTTTCAGAAGAGTGTGTAATCTGAGAAGTGTTCACAAACGCATATTTATGTGAATATGGGAAATGCTACTCCTTTAGTTGCATATGTTAATTCTTTGAGAGGCACTGTTAATTCTTTGAGAGGCACTTACTCAGAGGCTTTTCTGTTACAAATACCTGTTCCTGCTCCTCTCAGAGTTACTGGAAAAAAAAAAAAGCTACTGTTGCGTTAAGTGACAATAATTTTTGCACAGCACTTTTCAATATGAAACAGGAGCAAATGTGAGTGATTCAGAGCCCACTGAAAACAGAGTTCTCCCCATGACTTTCAATTACCCTTGAAAGTAGGTGGCCCTTGTAAAACACGTCTAAGAACCCTTAAACTCCCTTCATCTGGAAAAAAGCCAACAGTTCTCAGGGATGCAATTTCATGTGGACGATTTCTGCACTGGCCCCTCTTGTTTGTATGGCAGGTGTACCTGGAAAAAAGGAGAGGAGGAAGAGGAAGAAAATGAAGAAAGAGACTTGAGGGAGCTGTGTAGCTGCCAGAGTGCCAACCCGATGGGGCAGACATGCCGATGAGCTGCAAGGATTCTGCTTTCTGCGATGCCGCCGAGCCCCAGGCAAAGAGAGGCTCCGTGAGACCTCCCAGTGAGAGGATAAGGAGAAGAGGAGCAGTGAGCCAGAGAGCGTGAATGTGTGAGAGAGCGGAGAGAGGGAGCAGGCTGTGCACAGGAGGTGGTTTTGAAACAGAGTGGCTGTTCATTGCAAGCTGCTGCCCTTGATCAAAAGCTGTTGAATGGGGTTTGACTGGTTGCATAAAGTCCTTTCAGTTTTTTGCTGTCACGTTGTTCGTCAACTTGTAGTGTTCTATGCCATTGTAGAAATAGTCGGGCTGTACCTGACTGTGATTGTACTGTGGTCCCATGGAGGATCTAGGTCCCAGCTAGTCTGGTCTCCTCTGGCATTTTTGCAGAGGTGCTCATCGACAGGCTAGTAATGTACAGAAGGAAGCACTGTTCAGAGACAGAGGGAGAAAAACATGGATCAATCTCCAACCTCCTAACTCTTTTAAATCCTTGGTGGCTGCTATTGTCAGACTTTTGCCTTTTACCTTGCCATATTTATACTTTTTACCCCATATCAGACTAGTTTGCTCTTCAAGGAATATTTCTAAAGGAGGTTTTAAACTTATTTGGAAAGATGGTCAAAACCCTTTTTTCTCCCTGGATTTCATGGTGAGCTAAAGTTTAAAGTCTGTATGTCCAAAGCATGTAGCATTTGTACTTATAGTAGACTTTAGTAACTTTTTAAAGTAATTTTTCTTCATCTGATGTTTGGAAGTTTTTATCATTTTGTCACTTGAATATTCTAATATAAACTAAATTTGTGAATGATGTTTTTTAAAATGTCAGTTTAGTATTTATTAAGGAGTGTGTATTTCTCCTTGCCAGAGGGCTCATAGTATGTGGAAGAGAATGTGTTACAATTGAATACTGTGCTTTATAAACAATGCTGAACTGACGCCACTAAAAGCAGAAGCCCTTCATCCCCAGAGGAGCTGCAGCTTTGGTGGTAGCTGGGGGGTGTTTCTTCAGACAGTCCTGAGCGTATGCCTGACCCATCCCAGGGGTGCTGCCTTGAAGGATGAGATAGTTTCTCAAATCTCCATCTGCATTTGATTCTGTGCCTTTGGAGATGGTGTGGGAAGGTTACCAATGCATGTTAAATATGTGTACATTTGTAGCCTTTGGGCTGATGCTGTGAAACTCTTTTCACAAGGACAGTGTATAACCAGGTACATCCATGGCTTTACACTGCCACAGCTGCACTCCTGTTTGCATCATGGAGCCAGAGGAGAGCTCTGTGCTTCTGCCATTGCATCCTTGATCCCTGATCCTGGCTTATCTGAGCTTTACTTGCAGCTCAACACTTTTCCCTGATAGCCATCATCTGTTGCATAGCTGTCAAAGCAGCTGTACCCTTCAGAGAAGCAATTAACTGCAGCAATCTATTTGTGTTTAGAATTTAGTTACTATACATTGAAGGACAGATCTCTTGTGCTGTGATTTTTGGGGTAGTTATCTGTACTGTGTGCCCTGAAATTTAGCACAGCAGGGTTATTTCAAACAGGCAGGGGAGGGGTAATCTTTAATGATTTGCCACTTAGCAACCCACTGCCTAGAATCTGCACATCCTGGTGTTTGTGTCTCAGTGTAGGTGAAATATTGGCAGTTTATGAATGGACTGAATAGACCAAAGAGCTTTTATCTGGAAATTAACTGCTTTGGAGCGGATGCATAACAAGAAAATACATGGCCTCACTGGAGGAACAGGTACAGCAAGTGCAAGGATTTAGAAGATGTGCTAATGAGTATGTGAGTAATGAGCAAAATTCTTTTATCTCTGAAGCCAATGGAAAACATTCATTGACCTCATTGGCCAGGCTGTTGCCCATGGCCTTTGCTTAGCACTGAAGATAACCTCTGCCATCCAAAAGAGAAAGAAAAAAAAAGAGATAAAGAGAAGCTCACAGAATTGGTGGACTATAGATTTCTTCTGCTTTTTTCTCTATATCTGCTTGTAAACTTTTTGATGTCTTTGTAATTATGCTTTATTTCAACATTTTTCAGTATTTCAAATGTCACTTTTTATAATAAAAAATTAAAACTTTTGTCCAAAGCCCAACACTCATGAGCTGTTTTTAATTTGTTTGTGTGTAAGAGCATGTGGTTTTGGCTAGAACCATTCAATTTGAAAGCTTTTTCGAGGTATTGTAAATTTTTTAAAAAGATTCCCTTCATCTGAACTCTTCTATGTTTAGGAAGTTCTCGTGACATTCTTCTGTTGTTGGGATGAAAGAACAATCCAGACTTAAAACACTGTCAAGCTGACTGAGGTGCTGATGACAAGCAGCAGCAAATGATATTACTGTTTTTCTGTCAAATTCTTCAGTACCCCTCTTTCTGACTTCAGTGGTCTGAGACCTGCATTTTTCTTCTGGTTCAACTGTTTCACCTCTGGGAAGTCATCACAGTAATAGAGATGGGATCAGCAGTTTACGGCAGCACATTATTTAATACCACACTCTAATGTAGGAAAAAAACCCCAACTATTCTTGATTGTAGGCTTTCCTAAATAATTGAAAAGCACCTTTCAGGGCCAATTGGGTTGCAATGTACAGCATGCTTGTGTGATTCATGTTTTGTCAGCAGTTAGGAAAGGGTACATTGGGGTGCTGCTTGTTTGATATGGCTGTGGCAGTGCCTGGAGTTTTCCTGTACCATATCCCCCAGCAGGGCTGTTGCACAAGCTCCCAGAGATGCAAAAGAGAGAACTGAGTTTACAAAAACTACCAAACCAAAACACAAAGCTCTCAACAACTGCTGTCAACTTCCATTCTTCCACTTCCCAGCTGTCAGAGGCTGAAAAACCATCAGACAGCTTAATGAATGGTCTCTGACAATTGTCTGAAAATCAGATCTTTGAGTTCCTTAAGAAAATCCCCTTCATCACCACATGTTCAGGTTATTCCCTGGTTTCTGTGCTTCTAAGACAGAGGCTGTGCAGATCATCAGCCTGCTCTGCTGTTCCTGGCTTTGGGAGGGTTAAATTAATATGCTAGATGTGTGTATTCTCCCAGTCTCTGATCTTTGCTAGTTGAAGAATATTGGAAATCCTCAGAAGATTCAACATCCCCCCAACACACTGAAGCATTGCTTGAGCTATAACTGAATGTTATCCTTCAGAAGAGTAAATGGAGAGTAATTCTCTCTGGTCATTCAATAATCCAGTGTAGTCTAATTGCCAGTTCATGGGCCAGGTCCAGCTGGCATCCCCTGCCTTTTCCCTAAGCAGTTTATTAGCTGCTTGAGAGGCACTTGCCTAAGGAACAGCCAAAAGCTCTCCCCGTGCCTGCAAATGGCCCAGCGGCTGGAAATCAATCCTCTGGTGCAGCCACAGTGTGGGAGGTGGGATGAAGTGTGGCTGGCACAGGGCAGATCTATGATCTGGTTAGGGGCAAGCAGTTAATTGTTACAATAGCAGCTGTAAATGATGAAATACAGGGCTTTAAGTTTCCACTTTCTCTTAAACTCAGTCTGCTCTATTTTTGTAATCATGCTCTTTCTTGTGGGCAGCCTCTTGAAGGTGGAAGATTGGCTAAACCCCTAATAATAGAGCCATATCCATATGTCATGAGTCCATAGTATCACAGGCATTAGGATGTGGCTGATTATGTAACTGATGAACTCCTGACCTACAAAGTTGTGTTTACTTGCAGACAGAGAGCAGGATGCAGAGGCAGAGGCTGAAGCTTTGCTTCACACTCAAACCAGGGAGTAACACCACCAGGATTAAGAGGGGAAACCGCAGAGACGAATTTGGCCTGCTGCTCCATAATTATCCATAAATGATCACTGTAATTGTCTATAATTATCAAGGTCCCACCCAATTTGCAGATTGGTGGCACAGCCAACATGTGCACAAGCTGACTAGCAGGTAGACATGCTAATTGCCTGGCAGAAAATAATTTCTTTACTATGTACAACATGTAGCACTCTGTAGCACTGAGTATTTTCAAAGGGTAGCTGGATGTTGTGAGGAGAGAGGGTTTTCAAGTCATGGGCCACAAAAATCAGATACAGGAAACTTTGTCCTTCTTTGATTATACTGGATTAGACCCAGGGATCTCTTCAAGCCAAAATTAACTTTCCAGTATGTCCCATCCCTGACATTCAGCCCTGCAGATGTTCCTGCAGAGGAAAGGTTCCCCTGTACTGACTGAACAGACACTGTAATGCACTGATCTTAGAAACAACTCCCTGTGTCTTCTGGGGAAAAGGCGACTGTAAGAGTAATTGACCCCTGTGTCATCCCATCAAGAGAATATTACAAATTCAGTAAACTTTATTTTCTATCAGACTTTGATTTCTCTTTGCATGCACAATTTTCCTTGGGTGGTGGGTCTGTGCAGTGCATGTTACAGACACACGATAAACAGTTTTATCGAGCTCTACTGGTAGCAACAGCCGCCTGCCAGTGTTCCTCCTGGAAATCTGCTCACATCCTGAACTGCAAATACAGTCGAGGAGCCAATGTGTAAAGAAGTAACAACCACCAGAACTCCCTGCTTCCCTGAGAAGGTAGTGTTCAGGTCCTCAGGCTCCTTCTGTTCACCCAGGCAGGATTCATACAGGGGCAAGTCCGGGCTGAGGCCTGGAAAGGGGAGCCTGCTAGTGAGTACAGGACATTTTCCGTTTCCAGTGCTCACTGTTGTTCATGTGAAAGCACTGAGATATCTGAAATTGCAAGTACCATTTTAGATCGTGTTATTTTTAGACATTTTCATAGCTCCTCAGCTGTGTGGAAGCTGCTATAAATGAACCACAGCTTTTAGTTTAGCAGATTTTGATTCTCTAAACGAAGACAAGAATTTTTATTCAGTGTTTGAGATTTAGAAAATCTGAGCATACAGTGATTAACCCCAAAACATAGTCCTGGGCTTAGAGAAATTTTAAACCATGCGTCTTATTTTAGCTTATTTTCTAACCCTGACTTTCTGATCCATCTGTTATGAGTTTAAAAGGTTTGGAACCGAGTTAAACTGACTCATACTGGTAAAAGATAATTCATAGTGTTAACAGCAACCAACTAGAACAGATAGTACAGAACATTACATTAGGAATCCCTAAGTGAAGTAGATTAATTCAGTAAACAAGAGTAAAATTCAATAACCACAAAAGTCATTGCCATACATTCTTATGACTTTCTTACCCCTTTTACAAGAAACCACTGATCCTCCAAATTAGATTTTTTTCCTGCAAAATTCATCTTGGAGAAAAAGGATGGTAAAAATTGTTAATGCTGACTTCAGTACATCTATGATTTTGCTGTATGAGTCACCAGCAGGAAAGTTTCCCCCTGACTAATTTATATGAGGGTTTTTTTCCCCTCATTGATATGTTAATGCTTTGCTTTTACTCTAGTACATTCTTATCTTTTTTAAGGAAGCAAAAAGTCAACCCATGCTTTCAGCCTTGCTATTTTTCACACCTTCTGCACCAGTTCTATGGATTTTTCTAAATTCTGTTATGGGGATACAGTGTTATATATTGCAGTTTCTATGTAAAGATATTACTTTTTCTGTGATGTTGAAAAACTTCGGTTTTTTTAATGTAAAAATGGTTTTCAGCATGGAAAATAAGAGTCTGAGAAGCTAACTAACCTTTTCTCTTTATTTTTTAAATTTTAGAATGCAGAGTAGCAGGCACATGCATTAAGTTATAGGAAAAAAAACAGCAGTAGCTTGTTCCTGCCCTTATAGTCAAGTACCTTCCATTTGGGATGGAGGAACTCCCACATGCCCTGCACTGCACCTTTTATTGCCTGGCAAAGCCAATGGACAAGAGACTTCCTTGATGTTCCTAGGACTTTGACTGACCTTTAGTGGTGTTGGTCAGATCAGTTCATATCACTGTGTCTTAGTTTCTCAACCCCAATCAGGACAGTATTCTCATTATAAAGTGATATAAGCTCTGCCCGAGGTTACATATGATTATCAGTTCAGGGTCTGTAGGTCTCCCTTCACATAACAGAGCAAATGCTGAAGCAGAACACCTTAGTCTTCAAAATATTGCCATCCTGGCAATAGTTCAGTGCGCAGTTACAGCATTAAACCACCATCTTCTAGCCAAGGATAGACTGAAGAATGGCACAAAAGGCAAAAAACTATGGTATTACAAAAATTAGCAGAAAACAGTGCTGCATTGTTTTGACATCTGGCAAGTGGTGGACTTCAAATTTTTGAAGAAGTTGAAGTCTGGTCTCTCATTTACCTGATCATAGCTGTTTTGCTGTCACCTTATTAAAATATGATTATTCAAAACTAATTTGTGTTTGGTAAAACATTGCTGGGCCCTCTCAAGATGGAAGTGCAAATCTCCTGTCTAGACGTGGGTTTTGAAAGCCCTGACTAGTTCGGCTAATGAGGAACACTGTGATATCAAACCCTCCCTTACCTGCTAAAAGAGTTAAAATGTCCTGCTGGTAAAGGAATCCAAATAATTCTTTTGCAGCTGCTTCTGACTTGCAAATCTGTGTAGGGCTTCCTGCTCTTACTGTTGTGGATGCTTTGGTCCTGCATGCCACGATCTTTTTGCTATTTGTGAGGAAGTTTTGTCACTAGTATTCCCTGTCTCTCTGAGATTTTGCTGTGCCTGTCATGACTGTAAGCTGAGTCCCTCAGTTTTTAATACGTTTAGCCTCATAAATCCTCTTTGAACCAGCAAAAAGGAGAGAATTAAGGCTCAGCAAGAAGGAATTGTCTTGCCTGAGGTCATCTGGGCTGCTTGTGGCACGGAGGAACTAGAATTTTTCACAGAGGGTAAGACTAAAATCATTAACCTATTATCTCTTCCCTCAAGTACAAGAAACAATGCAGTCATTCTCAAAATACTCTTTAACTCTTTCTTTTTTTTTTTTTTTTTAAGGGGGGAGAAAGTGGAGAGGTTTTTTTTATGCAAATTCAATAGTTCCACATCAGCCCATCCTGCTGTGGAAAGCTTCTTTGTGATGTTAAATGAGATTCACAGTATTCTTCCCAGTGTCTTTGTTGTTTGCAGAGTATAACAAGCAGTGAAGCTCAAGGGAAATCGCATCAATTTTTATTCTGAGTCTGGCTGACAAAGATATGAACACTTAATTAAGATTTCTTTCATCTCATGAAAATAGCCCTGAAAATCTGAGCCTGACACGAGAGCTTGATCTTAGCGAAGGCAAAGTGTCCAACTGCAAGATCTTAGTTGGAACACTTGCCCTCACAAATGATTTGAGCTGGGATCTAAGTGTTTCCAAGTGGATGTCCAAGCTTTGAGGGAGGGGCTCCTGCTTTCATTTCTGACTCATTCTAGTCCTGTGAATTGTTTCACACAGGGACAGACCAACAGGAAGGAGAATCTCTCAGTTCTGCAGAACAATGTAATCAATTCAGGCATGCATGCAGCAGGAATAGTTGGCTTAGGCTTCCCAAAGTGCCATCTGTGAGAAAACCGATTTTTTAAATGACTGATTACAACAAAATGCACATTCTTTTTTCTATTTTTTTACATGGATGCATGTATATTGATTAAAATAAGTCCATTCTTGCTACATTAAATCAGAGTGTTGATAATTAGGCATCTGTGCACAAGGCTGAGAACATTAGGAGCACTAAAGAAACAAACAATAGTTTATAATAGGATCATTACAGCCATCTTAGCAGCACTTACAACATGTTTATTCAAAAATGAAATATGCCCTAAGGAAGAAAAACACCAACTATGGAACTCTGGGGATTTAAAATAAAAAGGTCACTTTTAAAGCCCTTAAGTAAATAATTTCAAACAACTCAGCAACAGCTCCCATTAAAAATAGACTAAGCAGCTAAAACAATAAAATGTGTTAATTGTACAATCTGGAATGCATCAAAAGGACAAGCACAGTCACCCTCATTACCTTCTCATTGTTCAAAGTGAAAAAACTCAGTATTAATCCTGACATACGTCTTGATGTATATATGCACAGCAAATATTTATGGTTCAGTGAGTGTCTCAGATTGTACACTGCCAAGAAGGAAATACTTGCAGCTGCAAGTAAAAGGTTAAAATAAACTGTGTGCATCTCTGCATCAGGTCTCCAGAAACCATTGGGTCAAGGGAAGTTTATAGGTCCTACTCCATGTGAGAACAGGAGACTGTGTGTCTAAGTGGTGGTGAAACTTATCACATACACATATGAAGACAGGACTCGGATTTACACACGTTATTTCTAATTAACCTATCAAAAAAGTTATCAAAACCTGCAGCACCCACAGGTTTTGATGGAACTTATGAAGCATTTTCACTACCCACTCACCAATGGGGTAGAGTGTTGGAGTCACCAAAAAAGTAAAGCACTTCTGTGGACTGAATTTCACCTCTTCTGTTTTCCCTCTGATGGCATATCCTCTTAGCATGTAACACAATCTTAATATTATTCTTTAATCCAAGGAATTAACTCAAAAGAACAGCAAAACGGCTCATGTGAACTCAACCTTCTGCAGCACTGGGTGAATTCCAGAAAAAGCCGAGAGATGTTGGCAGTACCTCAAAGCAGGCCTCTTCAGGCTCTGCGCCCAGGTGTCATGGTTTAGAAATGGTACTCCCCAATTCATGACCCCCACTGAGACTTTCCAAAACCACACGCTGCTCTCTCTCACTCCCCCTTCCCTTCCCTCTTTCCTGCTGCAGTGGGCTGGAGTTAAGAATTGGAGGCACGACAATATACTGCAAACGTCAATGAGATAAGAAACCTGCCTCCCCTCCCAATACGCAATATTAATGGGCTCCCTCCTCCATATTTCCTCCACAGGAAGAAACCCCTTTTCCCCCTGCTCCCGGAATGACCAGTGATGCGAGGTAGGACAAAATAACCTCCACATCCTAGCCACACTCCCTCCTGGCCCCTGCAAAAAATAACTATTGGCCCAGCTGGAATCAGGACATCAGGAGACATTACTTATACATTACTATTTTAGATTTAAAGATTGTCCATAATCACAAAGTCAATTAGGTTGGAAAAGGCCTCTGAGATCGAATCCAACCCATAATCTAACACCATGTCAAACAGACCATGGCACTGAGTGCCATGTCCAGTCTTTTCCTTAAATACCTCCAGGGACAGTGACTCTTGTTCCCATGTCTAATCATCCTTTCCATGAAGAAATTCCTCCTGATGTCCAGACTAAACCTCCCCTGATGCAGTTTGAGGCCATGTCCTCTCATGCTGTCACCAGCTGCCTAGGAAAAGAGGTCGACCCCCACCTGGCTACAACCGCCTTTCAGGGAGTTGTAGAGCGCGGTAAGATTTTCTCTGAGCCTTCTTTTCTCCAGGCAAAACACCTTCAGCCGCTCCTCATCAGACTTCTACTCCAGAGGCTGCGCCAGCTCTGTTGCCCTTCTCTGGACATTATCCAGAACCTCAATGTCCCTTCTGAACTGAGGGGCCCAGAACTGGCCGCAGGACTCGAGCCGCCCCTCACCCGCGCCGAGTACAGGGGAACGTCTCTAGACAACGCAGCTTTTCCCACAGGGTTTCACTGCCTCCCCAGGTGCCAAGTTCCAACTCTTCAAATCGCCAGCGACCTACTCCCTGTGCGCCAGGCGAACAGGGCAGGACGCGTCCCCGCCAGACCCGCCGAGCGACACCGCCTGAGGGCTGGCGGAAGGAGCCGGCGAAGCCCAACATGGCGGGAGGAGCAGCACCCCCGCCTCAGGTGCAGCCCCACCGCCGCAGGTGAACGCGGGGCGTCTGTCCCAGGGCTGTTGTGATTGATCCGCGGTGCTATCAATCACCTGTTTCCGCAGCAACACAGGCCCGCCTCGCGAGGCTCTCTCGGCGGTTGATTGGTCATCGCGACGGTGACGCGTGCTCCGGGGGTTTTACGGCCTTTGGTGTCGGGAACTGCCTGGAGAAGGCGGGTGGTGGGTCTGGCGGTCGGAGCTGTGCGCTGCCGCCATGACGTTCAAGCGGAGTCGTGACCGCTTCTACAGCACTCGGTGCTGCGGCTGCTGCCATGTGCGCACCGGCACCATCATCCTGGGCACCTGGTACATGGTGAGAGGCGGGGGCGGCCAGCGGCTGAAGGGGCGGCGGTGGGGGCTGTGCTCAGCGCGCTTGCGCGGGGGGCTCGGTGGGGCGGGGGAGCAGCGCTCGCGCGGCCGCTCTGAGGGACCGCAGGCGTCCCGCTCCCCTCGCCCGGGGAGTTGATCCCTTTTGTGAGGGGCCGCGGGGTCCCGCCCCCTTCGTCCGGGAAGTTGTTCCCTTTCAGCAACCTCTGTTGTTTCCCCCTGAGGTAGTTGGGGGAAGCTCCACGAGGGGATTTTCTGGGGTCACCCGGCGGGGCTCGGGTCCCTCTTCTTTCCCGTGGTCTCCTTTGGGCTAACCAAGCCATGCAAAGGGGACCTGAGCTCCCCTTTAGTGTTTGGAAAAAGAAAGTGAAGAGAAAGTTCAGAGTGTTTTAATCTGCGTCTCAGAGGGATTGTATTGCTGTTCCTTTTCTTGGTTTGGGGGGGAATTGAAACTTTTATTGAGTCTTGAGCGTGTCCTTGGTAAGGGAGGAGATTTGGGGGAGACTGGAATTTGGGCTATATTATAGGAGAATAAGATGTGGTACCCTTGAGTGATGTGTAATCTCTGGGAGGAAAACAAGTGTCTCCAAAATGAGCAAGAGCTTTGTGGCAGGGAAAGTTCTTGGTTATTACATATTCTGTTCTCAGCACAATGATTGAAGAGCAGTGGAAACAAATTTGGCTCCCAAAACGCCTCTTTTTTCTGACTGGTGAGTGCTTTCTGTCCGAGAAAGAGCTATGGTAGTGAAGATGAAATGTTAGAGGTAAAGTTCTGAACTAGAGTGAAATACAAATGGGAAAACAGTACCAGCAAGTTAAAGGCCTGGAGCCCTAACTTCCCTTGGTTCCCTTTAAAGGGGACCTGAGCTCCCCTTTATCGAAGTGATTTCCTCATCTTTCCTTCCCCTTAGCCTCGTGGGCAGGAAAAATGAGAGGATGGTTTACAAAAGTTGCATCATAGCTTTTCTGTTCTCCTGAGACTGTAATCAAAACTTTTATTCTCCTTTACCCTTTTCCAGATTGTAAGAAACAAAGAATGCTGAACTTTTGTGTTGATATGAAACAGCCATGCACAGAAACTGTGTTTAGAGGCATGGGGATTTTGACTTTGGAGAGTTCGTGGTTCATGTTCAACAAATTTGGGGACATGATTTATTTTTATGCATCTTGGTCTCTCAGTGGGTAAAAAAAATGTACAGGCAAACAAAGTGGCTGGAGAGAGAGAGGACCTGAGAAAAAGGCAAGGTAGTAGGTTGGAAAAGTAGCAAAACTTCAGGGAAAAGGTATTTCTTTTTCAAAAAGAAATTGGACAAATGTCTTGGTACTGATTAACTATTATGAGTTATTTAAAATGAAAAATAAAGTCCATTGTAGTATTGAGAATCAAACTAATTTTGAAACCTGATGGATGGAGTTCAAGAATATGCTTCTGGTACCTCAAGTAAAAGCACAAATCCTTAACAGTAAGGAGAACAGTAATCCTTGTTGCAGAACAAAAGCACCTCTTTGCCTTCCACGCTGCTATTCCTGTTCGCGGGAGTGTTCGTAAACCCAGAAACTTGCTGGGGTCGGAGGACAGGGAGATGTTTCTGTGGCCATAGACCAACTTCTGCCGTGCTTATGTTTCCTCGTGTTGCCTGGATGCGGCACCTCTTTCTTCTGTCTGAATGTGTGCTGGGGACGGTGTGAGCTGCGGCGGGCACCCGTGAGGCTGAGGGCGGAGTGCGGCTTTGATCTCGAGTACCCGCAGCGACTCGGTCTGCTAGACGGAAAAGTAGAGTTCATGGTGGCAGGGGGCATGCGGAGCGCTTCATAGGTGCGGGTTTTTATTAAAAAATCCTCCTATATTAGGTGTCTCAAAAACTTCGTTAAACTGCAGGTTGAACATTTTATCTAGTTCTCAGCTGTCACCTGGGAAAGGGTGAGAACTTTTAAGTCTGGCAGCTGTTGGCTGTTTGAGCTGAAGTAAGGTTGTAACAGCAAGCTTTAGGTGGTCTTGCCTAGTGCTTTAAATCAGAATTCAACTATAAATTATACTTTTTTGAAGGCAAAATACAGTTTGGACAGTGAAAGTTAAATTTATTTGTCTGCTGCCAGACTTCGAAAAAAAATGGCCCAGAATATGTCAGGTTGTTTAGACATGTAAATTAATGCACAATTTAAGTATAGCTCTAACTTAGTTTTTCAAGTTCTTATGAGAAGTATTTCTAAATCAATTAAATAATCTCTGCTTGTAAGTTATGGTGGGACAAATAATAATAACTTTCTGTGTAGGATGGTGGTTTTTGCTTTATGGGTTTGCTGGGGTTTTTTGTTTGTATTTTGTGTGTTTTGGTTTTGTTGGTTTCTTTGAAGGATGTAGCTTTTTGGACGGGGAGAATGTTTAGTTCAACAATAACTTTGTGTTACTGAAAATCCTGCTATTTACTGCATAAACTGTGTTCTCGTGCAGTGCAGTCCTGAAGGAATTTGCTATCAAACTTAAAATGGAGTCCCATAGCAATCTACTCCAGATGTTTTAGTAAGATAAGACTTCGGTCTGCTTGTTACATGTCTTATATAACCATTTCTTTAGGCATTTTCCTATTCCTTTTTTATTTGTATACTCTTAAATTGTGCATGTAATTAACTTTTCTCCTCACTAAACCAGTGTTTTCACTGTCCTTGTGTACTTTTGCAAGTCCAGAGAGAACAAGGACTATCTTCTAAAATGTCCGCTGCTGATGCTGTGTGATCAAAGTGTCTTAAGCATGCTTCTGTCCATGTGCTGCTGCTGTTTGTGATCAATAAATAAAAGTGTATTTACTAAAAGGCATGTTAAGAACACTTTTGGCAGGATTGTACTTGAGTTCCAGGACTGAGAAAGCTTGGTTAGCTCTGCAACACCCACTGCTGTTCTGTGTAGGAAGGAAAAAGAAACCTCCTGTTCCTCTCTCCATAATTGCAGTCGTGTTGCTTTGAAGTTTGTTTCTTCCTGTAAACTTTCATATTGGGCACTGTGCTTTCCAGAAACCGGAAGCATGAACACTGCACTGGTAAAAATGGGATCAGAGTTCAATAAACAGCCTAAAAGCCAATAGCATTGTTTTGGAGGGAGGGGCTGGTGCGTTCTGGCAGCAAACTCCAGCATTGGAGTCAGTGATGCAATTGCCGCTGGTTAGCGGGAGCTCGAGGGGGATCTTTGGAATCGTTTGTTCACTGCACAAAATCGACAGAAATGAGCGAGTCTAACTGGTCTCAGTCTAATACTGGTAGTGCTAGAGGCTCTGAAGTACCCTATTTAAAATCACTCTTTTTCAGTTTTTATTATTTCAATATTATAATAAACTAAACCAAATGAGAATCTCCATCTTGTTTGTTTGTTTTTCCCTTGGGAACATGTCTAGAGAAAAAATACTGGAAAAGTGAAAGGGAAATTAGTGTAGTAGTGCAAGGCAATTTCCCTCCTTCCCCTCATAAAAGGATATTAGCAAGTTATAAGTAGCAATTCTTGATTTTGCCCAAGTCACTCAGAGTGCTTGGGGAAAACTAGACTTTATGTTCAGGCCTCCAGAGAGATGAAAACTTACATGATGAGGCATTAAGTGTATACTGTGGAGCTAAAACTCACAAATAAAAAGGCTAATGCTTTTGATAGTTCCACAGTCTTTTGAATTCTAATCATATGGAGAGCTAATATTTCTGTTACATATATGTAATAAATGCTGACTTTCTAGTTGAGACTTTTGAGATTTTGGCCATTTGAATTTTGATACAAGCTACACCAAACTGTTAAACTTAGCTATCCTAAATATAAAGATGTAAAATACTCCTTAAACCACTATGAAACTAAATTAAGGTTATTTTCATCTTAACAGAATAATTTTTTGAATAAGAATTTGATCATGCACTTTGCAATTTTTTTTGTTACTATTTTGATTTTCTAGCAAAAAAGACCAGGATGAGGCTTCTGGGATTTGAGGTGTTACCTTAGAGTGCTGCAGTATCCACTGAGTGCTGTCTCGTGAGGTTTGGGGGGTTTTTGGGTTTGTTTGGTTTTTTTGAGGGGGAGATAGTGGTGGGTTTACTCCTCAAATTACACTGAGGCATAGATGAGTTACGTTTCTACGTAGACATTTTCGAACATGCATTTGATTTGTAGTGTGTATGTACTTAAAAGCTCTAACAATGTTCTGTGGTCCAAACCATATTCTTGCTGCCTGTTATGTTGATTATTTTGAAATGATCCTTGTGGTCTTGCTGTTATCAAGCTTCTGAGAAAGAATGGAGATAGTTAAAATAGAGGGTCTGGCTCTGTAGCTCTTAATTGAAATCCATATGTTGAATGTTTGAAGTGCTCAGTGTTGTGATGGATTTGTAAACAGCAGTAATGGAGTACTGGAAACCCTGAGGTGTTAATTGGCAGAGGTTTGGGATTGTTTGTTTTTGTTTAGATTTGTTTTGGTACGTTGCTATTTTTATTCAGTCGCATAGATTCTAATAGATTGGATTTTGAATGACTCTTATTTTCTGTTCTACTTGCATACCATTTCAGGTTGAGAAAATAAACCTTTAATACTTGGAACCACACTCAGTAACTAGTGAAATTACTAAGGACTTTGGTATGCTGAATTAGGAGCACAGATAGGATGAAAATTTTAAAAAAAAAGTGACTAATACGGAATTACAATCTCAAAATTCCAAGGCATTCAGGTTTTTCAGTACTTTTACAGTAATTCAGATGCTGTTTGCTCTTTATCTTGAGGCACCCTATCATGGCAGTCGAACTCAGGACTATAAACAATAGTCATGTGTGTATAAATAATGATTTGGCTGTAATTGAACATGTCCTTTTGTGTTTTATAAAGTAGAGATGACTGTTTTTTTTCAACTGCCAGAGACCTTTTCCTTGACATGGGCTTTTTGAAACAAATACAGTGCAGAAAGGTATTTTCCAATACCCCCAGCTCACTCACAGAGAGGAGGAAATGGAAGGGTTCAAAATAGGAGGCTGGAGTACAAAAGGATGAACCAGGTGGGAGATGATAGTGATCCATATATGTGACTAATGGTGAAGCAAAATAAGATTTAAAGAGAAGAATCAGATGAGCAAATTGACAGTTTGCTCTGTAGGAAGTGTCCTGTGAAAATACACGCATTTCAAGGCTAAAGGTATTGGTGGTTAAACAGAGTTTTTCACTGCCAGCTGTTTTGGCCACTATGTTTTATATTCCAAGGCATAAAATGCCTTCTAAAAATACAAGTGGCCCAAAATAGCTGAAAATTCTAGCAGGTTTGTGTAATACATGATGAGATTATTGCATTTCTACCAAGTGACCAAATTTGATTCCACTAAAGGGTTTGTTTTAGCAGACAGTGCAAGCAAGCTTATCACCACGTGTCTCTAAACCCCTGGGAAGAAAAGAAGAAAAAACCAATAAAAACAGTGAGGGGGGGAAAAAAGTTATAGGAACTGTGAGTCTCAAAATTTTCAAAAGGTTCATGGGCTTTTTCCTTACTGAAATCTTCAGTAATTGTACATAGACTTGCCTCCATTATTGACTCCTGGAACCAGGCCAGTAGAAGAAGAAATACCTGGCAAATATTCTTAAGTTTTGAGAAACTGCAAACTGTTTTGTTTTGGTTTTTTTTTTTTTTGGTTTTTTTTTCCCTTTTTAGGCTAATTGGAGTGGATCCTGCTGGTGATGGTGATGGTACTGAATACTGATTGGAAAACGTCTGCAGCTTGGAAATACCATCATGACTTTTTTTGTGTTACGCAACCTTTGGCATGTTTGTCCGGATATTAGTAACAGAAACTATGTCCCTGTAAATCTTGAATACATTATAAATGCTGTCAAGGCAATTTTACAGAGCCTTAAGCTACTTTTGATTCTTTGAGCTCTTAGTGAACACATTTCTGGTGTGTACCAAAATGGGGCAACAGGAGTCCTAAGTAGCAGCGTGAGGGAGAAGGACTGGTGAGCACACAGCCCATGCTGAATGCATACACATTTTGGGGGTTGATCTTTGTGTGAAACTTCTTAACTTCCCCTGTGGTTGTGTAAACTTTTCTGATAAGGACTGACAAGGTTTTAATAAGTGATCTGGAAAGGAGAGGGAGATGTTCTCTCTAGCTTATTACATCTGCAAAATGGCAGAAACATAGTACTTTATTTTTGTGTTAAATGAACTCAATTTATTGTAGAAAGCAGAAAGTCTTTCCAAATGTTCCTCATTCTGTACCTTTACCTTCCTGACCTTTTTTAACTGTTTCCAGTTTTCCAGTAGGCAAATCTGTACATTCATCAAGCAGCATCGACTTAATTATGTAATTTGAATCCCTAGGAACCTTACAATCCCCTCAATTTGCAGAGTTACTTAGTTGTGATTCATTGAACCTAGCAAGTGCTCTGTGCTCTTTGGGTCGTTTTGGTAGTGGTTTAACTAAAATAGGCTTGAAATTTAACTGTGAGTTGGACACTTTTTTTTTTTCTTCCACATACAGGCAAAGGGAAGAGTTTATTTTTAACTGAAATAAAGGCTTATTAGTGGTCGTTAAAAAGATCTTAGCTGTTACAATGTAATTAACCTTAAGTTAACTGTGATCTCTCTCAGGTGGTGAACTTGCTGATGGGCATCTTGTTGACAGTAGAAGTGACTCATCCTAATATGGTGCCACCTGTTGATATCCAGTATGAAGTCCTTGGAAATTACTATGCTTCCGAGAGAATGGCTGGTAGGTCTAGAACTCTGCTGGCTGATTGGAATATAAAGCATGCAGTGTTATGGATTTGCCTTACACTAGGGTGTAATATATGCATACACCTTTTAAATATGCTTATCTTGTTTTGTGAATTTCTCTTTAATTATACTAGGACTGAATTCTTTAACAAGAATAAACAAAGAAATTTAATGGACTATTATTTTAACTTCATAATATACCCAAGCATCTTAAGTGATCAGGTTTCTTGGCCTTCTAATGCTTTGAGTGTTGAAGTATGTGTAGGACATCTGATTCACTTTCTTCATCAACATTAATTATCTTTGCTGTCTCAGTAAAACAAACAGCATAAAACAAGTTTAAAGACTTTTTTCCAAGAATTTTTGGTGATCTTCATAGATCAGGAAAGAGCTTAGTGCTATTGTGTATGAATTTACTAAGAAGAAAACTATGATACCTTTCTAAAAAAGCAGAATTGGGATGTCAGGTACTTGAGTGGAACGAAAGTGTTTTTCTAAGTTTCACCTGCGGAATAAATGAAAGAGAAAGCACCATGAGCAGAATTAAGGCTACTTTTCACTCTGTTACTAAGTGTATGATGTGTACAGGTGTAATGGGGTATCAAGCTTTTTAACTATTGAATCTGTAAACTTGTGCATATGCTTTGCTTCTCTTGGTTTTAAAAGTGCAGAAATACATGGTGTGGCACTTCCAATCTACCTCAGTCTGTTGTATTACATGAAAATGTAGGGAGGGTCAGATTCAGTGAAGATAAATAGTACAGCACAAAACCAGGCTTTGAACATTTTGTGTTTTAATGACCTGAGTTGATGATCTGTCAGTTCTGACATGTGACTGTAACTCACATTTATTAGTAATGAAATAAGAGTGGGAGCAAGGACCAAATTCTTCAGAAAGCTAAGATACTAAGTAAAATCACAGCAGGTGTTTGTAAAATGTCATATATCTGTAATGACTGTTGGTGTACTTGGTAGCCTTAAGCTTACATGAGTGCAACATGCTTCTGAAGCCGAAGGTGCTTTCTTTGCTCTTTAGGGTAAAATCTCTGTCACATGCTTTTGACTTAAAATTTCTTATTCCTTATGTTGAGATCTGGGCTAGAGGGTTTTGTGTCTATGAAAGAATATTACAGGTTTTATTGTGCTTGTGGTTATTGTGAGTAATAAATCCTCAGAAGACAACCACACTTAGAGGTGATTGCTGAGACTGATCAACACAGTGCATGTCAGATATGGGGGGGGCTCTTGATGTCATTTGTGTATGTAGATGTTTTTACCTTGGTGCACTGAATTGCTTATGTAAGTGCTTCCATAATGTGTCTTTTCATATTAATTGCAGATCATCTCTTTTTCAAGTAGGGGAACCGCAAAACTTATGCTTGAATATTGCTAAAAACCATTAATTTACCACATCTATAGACTCTCAAACTAGTGTCTTTGTGTTTAAAAAAGAACATGTATAATCTAACTTGTGGAAAGCAGCCGTGCTTTTGTCATCAGTAACTGTGATGCACAAGGAGAATCTTTATCATGCTGTCTCCATGAGTGTCCTGGATTTTTCTACAAGTTGGTTTCTATTCAGCTGCCTTTCCTTGTAAATAGTGGGATACCTTCCACACAGTGATTTCCTGTTTCCCTAGTGTTACTGAAGGAGCAGTGCTGTTCCCACTGCCAATGACCAAATTACATAACTAAACAATTTTCAAGTGTAAAGGTTGATAGTGTGTTAGCTTCACTTAAGATTCTGTCCAGTTGTAAAGTTAATCACTAACTTTTACCACTGACGCATATTGCAAATTAGCATCATTATGGTGCGTTAGTGTCCAACTATGTCAAGCTTCTAATTGGTGCTTCTGGGCTTTAGTCAGGCTTTTGATTAAGGTAGAGGGATTTTTCCAAATAGTTGTAGGTTTTTGTGAACCAGATTTTTTTTTTGTTAGAATCTGAGCTGCTCTATTCTGCTGCTAGTAGTTGGCACAGATGAATCAGTTGAGAACAGATTATAGTAATGGACAGAGCTGGGGTACCTGTCAGCCACAGTGTGACAATTCCCGGAAATGACTGATTCTTACTGTTTTTCTTTTAATGCAGAAAATGCCTGTGTTCTGTTTGCTATCTCCCTTCTCATGTTCACAATCAGTGCAATGATGGTGTATGGTGCCATTGCTGTAAGTATATTTATAATCCTTGGGTTTAAAGTTGCTACTTGATTTTTTTAACTAAATAATTTACAGGCTTCTCATTTTTTCTATTTCTTCTTAGCATCGTGTAGGGTGGCTGATCCCATTTTTCTGTTACCAACTCTTTGACTTTGTGCTCAGTTGTCTGGTTGCCATCAGCTCTCTAACTTACTTGCCCAGAATCAAGGATTACCTGGATCAGTTGGTAAGTATTCAGCTCAAGTTGATATTTTACATTTGAAATTAAAGTTTGTTTTGATTGGATCAGTGACTGAGCTACAGGTCCCTATGTGTTGAGCCATATTTGGTAGGGAAGGGGAAGAGAAGTGTAGGTAAGGATTCCCACAGCATTACACATGGAATTTGAGATTCCAAGGTTTCTTTTTTACATTCTGTGTGTCTCTTCTCAAGTTGCAACAACACTTTCTAAGGAAACTGCAGTGGAGTTCTCACTAACATTGCCTGTGATTTAACTGCAAGAAGAGTCAGTGGATAGAATATACTATAGTAGGAGCCACAAGCTCTGGCTGGCTGGTGTGTTGGTCTGTTCAAGTAGATGTTTAAAAACAAGTTATTTTTAAAACAGATTAAATGTTAGATTGGTGTTTAAGAGAGGCTTTGTTGCTGTGGTCAGGGAAGAAAGACTGAGGTTTGCAGAAGTTCTGTTTCGACCCTTCCAAGTTTGGGGGTGACTTCTCAGGCTGCACACCTGTCTGTTACAGGTTGGACTGACAGGATGTAATTAACAATAAGTAATTAAAGAGTTTTAGAGGACCATAAGTACAAATACTGTGCTGCAGTTGGGAAAAGGAATCTTGTGGCTATCTGTATTGGGATGAGACTGATCAAGTGACTGATCAAGGGACACAGACTGTACTGTAGTAATCTGCTCTTGCAGAACAGAGGCAGGATAAATACTATGCTTTGTGGGAGGATAAAGAGGAAACTTGTTAGAAATGGAACTCTTTGTTTTGAGGGAGTAGTTTATGCAAGGGTTTGTTTTATTTAGTGTGGAGTTTGGATGTTTTTTTTATCATATTTGACTGTGCAGTGTTCATTATCTCCTCCCTTTCTCTCCCTTCCCCCATTTTTTTCATTAGCCGGATTTCCCTTACAAAGAAGATCTCCTTTCTTTGGACTCCAGCTGTCTCTTGTTTATTGTTCTGGTGTTCTTTGTTTTATTTATCATTTTAAAGGTAAGTTAAAATTTAATCATGTGTCTGTTGCAAGAGTTAAAATTTATTAAGATGCTGTCAATTGGAGTTAATTCTCAATGCTGAATTCAGAACCCAGCTGCCTTCTTAATGCTGAGGTAAGAAATTCTTTGAGCACAATTGTTAGGATGTTCAGTTCTGGTATGACTTAAGTCTAAGACGTTGTGTACTGTCTTCAGCTAACTTGTGTGTGTGCAGTGGAGTGTGCTTATGTAGCTCTGCCCTCCCTGAGTAGAAAGGAGGAATGCAAAAAGACTTCATACCATCTCTTTGTTTATGTGGAGATAATTTTAATATTTGTAATTAAGCTTGTAGTGAAAGAATACTGAGTTAATGCATACAAGTTTCTAAAAGTGTTTAAAGTCTCTCACTGTGCCTAACAAACCAGGGTGCAAGGTTTTGGAAGGAAGATGATGGAATGAGGAAATGCAGAGGTTAATTCAGAGCTGCATCTTCCTCCCTACTGAAGGGTGCTATTACCAGTTATTTTCTTCCTGAAGATCTAAATACAGAGGTGTTCATTTGAATTATAAAATCTCTTGCATAGACAAAGCGTATTAGAGAAATGTATTGATAATATACATTGGCCATGATACTATTCCTTTATTGCATTCAGATTGCATTTAAGAAAAAATGTAATTACGAAAAATAATTTTACTGGGTTTTTTAATACTTTATCCAAGAGGAATGTCTAGCTGGGGGAGTGGAAGCCTAACACAGTAGATAACATGTGTGTATTGATTGGGAAATTTGGTGCCTTTTGTACAAAGTGCTAACTTGCCAGTGAGAGATTTGGAGAGATGAATGTTACACAAATTAATAATAAAAACCCCTAATTGTCATCATATCATGATAGTGCTTCTTTCTGCAGCAGTCAGTGTTGACTCAGAGTTCAAGGTTCTTGGCTCTACCATCTCCCTGCTGCCTCAGTTGTGTGTTTGAGCCCTTTCCTTCACACTGGCAGTTAGCTGGAGAAATAGTGCTAACTCTGAGGGATGAGTGGGATTGCACTGCTGGCTTCTCCTCCTGGCAGGTTTGGACTGAGATACACAGAAGCATTAGCCAGTTGGGGCTTAATTTGATGAGCTCTGCTGAGGCAGAAAGAGAGATTAGTTGAATGGAACTGTGGATTCTTTTGCTAAAACCTGTGCAGTGCATCCTCTTAGTCACTGTGGCAGCAAAGCTAACTGGAGAGCAACATAGGTATGCGGCCAGGTCTGTGAAATAGCAACCATGCTTCAGATATATATTGCCCGAGTTGATTTATGCTCCTTTTTATCACAGGAATGTAATCCAGCATCTAATTTCTGAATCAGCCAATGCATATGAGGTGTTTAAAAAGAAATATCTCTTTTTTCAGGCGTATCTAATTAACTGTGTATGGAACTGCTATAAATACATCAGCAACAGAAATCCGACAGAGATTGCTGTGTACCCTGCTTTTGAAGCTCCTCCACAGGTAAAATGTCTTTTTGAGATAAAAGGAACCAATATCAATAATTTTGAAGTAGAAAATCACCACATCCATGTGTGTTTCCAAGCCTAGTCCAGCTAAATTCTAAAAAAAGACTGGAAAGATAAAAAATTCTAAGGCAGCTAATTTTGAGGGAGTTATTTCTTAGCTAAATTCTGACAGTGCCTGCTGCTGTGCAAAGTCAGGATGTAGTGGGGTGTGGAATGAGTGACTCAGGGTTAGGCTTAGCAGAGCAGTAAACTGCTCCTGCACCTTCCTTCACTTCCTCATTTGCTTACTAGGAACAGCAGTAAGTTCTTAAAATAACTTTGCCTGCAACAGAGGATTAAGTTGCTGATGGGGCATGTATGCTTTTGTTCTGTTTTTTTTTTCTTTCTTTTTTCTTCATTTGGAGTCTTCTGCATTAATCACTTCAAAATGTCTTCTCCCTAGTATGTTCTGCCAACCTATGAAATGGCAGTGAAGATGCCTGAGAAGGAACCTCCGCCTCCCTACATACCTGCCTGAAGCAATTTTTATGTTCGTTAAATCTGTACCAGCTTCCTGGGGGGTTTTGTCTTTTAATCTTGCAAAACTGCTTAAGTAATAGAAATATCCAGGGCTTTAGGAGCAAACTGTTCTGTTTAAAATATGTTTGATATAAACTAACTAAGCAAAACACATCTGAGTGATTTTGTTACTTTAATTTTTGTTCTCCCTAATGCTCTTAAACATTTTATTGCCTTAGGGCCTTACGCCTGCAAGAACTTATGCATGTGACTAACTTGTGGCTTTTAATAATACCAATTAAGCCACTCTGATTGAAGTTAGCTACAATTATAAGTGTTTGCAGGATTGTGCTCTTAATTTATATTAATTTTTTAAAGTAGTTCATAAAGACAATCTGATTGCGCAGCAAAATGACAGTTTGCCTTTATCCATTTTTGGAAGGGAAGGGTTTGAATGTGGTATATACGTGACTTTTTTACTTTGCACTTTTCTCATATGTTATCTTACCTTTTATTGTGTTTTTTTTGGTTATCCTGTCTTGAAACATAGTATTTTTGAGGAACAGGTGAGGGTGGCACCGGAGTTCTATTACAATGAGCTGGGAATGCAAGAAAAATAAATAGAAATGTGGAAGATGGTTGCATGCTTCTAATCTTCTATGTATTTTCCTCTTTGTGATAAATGATACTTAAATAAATCTTTTACAAAATGTTTATCAGTAGTGTTGGTTGCTCTGTTTGGTGGCTTGCTTGTTTAAGTGCTTCAGTGTCCTGCAGTAAGTCCAACATACTTAGTTACACTTTTAGTGGTTGATCCATTCTTCAGCAGAAGTCCTTCAGTCGATGGAGAACATGGATTCTCTCTAACACACAAGCCTGTGTTTAGAGCCGTCACATTTCAAGTATTTGGTTGTCTTCCACTTGTCTGATTGGTACTTAGACATGAGCTGGCAAAAGGGAATTGTACTGGAGACTTTGAGCCCTTGGGGAAATCTGATGTCTGGTCAGCTCAGGTGTTAAGAGCAGAACAGATACCCCGTAGGACTACAACATTATTTACCTTGGAAAGTGCCCAGAGTTGTTGGAGATATGCCATAACTTCAGTGATGTTCTTCTACAAAAAACCCCAAACCGAAAAACCAAGCTACACACAAGTTTCTACTCTTCCTCTTTTGTAGCAAGAGGTGTAAAGAGGTAAAAGATACTTAGTGATTTAGTATGTCTGAAGAAATAAAACATCATTCTGCTTTGGAAGAGAAAAGGTACCTGGTGTTAAAATCTGGAAAAAGGGATTCACATTGTTACAGCATATAGTTTGTGGGGTTATTACTATATTTTCAGTACATACCTGTGTACACGTTTAAAAATGCTCTGTTAGGGGCCTGGTATCAGCAGTAGTTTTCCCATTAACTGGGGTGCTGCCTGTGAGAGCACTTTGAACTGCAGTGGTCTCAGACCCTCTCTGGCACTGTTGTGCCAGTGCCCTTCCTCCTGGGTACCCAGAGGGAGTGCTGGTGGCAGCTGCTCTCTGTTTCCACATTCTGAGGAACTGCTTTGGATATGGACTCCCAGAGAGATTCCAAACCCAGGACGTCTTTAGATGCTGCCACAGACTGCTTAAATGTGACTTCGGAGGGAGGGAGGAGGGGAGGATGTGAAACATTACTGTGGTTTCATGTGGTCTAAGAAGAAGAGCTGAAGCTGTTGGGGAGTTGGGTGCTGCTCAAGTACAGATTCCAGCACACTCTGCTCTGGATCCCTCTGCAGGAAGGGAGTGTGTGTGTGTGTGTCTGACCATGAGTGGGTGAAGAGCTCTTGCCAAGGGCTGGCTATTGAGACTGTCCAAGTGGGTGGCTGACCATGTGGGTGAGCTGTATTTGGCAGCATCAGGCACTGCCTGAAATTTGTCTGGGGTGTGTGTGCATGTGCTCCTGCTCAAAAAGCTGCAGCCTCTTCTGGGTGAGAAAAGCATTATACTCCCCTGGAGCTCTGTCCTGTGGCTTTGTCCTGCTTGGAGGGTGGTGGTCCCTCTTCCCTGCTGTCGTTTGTAGCCTTTGGGAATGTGATGGTGGCCTCTTCTACTGTACCTTTGAGGTAGGACTTGATGAAGTGAGTCAGTGCCTGCCTGATTCTGTACAGCTGGTGGGTTGGTGGTTCCTCTTCTAAATCAGGGCTCACTGTTCCCCTGATAGAGGTGATTGCAGAGAACAAGGATCCTGCAGTACAACAGGATATAGATTTGGCAAAGGTGTCTTCTAAAGCCCTATGCTGGAGATCAGGGTGCCTTTGTGCCCTAAGCTGTGCTTTCTGTTGAAGCTCACTGCAGCTTCCTGCAGGAACTGGCAGGAGTTCCATGAACCCGACAAAATGCCCTTGGTCAGATTTGGCAACAGAGCAGTCAGTTCCTTGTGCCTCGGTGATCACACTGGGAGCTTTTCTCCCGTTCTTTGCAAATACTGCCCTGGAGACTGAAATACAAATTAGCCTGGACCAAACACTTCTGGTGAAGGAAGAACGATGTCTCAGCTCCCCCTGCACCCAGGTTTGAACACTGCTCTGGCCCTTCCCCAGGTTCCCAACGAGGAACTCTAATCCTCGCCCCCTTCCCTCTCCCGGCGGTTCAGCGCCCGTCGGGGCGGGGGAGCGAGGGCCACCGGCCCCCCTGGGGAGGAGGCGGCGGGGGCGGCCGATGCCCTCTCGGTGTCCCGTCCCCCTTCCCCGGCTCGNCCGCTCCTCCGCAGGTACCGCACCCGCGGCACCGCCGCCCGCCCGCTCCGCTCCGCGCTGCGCTCGCTGCTGCCCCAAACCCCGCGTAGCTCTTCCCTGCCTGTGCTCATTGCTCCGAACACCTTTATTTCCGACTCATGGAAGGACCAGGTTGCTGAAAAGCTTTTTTTTCTTCTTACTCTTAAAAATTCTTCTACCTAAAAACTCTGCATTGGGTCTTTTTTTTTTTTTTTTNAAGGCAAAATTGAGCTACAGGATGCATATAGAATGATATAGAATATACCTATTCTATATAATATTCTATAATATAGAGTATTATATAGAATATACCTGGATAGGATCCTAGATTCTTCTGGTCTATTAATCCATCCAAAGGCAAAATCGACTCTGCTGCTGTTCTTCCTGAGGGACTTTGTGCAAGTTCATTTTTTCCCTCTGTTTTCACTTGAATAGGAGAAAAAAAGTTTCTAATGCCTTGAAAAAAAGAAAAGGTGCTGTTTTCACCTCTACTTTTAAGATACTTGTGAAGATTTTTTAAAATATCAGCTGGAATGGAATAATAAAAGTGAACACACTAGTAGCCAGGACAGGTGTGTCAGGTTCCCAAAACAGCCCTCAAGGGGTGAACTCAAACTGGAAACCTCATATTTTGCTATTTAATGCACTGGTGATCCAGAATGTCTCTTTTATAGAAATACTCTTGTTTTGGGTTGTCCACTTTTCAGCTCTAAATCCAAGCTTGATGATAGAAATTAAGTACATGATATTGTCAGTGTCAGGACATGGTATCAGGACTGGGAGTGTGCATTTTGGCTGCCTGCTGTCACTGTCTTGATTGGTTTTTCTTTTCCTAGAAGTGATGCTGATCTCCGGTCTGAGCTATGGCTTTTCTGCTTCTGTCTAGATTTATATGGCAGTGAGGAATTTTAGAAATATGTGTGTAAATGTTCATTTTTACATGCAAAATTAATTTGTAAGTAATTTCACTTTTCTCTCTGCTCTACAAGCCTTAAAACACTAAAAATTTCCAAAGAAGCCTTTTTACAGCATCATTTGTGACTTTTTCCTGTTGGCCTTTATTTTTTCCTGTTGTGTATTTTGGATTGCTATTTACAAACAAGAAATAATTCCTAATTATGAGTTTATATTGTTACTATCCTAAAAATATTAGGATTTGTTCCCTGTGTGGTCTACTCAGATGTTTTGCCATTTTATTTCTTTATTTTATAAAAACTGGCATTCAGGCTTTATGAAAATAAACAGTAAATACATTTTTATATAATTGCTCTGTCTCTGTGTTGGCTGTTACTTGAAAACCACAGCCCTTTGTTTCAAGGATAATTAGACATTTTGAGGGCTCAAATGTGCACCTATCTATTAATCCTTAGAAAAGTTCAGTTATTTATTACTTGTCAAAATTAATATTTAAGAATATCTGATGTGTTCCTCACTATAATTTGAAGCCTCTTCATAAAGAATAAACTGACATTATCTGGTAGGAGTAGTTGCACTGCCCTTGGGTGAGAGCTCCTGTCCTGTGTAGGAGATGACTGAAGCATTTTCCTCCCTTCTCGACAGACACTGCCTGTAAGAACCGGCCCCTAGACCTTGTCTTCATTGTAGACAGCTCCCGTAGCGTCCGACCTGAAGAGTTTGAGAAAGTCAAAATCTTCTTGTCAGAAATGATCGATACCCTGGATGTTGGTGAAAGAACAACGCGTGTGGCAGTCATGAACTACGCGAGCACTGTCAAGGTGGAGTTTCCCCTCCGGACCTACTTTGACAAAGCCTCTCTGAAGGAGGCTGTGTCTCGCATTGAGCCCTTGTCTGCTGGCACAATGACCGGCCTTGCCATCCAAACTGCCATGGATGAAATCTTCACTGAGGAAATGGGCACCCGGCCAGCAACCTTCAACATCCCCAAGGTGGTCATTGTTGTGACAGATGGACGGCCACAAGACCAGGTTCAGGATGTGGCGGCAAGTGCCCGGACAGCTGGCATCGAGATCTATGCGGTTGGGGTGGACCGGGCGGACATGCAGTCCCTGAGGATAATGGCCAGTGAGCCCCTGGATGAACATGTCTTCTATGTGGAGACCTATGGCGTGATAGAAAAGCTGACATCCAAGTTCAGGGAGACTTTTTGTGGTAAGGGGATCGGTCCAAAAGAGTAGTGTAACTTGGCTCCTTTTGACTTCTGCTGTGGTTCCACTCCCTAAGAAAGAAGTTTTTCATAAGTGTTATGTATCACATCTAAATATTTCCTTTACCATGCATTGGGCAAACAAGCCAACCCTTTTTTTCAGTGGAGGCCAAGTAATGGCCTTTCATTTTGAATAGTGACCTTAGTGCAGGTAATAGACCTGACTTGAGTGGACCTCCTGGCAGTTGGTCAGATTTAGTGTAAGAGAAATCACAGCAATCTGGATGAGGTTTGAATGCATATATTTACTAAATTACTGAAGAGCTGTGCAGGCTGCTCACTTCTTTTACCATATCGCTGGAAAGCAAGGAGGGTGGGAATGTGTAGCTGAAGGGATTCCTTATAGATTCAGGGTAGGAAAATCAGTGTGGCAGGTAAACCACTACACTGGCTTGAGCAGTCTGGTGCAGGATAAAGTGCCCAAACACGGCGTTAGGTCATCTTAGGACGGGCTTTTACTCCTTAGGCTCTGCTGGGTTTTTCCAGTGTGCCAGGCTCACATCTCCGTCTGTTGCTCTGCAACTTGATTTAGACAAGGAACTCTGGGATGGGATGAATTAACTTCACTTTTTCAGGACTTGTAAAAATACTGTATGTATTTGGTTTAGGCTAGAACTTCACTAACAATGCTAGGCCAGAGTGGGCTGTTATTGTCATTTACAGGGAAAAAAAGGTCATCTGGAGTATTTAGAACTGCCTATAGATAGCTGTGACATAGCCCTACTCAAACAAAATCAAGTAACAACTTTTCAACAGTTAAAAAACTTGTGCAAAGCAGTTTTTTCTAGTAAGGTTCTAAGAAATTTACTTTAAAATAAGTATCCAGCAAGTAATAGGTAAAATCAAGTGTAAATAACACTGTAAGAAAATTTAAATAATAGCCACTGCCTTGGGAACTTGGTTGCTAGTGTATTACTTTGTTATTTCAGTGGCTTATTAAAAATTACCACCACACCTTTTGAGTAGGTTTAGAGTGAATAGAACTCTTTCTCTAGGTATGAAATAAATGTGTAAGACCATCTGCAGACAGGACACTTTGCCCAATAATTAGCATAGGAAATGCCTTGAGGTTTGGCTTGACACCATGTTGTGCTGCTGATATGACCAGCTCCTCACAAGTGCCCACCTGGCTGGACAGGTATGTGTGCTGTGAACATGGCACTCATTTCCACCTATCTTCTCGCCAAAGCAAGTCCTTTCATAGCAGCAAAGAAAAATCTCTTGTTCTTAAGAATAAAGTTACTGTTTATTGTGCTGAAGCATAGAAATTATGCACCTGCAAGGCTGGAGAATAAATCAGAGAGCTCACACATGTATGCTTCCAGGGTAACTCTGTGCCTGCATATGTTTTTTTTTTTTTAATGAATCTGCGGGATTCATGAAAAAAACAGGGTGAAGGAAATAGTCTTTTTAAAGACTCCTGTAAACCAAATGAATTTAAGACGATCTTGTAAGACAGTGTGGTAAACTGGGTCTGTTTCCAGCTCCAGAGTGCTTTTTGGTCAGAAATCTGGACTCACCACTTACAATTAGGATTTTCTTTGCTTTGACCAAGGCAAATAAATCAGTTTGTAGGGTGAACAGGAAGACTAATGTTCAGGGGAAAAATAGTTGGCCAAGATCAAGTTCTTCATGCACTGAAAGCATTATTCAGCATGAGACCATCTCAGAGATGGAAAATCTTACTATTTAATTGCTGTCCAACTCAGTGGACGTTTGACTTTCCTACCACAAAAATCTGACCATTTGAATCTGAGCTTCTCACTTATGCTTGAAAATATCACCCAGAGATTTTGTTCATAAGTCATGAAGATTAATTCTCTGATTCCCAAGGGTGTAGCATAATGAAAAGGTGCTGTCTTTGTTTCAGATTTGTTTTTACCAAGTCAAGACAACTCTATCATCCTTTTTAGCAGACTTCTAAATATTCCCTGTTTTAGAAAATGGGAAATGTTGCCATTTTGTTACCATAAAATTGCCTTATTTTCAGAAATACATGAGAAGGTTCAAGCACTCTTTCTTTTGACTTCTTATCTCACCAGTGTTGCTTTGGAGATTGATTTTACCAGTAGTCCATACCCACACTGTAACTACTAATCTAAGTAAAATCTCAGGGAAAACCAGACTTCCTTCCTTCCTTCCTTCCTTCCTTCCTTCCTTCCTT
>VZTN01006367.1:232390-257445 GCA_013400515.1 Erpornis zantholeuca
CTTTCTTCTTTCTTTCTCCCTTTCTCCCTCCCTATCTCCTTCTTTCTTTCTTTCCTTTTTTTCCACTTCCACTTATTTTCTCCACCTTTTTTTTCCTCACTCCTTTCCTTTCCCTTTCTACCTTCTCCCCTAAATTTACTAATCTAATTTTAAGTTTTAGGCTTCTTTGACAGTCTGTGGAGATAAGCAGGTATCTTGAGGTGACCAAAGAAGCAGCAGATACTAAGCTGGATAGACTTGAGAAAAATTGGTCAGGAGTTAATTAGTTACACAGTTAGACCCTCTGTGAAGGAAAAGACTGCTGGCACATACAGTGCAAACAGCCCAGCATTGTACAGGCATTCTGTCTGCCTTGTCACCACCACACACTCCTAGCACTCGCATGTCCATCACACTGCAGTTGTGTCACTGTTTTCTCTGTTCTCAGTGTGATGAAATAGCTTTACTGTTTGCTGGGGAGTCAGTTGGTCCTGAAAACTTTATCTCATTTTGCAGCTTCAGCTTCTCAGTTCTCAGAGGTTTGGACATTACTTCTCTGCTCTCCTTCAATTATGAGGTTCACGTGCCTGTAAAGGTACCCTACTGTAGAGACTTTCCTGCATATCCTCCTTTGGTCCGGACTTTTTAAACCTGATGGGTCAAGGCAGCTGTAGCCCCCACATACCCTAGCTTGCACTGGTGGGTTTCCTTTCCGGCTGATACATCTGCACCATCATTCAGGCACTCTTTTTGTCCCTGAGATGAGAATATGTTATTCTAGTGCCTCTTGACTAATTTCTTTGTTCCTCCTTCTTTTGATGATCTTTCTTGTTTGATGTTATTTTATTTTTTCATTTCATTTCATTTTGCTTTCTGTTGCATTTCAGTTTACCTGGGAGTTTTTTACAGTGCAGCAGGAATTCATACATTGGGTTCCGTGTGGGTGATCTGAAGTTCTTAAGCTAACAGTGATACATTTTAGCATTTTTTCAACTGGTTGTCTGTACTAGAATGGGACTGGATACAAAGAGCCAGATGGTCCTTTCCATTGCTGAGCTCTCATTTCCAGTGTAATGTTACTAAATGCTTAAAACTCTCTTTGTTGAACTCTTTTCAGTGCATCTTTTCTCCTGCCACCACAGGTGGTGAGTGATTTCCATGCCGTTTATGACCTCTCTCTCCTGACTACTGAGAGGTTCAAAGGGGGCCTGTAACTTGTTGTGACAGCAACACAGCACTGACATTTACTACCACTAATCCAGCAAACAGTGCAAGATGTACCTTTGTAAGCATGAATGATTAATGCCTGTTCCTTTCCTCTGGGATGACTGAAGTACCTCTCTGTCAATGACCTTTGTAGCTGTGAACGTGTGTGCCCTGGGCACCCATGGCTGCCAGCACATCTGTGTGAGTAAGGGGGCATCCTACCTCTGTGACTGCTATGAAGGATACACCCTGAATCCAGATAAGAGAACCTGCTCAGGTATTACTCCTTTGGAAGATGAGTTCAACTAGAAAAAAAAAAAAAAACAACAAAAAACCACTATAATTGAATTTGATATGCTTCTTGTGTGCTTCTGTTGAAACAGCAAACATCTGTATCTTTTTCAACAATAAAAAATACAGTAATGAATAATAAGTAAAACTCAACTGCAAGTAATGGTGAGATGTAATTTGATTCTATCACCATCCTTTTTATTATGCCTACAGATCCATTCATGGGCCAGATGCCAAAATGAAGTCTTCAGATGTAGACATTGTATGGATATTTTTTCCTACCACTTGTTCTAATTTCTTCAGTTATTCTTGCTATTTCAGAGCTGATTCCAAATCAAATTATATTAAAAAAAGTGAATGTTCACTCCATCCCAAACTGCATGTTATTAACAATGAGTTGTTTCTGTAACATGCCTTACAAGCTGTGGACATGTGTGCACCTGGGAGGCACGAGTGTGATCAGATCTGCATGAGTAAAAATGGATCCTATGTCTGTGACTGCTATGAAGGCTACACCTTGAATCCAGACAAGAAGACTTGCTCAGGTAAGAATTAAAGGCTACTTGAATATATGACACCCATGGAGATATGGACGTGTTTTCTGTGAGTTACCCTAAAATGAGATCAGCTGTAGTTTTTCTCCTTGGTTCCAGTAATAATAAAATTCCATTTTTCTTCAAATTTGTTGATTAAAAATGCAGTTTGGTGCTTATGTACCATTTTATGGTCTTCACAGAATTCCATAAACATTGTTTAGCTGCTCAGTCTGACACGGGCAAGGTTATTAGCTTCATCCTTACTGGGGATATACAACGACTGCTGGAATTGCTGATGAAAAGACAGAACTGCATGAGATGTGAGGTAGTCATGTCTTGCAGTATCTACCTTCTCCATTAAATAATAATAACTGAATTCAGTTGTCTGCAGCATAATATAATCATGTAGTAGGACACTGGTTAAATCATAATTAAAGTGTAATTACAAATGTTAAGCATTTAAAACAGTGAAGTATCTGAGAGGGATTAATAGGTTTCTTTGCTAAAACATGGCTCCCCACAGCCATGGACATGTGTGCACCTGGAAGGCATGACTGTGCCCAAATCTGCCTGAGTAATGATGGATCCTACCACTGCAGCTGCCATGAAGGATACACTCTGAATCCAGACGAAAAGACTTGTTCAGGTAAGATCTGATTGAGGAAAAATTGTGTTCCACTAAAAGCAAGTAGCTTTTAAAAATCCAGTTAATTTATGTTATTTTTGGATAAATTATCCCAGAGTTTCTGTACAACCCCTGAAAACTCAGGGCAACTTTGTTTCTTCCTATGAACAATAGTAATTTGAGACCCTTGGCCATTCTGCGGTTCTGTGAGGCTTGTATTTGGTAAGATTAAAGTGCCATTTGGCATTTCCTTGAGGACTTTACAGTATTTTCACACCCATGGAGCATGAATTGCCATATCCAATATGTGATGTGTACCACTGTTTTGGTTTGAAAGACAGGTGGCTGCTAAGGAAGGCAGGAGCCTCCCTTGGAATGAAAAATGCAACCCCCCTTCCCTCCAAATTATTATAATTTTGAAATTAAGGGGCTCTCAGGCAAAGATATGGGGAATAGGAATAAGAGCTCTTTACTTTTATATATATATATATATGAAACAAAACAGATAAAAACACTGGTTCAAACTGACAGAGTCAGATATGATCTGACACCCTGATAGTCAGGGCAGCAGTGGCAGTCTGATAAAAAGGTGGCTGCAGTCCTCCTGAAGTGATGGATGTGGTTCTGTTGAAGCAGTGATCCTGNCAGGAGATAGTCCAGGAGTGAGTTATCTGAGTTCTGAGATAAGGCACTGATGGGCCATTAACAGGAGATAGTCTGGAGAGAGGAGGCAGGGAGCACTGCCCCACTTGGTTTCAATAGCTCATGAAGATGGTGATAGAATACACATCCCTGGGCACATCTTACATTGTAACCTAGGACCACCACCTCTGTCAGAAAACTCTTCAGTAAAGCAGCACAAGGCAATGACATGAGGGAGAGCATGGACTGTGCTGGAAGAGAGATTGCAGTCTGTATCATCATGAGTGTGATTGCTCTTTCTGGTGGGTGTGTCTGGACCTTAAAAAATATTCCAGTCTTAAGAGCTCTAGGGGATGGAGGGAAATGTTCCTTCTCAGTGCTGGTCTCTTGTCGACAACAACAGCATAGATGTAGCTGGTACTCAGAGATGTACACATAAGTATATATTATCTACAAATTAATATCTATTCTATATTGTCTTCACTTGATTAGGGTGTGATCTTCACTCTAAATTTCTTTGGATGTCTCACTGGTGATTTATATAGGGAAAATCCTTTTTTTTCCCACTTCCACTATAATCCCTTTCCGTAGCATATTTTGTGCCACCAAATGTTGAACGTAGGCTTCCAGTTCCAGGAGGTTCCTCAGCAAATCTCTCCAGTTAAGTCACAGGTCTCACATCTCAAAGAGATGAAGCCAGAGGGCTTCAGTATTTCTTCCTGCCTAGGTTAGGAGCTGATTTTGTAAATATGGTGCCTAGGATTAGCTCTTAGCTGGCATTACGGAGATGCAATAAATATGTGAGGGAATATAAATTCAATTAGGCTTCCTCTTTGGGAGTCCAATCCCAAACCTCATTTCATAACACTGATTCTCTTCCTGCATATTCACACTTTAAACTATTTTCTTCACAGGCTTGCTTTTTTTTCCCCTTTTGAATCTCATTTTGCAGTATCCTGCTAAAGATTTCCCAACCATTCAGGTCTTCGTGACAATTATATCACAAAGATGGGCAAAAAATGATGAAAAATAGTCTAGTTGTGGGAGAGGGTCTTTTTTTCCTTTTCCCTTCCCCTTCCCTTCCCTTCTTCTTTCTTTCTCAGTCTTTTCTCTCTCTCTCTTCCTTTCTTTCTCCATCCTTCATTTTTCTTGTGCCTTATTGGGCCTCCTTACTGCAAAGCTATCCAAATATAGGAACTCCTTCTCAGCTTGTCCTTTCAGAACTGATGTGTTAAATTTGGCAGAAAACAGCAGCCTCACACATAAAGTGCCCACTTCGTAACTGGCAGTGGGTGTCACATCTTTTTAGCAGTCACATATACTTTTCTGTTTATGTTTTTTTCACTCTATAAAGCAGTGTCTTCTCCAACTCAATTAGAGCTGAAGTAATGCCAAATAGTCTCTTAAAATCAAGATATTTGTTCCCTGAAATTCTGTTGGATAATTGTTTTGTAAATGCATCAGTTCTAGTTCCGTTCCTTTTGCCATCTGTTTGTTACAGCTGCAAAAAAGTGTTGCCAGTATTCCAAAACTTGTACTAATTTTGTTACGTTGATAGCCAGATAAAAACACACTTTGTGCACCCTGCACACTGACATGCAGTAAAAACATCCTGGTTTGCATCCAAATGAAGATACATTCACGAATGGGAATCACTACGACCAACTCTCAAGGTTGAAGTTTGGATATCTATTAATATTCTTCTCTTCTGAAATTCCTCCCTCAGCTGCCGATGTGTGTGCGCCTGGCAGGCATGACTGCGAGCAGGTCTGTGTGAGGGATGACCTGTTCTACACCTGTGACTGCCACCAAGGCTACACCCTCAACCCAGACAGAAAGACATGCTCAAGTAAGAGCAGATTGATGATCCCTTTCCCCCATGCCCTCCCCAGCTAAGTGCATGTATTGCAATAACTCTCATTAGCACATTAATATATTTGTATCTGTTGGAGGAACTTTCATGTGCATTGAGATGTTAAAAGACACTTCTATGCCACTCTGCCTTGCCCATTTTGAGCAAAATTCAGAGATACAAAGAACTTTATATCTACCAATGTTAGTAAATACTTACCATGCAGTCATTGTCAACTTATAACTTAAGGCCTTCCCTAATCTATGCAAGATTGGGAAAACCCAGAACTGAGAAATTGTTGAAGAGAGAAGGGGTTAGTCACACACGTTGCAGTCTTGTGGGATGTGCGTACGACCATGCAAGACAGTTTGAGGTGATGTCCTCCCCTCCAGGCTGAATTTCATCTTGCTGTTCCTTTCTTTAGCTTCTCAGTGACTTTGTGTTACAGTAAAAATGTAATAATTTCAGAAGTGTTTCTTTCCTTCCCAGTCTCCTTACTGTAAAGTTTGTGTACTGGAAACCTTTCCTAGTGTGCCTTTGGAGCTGATGTGGCATTTCACATCTGGTGGGGTTAAGAGTGAGCAAAGTCTGAGGTATCCCTTGTGTTAATTAAACCATTAATCCCCAGCAACTGTTTTCTCTTCCGATGGGCAATACTGGGATCAAAAGTTGGCAGAACCGCTCTACAGATTGATGTAGAATGCTAAGTTAGGTTGGGTTGGAAGGGGCATCAAGAGCCACCTAGCCCAGCCCTTGGTTCTTATGCCCTGGCAGGGATAAGATGCCATCACAAGTGGCTGAAGACCCTGTGTAAGAGCACAGTTATAAAATAGGTGGATATAGACAAACACCATCTGCAAAAACAGTTTCTTGTTGGTCTGGACTTCAACACAAAGGCAGTGTAAAAACACAGCTTCAGCATGTTTTGTGTGACTTGTTGGGCATCCCAGTGGAAATGGGAATGCCCCAGATTTTGAGTACCAAATACTGGAAGACTCTCAATTTTACAGGACTGTGGAAGAATTCAGAGTACTCTTGGACAACTGCCAGAGTTGGTTGGAAAAGTAATTTTGTTAAAACAGACAAAATCCAAGGAGGATCTGTATCTGTCACTGGAGGATTTAATGCAGACATAAAATGTTAACTGGCAGTTGGTTGGAAACCAACTGTGTTGGTGTGATGTTTTGAATTGCCCTTCCTCCAGCTGACTCTTGAACAGCTCTTTGTACACTGACCATAAAGATGATGGAATGTTCCAAAGAGAGGAGCTGAAAAAATACAGGTTCAGTGGAATCAAGGAGATACCAGTTTTAACACTGGCTTTAAGACAAATTAATTTCTGCACTGCCAGAACTACAAACTCATAGATTTTAGATTTTGCAGTTTCCCTGCAAAATGGGAGTCTTAATGTCATGATTGATAAACATAAAAAAAGAAAGAAAGAAAGAAAGAAAGAAAGAAAGAAAGAAAGAAAGAAAGAAAGAAAGAAAGAAAGAAAGAAAGAAAGAAAGAGCCAAAACAATCCAGGAAAAAAGGGGAATGTACTTGTGTATAATATTTCTACTGTTTTTCTGTGACAATGATCACACACTTTGGCCTTGATCAGCTATGCATTTATATATCTAGAGAAGGAAAAGACTAATATGCTCTTGCTATCCTTGCAAGCATGTAAAAAACACTTATGAAGGGATGGTTATTATATACAGGTAATACCTCTTGATAACTTGTTGAAAATGTATTCGTAGGCTCTCTTTTAAGAAGGCTGTGCCCTTGGAAACTTGTTATTCCTGTCTCAGGTGTATATGGTGATCTCACTAGAGTACGTGTACTGCTGATATGTTTGTTCTCAACCTTCAGCAAGTCATGCAGCCTTAACTTACTAACTTTATGGAGTAGGTTAAAATGCCTTTCATGCAGCTAAGAACTCACAGCCATCTGCTGATGCTTGACATTATTATACTACTGTGGAATTGCTGTCTCCCTGAACCCACTGTCTGTAGCAGTGTGCCCCCTAAAAGCAGAGGTTTCTATTACATCTAAGGCTCTAAATATAGGCATGTAGCCAGAATTTTCCATCTTCTGTGGGTCATGGTTGGATTAACCCTCCCACCATCTGACCTATTGGACCCCTGACCTGTAGGTTTTCTATATCTGTATCCTCACTGGACAACGCTTCATGTAATCCCACCCATCTAACCTGATAAAAGGCCACGGCTTCCAGACCCATGCTCTTTCGCTCCTACCCTGAGGCGAGTGTGCTCACCTCAGGTGCTTTTGGTTTGTTATTTTCATGTTATTAAACCTTTTATTTTGGAAGAAGCAATCGTTGCCCATCTCTCCTTTTAAGCCACTGCCTCAAGCTCGCTGGACAAGCCACCTTTGAGGTAGTTCTTAGCTCCTGCTGGGGGTCTGTCTTCCCAGGCAAAACTAGCAGGATAGCTAAGTAACAGTTGTCATCATTGCTGGGTTTTTTTGTGAATTATGAAGACAAAGGAATTCTTGAGGGCAGCTGAGGCTGGTCCCTGGTAAGTCTGGAAGACCGAGGTCAAGACCTAGGAACAGATTTGATAGAACCACTGTGGATATAGCAGCGCTTGCTTTCTCTTTCTGAAGAGACTGGTGACTTCTCCGATATACTAACTGGCTCTTCCAGAGATACTGCTGTGACTTTCTGCTAATTTTAAATTCACTTGGGCCTGTTTGAATGATGGAATTCCCCCATCTACATTCATGTGACATTGGAATGGATTTGTGTCTACCCTCTTGAATCAAGAAAGATACTCCCTATGCATGCAAATTGCCAATGTTAGAAACCAAGAATACTTGTGGGGTAACACAATTAGAGTTGGTGGGGAAGCTGGCTGGTCTCTGTAGCCAGGCCCTTTTTTTCTCAGTAATGGCCTACTTTAAAGAGTGTAGAGGATCCAGGTGGGCAGGTGAGGAACTCCCTGTTCTGCCTCCTTCTTGGTTAGAGTTGAGCTCTCTCTTGCCTGTCCTGGACTATGACACTCAGGTCTCTGGCTACATACAAGCCCCTATTAATTGCTGTCCCTCCTTCCCAGCTGCCCTGGGTTGCAGTGTTTGCTGTAGTCTCAGAGCATGGGTTCGACTCCTTCTGCAGAATCAACCATTTTCTTGGGATTGAAATGTTCAATAATTGCAATAAATATACTAAATGCCATTTTCTCTCTTAGGAGCCATAACGAGCAGTCTTGTAACAACTGAAGAGTCCTGTAAGTGTGAAGCCATAGTTGCCCTCCAGGACTCAGTGACCTCACGCCTTGAAGCACTGTCCTCAAAATATATCCTTTTTCTTACATAATCACCTGCATTCAGCACTTTACTGGTATTTTAGAGGTAGCTGTTTTGATATAAACCAGGGAAGAAATGTCCCTCAAAAGAGAAAGTATTTTCAAGGTGATTTTAGAAATATTATGGAAAAAAATCTTGGTTGTTGCAAACACCACTGTATTTTCACATTTCATTGAAGAACAACATGATACAGATAAAATAAATGCATATGCTCACATCCCCTAGATTATATATACCATGTTGAACATCAAGCACTGCTCCACTCGTAATTCTTCTGGATGACTTTTAGTGCTACATCAAACACTCAGTTTTGAGCCCTCCTACTATGTCCCAAAATTTTAGAGACAACTTCACGGGCAGAGTGACAACGGTCCCATTAGCTGTGGTATTCCTCTCCCACCTCCACAGGCATTGTCCCAAGTGATTTTCAAGCACCCTTTTTTCTCTGAAAATGTGTGAGCATGTTAGTATCCTGGGATACAGGAGAATGGGAGACCTGCAAGGCAGGGTGCCGAGGCTGGAGACTCTGGGCCAGCGTTGGGTCCTGAGGAGATCCGAGGTGCTGGCTGGTGGGTGGTGGGCTGAGGTTGGGTCCTGAGGTGCCAGCTGGTGGGTGGAAGTTGCCAGCTTCGTTTGCTGCAGTGCCACGTCTGCAGCCACAAAGAGAAATGTAGTCAGCCCCCGGATTAGACATTCCACAAACATGTGGGAGAGAAAAAAACCCCAACCAACAAACAAAGAGAAAGTGGTGAACTCTGTGGTACATCAAGCCTGCATGCTGGAATAAATGCCCTCAGATGACATGGCAGGAACTAATAACTGGAAATTAAAGTGAGACAAGCCATGGTACATCATAAGGTATAATTTTTAGGAGTGGTTGATCACTGTTACAATCTACCAAGGACTGTGGCAGATTTTCTTTGCTGAAATTTTTGAGACTTAATGTTTTTTCCTGTCAAAGGTGCTCTTATTCAAATAGGAATTGATTTAAAGGAGCATTATGTCTGTGGCTATCATCCTGATCCCTGGGGATTCAAGGAAGAGTGGGCTATTTAAGATTAAAAAAAAAGGAGAGCAAACTAGTGAGTTTTATACATGAACTCATGATTTACATAGATAAAATAATTTTTCAGTTTGCCAAAGTTTCTGAAAGCCAAATGAAAACTTCTGCCAAGGACACAAGGCTTTCCCAGTTTTTGAATAAATTCAAAGTTATTTTTATGAGATTTAACTGCACATCCCTCTTCTTGCAGTGTGCTTGGAGTTCAGTTTATCTGCCTGGGAAAAGTGAGGGGAAGAACTCTGATTTTCCTGGATTATAATATATAATAGATATAATTCAAAGGAATCTAAGTAGTTAGAACTGAGCACCATGATATTTAAACCTGCAATGTCATCTCAGTAGGAACATGTCCTTCAGAGATCAATCTTTCTGTCCCAAGAGCTAATGTTAAGCAAGAAAATGTTGTGGGCTTAAGTTAGGAATAGACTTTATTACAAAGAGCTGAGTCTTTCCTTCAGAGTTATTCTTTGATGGGCCATTTCTATCCCTAGCATCCTTTCAAGACAACCTGGAAAACATAGCAGAGACCATCACCTTCTGCTCTTCATCCCTGAATATCACCTGATCCAACTCCTTTTAAGGAATTAGGGTGGTTGAGATTATTTGGGAAGATGCCAGACCTTGACAGAGCTCTCAAATGTTTGGAAATTTCTGTTTCAAGCATGTTTAGACCTCATCTAGAAAACAGACTGTTTTTTGAAAATGCAGCAATGAAAAAGATTGTAAATAAAACAAACCTTATAGCCATCTATTTTATTGCCCTTAACAACTGACCACTAGAGGAAGTGTCTGAGAAGCTGCAGGCATATCAAGACAGACAGCAGATTGTCTGAGCTATCATTCTGATTGATTTTAAAATAATCTTTCAGAATCAAATCTTTTTATTGTTTTCAGCAAGCTTTATTTCATTGCACAGCTTACAAAACAGCAGTTGGTTTATTATTACTGAGAAACATCAAGAATTCTTCAGGAAGACAAGAGTCTTGAAAATACAGTGATCCTGAGGATCTTCATGAACAGTCACTTTATAGTCATGAAACTACCCATACCTGCTCTGCTCCAGTTTGTACTGCAGTTACTGCTGTTGTGTACTAACTGCATTTTTCTCTTACTTCAAAGTAAATACAGAAAAAAAAAAAAAGAATGCATACCGTAGATCACATTACATAAAAATTTGAAATGGCAAGGCAGAATGAAAAAATGTGCCCATGTCTTCTTTCCATTAAATGGGAAAGTAAGTTGGGATCTTGTAACTTATTTCAATAAAATACAATATGATATGCATACTGATGTTGGAAGTTGTTTTGTATTCAACTTAAAGGGTGTTTGTTATGAAATAAAGGGTTTAAAAAGCCAAGGAAACAAAACCTCAAAGATAAAGAAGGCAAAAATGGAAGAACTAAACGCAATACTGCCCCAAGTCACATTTTGAAAAAGAAGTATTTTATTTTAAAACCTAGAAATCATTGTAAATATAGATAAAAGATTTAACAGTAATTTCAAGTATTAATAATGTTTAACATGTAGAAGAATGAAAGACATCCTCCAATTTAACATTTTTATCCTGCAAGATTTACTTATGTTATTAGTCAGTCATTCCTGTTGTCATTACACAGACTTTACTGACACTTTACTTGTGTCAATCAGGCTTTTAGGATAAAACACACAAGCTAACAATTAAAAAAAAAATTAGTCTTTAAAGGTATCCATTGATTTTATACACCTGGCATTTATAATCATCCAAATACTTTAGAAATTAGATTTAAATTAGGAGCCAAAATGATGGGGGTTTTTAAATGGACACTTGCAATATAATTACACAAAGTATTATATCTGGTAGCTGGTTTGCCAAGGACACATTAAACAACATCTGTATTTGTTTTGTACCCTGCAGACAGCACATTCAAGCAAGTTCAGTTATGTTCACTTCACTACACATGGGAATGTGACTTCAGGTATGCCTATATAGCAATGTTAAGCTAGAATATAACACTAATTAGCACAAGTGAACATGGGACACAGCTTCAGCTGCAACAGCTAAAAATGAGCCTATAAACTCTTCAAAAACACTGGATTTGCTGTGCTTGATATTTTGTGATGTGTCCCTACAGATAATAATTTGCTATAGTACAATTAAAGTTAGTGTGGGACATCCTGGCTATGCTACACTTGCTTCCTGAAAGTGCTGTGCATACATTTTTTTTTCTGTAAGTCATGGAGTTTTATATCCAGCACTTTACTTTGCTTACTTTCATATCCTCTGTGTAGGCATGGGTATTATACAGGCATTTATAGGGCCAGAAGTATGCCTTTGTCTCTGTAATTGGTAAGAATAAACAAGTTGTAAATCTAATGCAAGACTTTACAACTTCTTGGCAATTGAGAGGGGATGACATCAGTCCTATTTACACTAAGGCCAGTTGTCAGATGAGATGTAAAATGTTATAGGATAGTGGAAAATTGTCCTGGAGGCCAGATGTATCTTGCAAGCTGACAGCTGGACAGGCTTTGATTCATGCACTAGTATTCATAACTTCATTTTATATTGCAAATGGTAATATTTACATTCAAGTCCTCTGAGCAATTACCTGCCTCACTTTGTGAGTACCAGGTAAAATTCCAAGATGATATATTTGTTGTTGAAAATGATTCGTTTAAAATAAGACATATTGTTGTTCAGAAAAATTGGATTTATTATCTAGTGTGTTACAAGCCAATAACTACACACTCGAGAGAGACATGATTGTTTATTTCAGTGTTATGCACCCAGGCCTGCATGCTCAACGGTGTTCCAAAAATCAAACACATTGACTATAAAAACTTATTAAACTTAGTAAAGCAAAACAAAAAAAAAATTGTAAAATTTCTCCCTGCATACAATCACAATGCAGTACAGATTCTATTTCTGTCCATGTGCAGTTCATGAGTCCCGAGTCAGTTTCAGCTTCAGGGTCCTTCTGTTCAGATCACCACAAAGTTGGAGGAATACCTTTGGCCTGTGTGTAATGAATTCATAAGTCCAGTCCTTTAAATTTCATGGCTCTGTGTGTGGTTAGCAGTACCTGATAAGGTCCTTTCCACTTCTCAGCTAGTGGAGTATCTTTCCACGTTTTCAGGTAGCCTTGATCTCAATGCTTTAAAGAATGTATTGGTGACTTGATTGGGACGAGTGTTCTAAACAGCAAGCACCTGTATAAAAATTTCAGGATTTTACTTAAAGACAAGAGATAATCGGTTAAAGCTTTCTCTCCTACCACAAGCATCTGGTCAGCTTTTCCTGTCATATTATGTGGTGCACCATACAGAATTTCAATTTTTTCTGGATTTTTCAGTATAACCTGGCAGACTCCTTCCAACGTATCAAATCAGTAGTTGAAAAAGGAACTTTTACATATACAGGGTTTTGGTGTGCCCAAATTCTACCTGCAATTGGACTAAATGCATCACTTCCTTCAGTCTTACCATCAGTACTGTCCTGGTCCCAATTATCACTGTCCTTTCTCAGAGAAACCAATAATTGTACACACCTCACTATCCACTTTCAAACACCTTTTCCCTATATTACAAGCAGAACAGCAACAAGGTAATTTCTCTTTCTCTTCCGTCATCATTAACACATTTGAATCAGACACCAGTAACCTGGCATTTCTTTCTTGTTTCATGACCATTTCTCAATGAGAAAAATAAATCCACACATGGGATTTCATCCCACTTATCCAATCTTCTGCAAAACAACAGTTGCAGCATGTTATTATAATTTAATGTTCCCATTTCTGGCCACTTTTCCTCACCATCCAAATTATATTTTGGCCATCAATTGAGTATAATATTCCTTGAACTTCCACTTTGCAAGAGGTTCTCCACTATACTTATCCAAATGATTCAAAATACTGCCTAATGGAGAACAAGGAGAAGGTTTAACCAATTGCCCCATTCCGTATTATTACCCAAAAAAGAATGTTTTTTTTAATCATGACTTCATACACTCCTTGTCATTGTAAAGCATGTATGAGTTTTCCAAAATTCTACTGCACAACACCAATTCCACAATATTCTATCAACCCTTCTTTTTACTTTATATGGTCTCTTTTTGTATGTTACATCTTTGTCTCTTACCCCCTCCTGGATGGGGAGATACTCACAGAGTTCCTGACCAAAAGGTCATTGGGCACTGGACTTACACAGTGCTGCAAGTTACATAATTCTCTTATTAATTAGCATTCTATTTTCTATTGGTTAATGATTCCCTTGCTTTTCATGCTAATTATTCCACATGCTCAGTCTTTCTTTTCTTTTGGGTCAGTGGGTTTCTAGGGTTGGGTGGTTGCAATCTGCCCCTGCTGGAATTACCCTTTACCCAGTCAGAGCTGATTTCAGCACGGTTGCCGAGCTGACTTTATTAGTTTCTTTCTTACCTTGGGAGTACTGCCAAATGTGGGCTTTGTGGCCCATAAGTTCTGCCTTGTGTCCATTATCAGTGTAAATCCTTCTTCCCAAGCTTTGTTAACCTCCCCTTAGGTCTGAGGTCATCAAAACTTGTCCGGAAATTTTAACATGGCAATATTAGTGGCAAATAATTTATCTTTCTAATACCTGAACATCACTGAGAGCTTGTCAGTCACTCTCTGATTCATGAATTAAGTCTCCTTTCTTTTTTATTAGGAATACCTTTGTTATAAATGATTTCAGGCTAAGTCAACCGAAATAGCTTTCAATCAAAGTTTTATTATGTGTTTGTGATAAGAGACGAGCAAGCAAACAGCACTGGGTGATCAGGCCAAAGCTGGGTGCGTGGGGAGTCCCCGCTCCAACCAACATGCACACCAAATGCAATTCCAGCTAGGTTTTTATGGATCTTATTTTGGCTGACTTGACATGTTCCATTGCGCCTGTGCAGGTTCCATTCTCGCTGACATGCCAGATCTTGGGTCTTCATCTGGTGGTCTTTGCTGACACATCAGATCCTGAGTCTTCCTCTGGTGGTCTTAGGAGACTGATCCCTCTTTGTCTTCACTGGTTCCTCTTTTTTCCGCATGTATGTACCTTAAGCAAGAATTTTCCAGTATTCTAGTTTTCTTATTCTATATGTTNTTCCTCTGGTGGTCTTAGGAGACTGATCCCTCTTTGTCTTCACTGGTTCCTCTTTTTTCCGCACGTATGCACCTCAAGCAAGAATTTTCCAATATTCTAGTTTTCTTATTCTATATGTTTAGCTTCTGTTTTCACCAACAGCTCTAACCACAAACTCTCTAAATTCTACTGACATGAGCTGAACTTCCAACTAGCCCCCTTTATGCCATGCCTTATTTGGTCTCCCAAGTCTTACACAATGTTTTAAGTGCTTATTGTATTATTGGCTTTTTGCAAATATTAAAATTAATGTCATATGTGTAATGTTAGAAAACTTAGTTGCATGGATATAGTTTCTTAGTAGTGTAATTTGTTAGGATTTTATCATGATATGTAGAATGCTTTTTTTCATGTAGCTAACTCAGGATAGCAACAGATAAGCAAGGAAATTCCCACACCATCTGGCCAAGATAAGGACTACGGGCCTAAGACTCTGGAAGGAAGGAGTTATTGATCCGAATGTGAAACAACAGGATGATCAAAAGAAGTGGTCAGCAGAACTGGACTACAATGGATTATCAACTTTTAAACAGACCTGCAAGAAGGAAATAGAGACAGGATGAGGGGGACTTGAAACCCCAGGGATACCAAAAAAGGAATATTTGAATGATGCATATAAATCTATGAATATGTATGAGTCTCAGGCATTTAACAGAAGAGGTTTGTTAGCTAAAGCGTGCCTCTGGCATCATGCCAAGTACCGCCCATATTAACTCTTTCCTTTATTTCTGTCTCCTATTGTCTTTTTTATTAAACCTTTTGAAATTTTACCAGGAGTGAACCCCGTTTTTCACACAATATGACGGCAAAATTTGTAATTCATTGCAAGTATCTTCTATTCCATTTGACACAAATCACTAATATATATATTACACCGTTAAACTGGAAGAGAGCAGGTTTAGATTATATATTTGAAGAAATTCATTACTGTGGGAGAGGTGAGGCCCTGGCACAGGTTGCCCAGAGAAGCTGTGGCTGTCCCAGTCCTGGAAGTGTTCAAGGCCAGGCTGGAAGGAGCTTTGGGCAGCCTGGGGTAGGGAAGGTCCCCTGCCCATAGCAGAGGGGTTGCATCTATATGCTCTTTAAGGTCCCTTCCAACTCAAACCAATCTATGATTCTATGTTGATGTAAGTTACACTGCAAGCATCAACGGGGGGTTCACAAACGTTGGGATTTTTCTTCGTGTAAAAGCAGATGGACCTTTACTAACGAATGGCCAGTGCTTTCTAACCAAGCTGAGCACTCCCATTAAGGGCTGTGCCACGATGGCAGCCCACAGCTCGCCCGGTCGGGGGAGCGCCGGGGGACATCTGACGGCCCCTCACGGCACGGCCCCTCACGGCACGGCCCCTCACGACGCACCCCCCCACAACCACGGCCCGCCGCCGGGGCAGGCACAGCCGTTAATGGCGTCCGGCCGCTCCCCCGGAAGCGGCGCCATTTCCGCCGGCGGTTGCCAGGGGGACGCGGTTGCCGCGCTGCCGTGAGGGCCGGCCCGGGTCGGTTCCCCGCGCTCCGCCGGGATGTTCGTCTACCTGTGCAAGAAGGTGCAGCTGGGGACGCGCGGGACGGCGGAGGGCAGGCTGCTCTCGGGCAGGGGGAGCTGCCCTGGGGAGTCTCGGGGATCGGGAGCGCGGAAACGCGGGAGCCGAGGGGACTCTCGGGGGTCCCTAGCTGCCTGCGGCCGCTGCGAGGCAGCTGGACATGGTGCGGCACTCCCAGAGCGCTGCCCTGCTCCGTCCCGCCCGTTCCCTCGCCTGGCTTGGGGTTTCTTTGCTGCTCTAGCAGCTCCGCAGTTTTTCTCCCGGTACTCTTTGGACGCGGCTTTTCCTCTGGAGACCGAAGTCCTATGCGCTGTGTGACCACGGTCACCTGTTTGTGTTGCCGAGCACACTTTTGAAGGTGTCCTTTTATTATTATTTACTTCATATGTTCAATTGCTCGAGTGTGGCACAGTTTCATTTGTGATTGTAATTATGTCTTCTCTCTTCTTTTTGCATGTACATATCTGTTAATAGAAATAAGTTTCTCTCTTGGGCTCTTGTAGGTGTCTTGAGGTGCTCAAATACACTATGTAAAATAAAACGTGGTTGTTGCAACTATGCATAGATACAAAATACCTCTTTTTCAGATTGCAATTCCAGGTAATGTTCGATTAAAATGTATTTCCTGGAATAAGAATCAAGGTTTCATAGCCTGTGGTGGAGAGGATGGATTACTGAAAGTTCTAAAATTAGAAACACAAACAGGTAAATGGGGGGGTGGGGTTTGTTTGGGGATTTTTTTGGCTTGGTTTAGTTTTTTAAAATTTTTATTTTAAGAACAAAACCCACCACACTTAAGAAAGCATAACTTTTTCCCTGAATTACTTGATAATATTGCATATGTTTTAAAGCTATACATAGCTAGATATGTATTTCCACTAACATCAAATTTTTTTATCACCGTCTTTTGAATACAGTTTTCCTCCAGCTGGTCTTACTTTGCACACAAGTAATTTGTCTGCCTGATGTACCTGCTGAAGTTCTCTTCAGTGCTGCTTTTTTTTTTTCAGAGCATATAATTCATACTCTTTCTTTTTGCGTAGACTTTCTCTTTATTTTGGAACTTACTTTGTTATTTCTTGATTTTGTTTGAATGTTATCTACCATCTTAATTATTTTAGGGAGAAAGCTATGTATTTTTTTAAAGAAATAGTTCCAAGAAAAGTAAAATCCATTTTCAAAATTTTTTGAACTTTTTTTTCTAAATTTTACATAAGAAAAATTTTACATATTGTTTTAATGTAACAAAGTGTGATAGCCATAGCTGTTGTTTTGGGGTTTGGATTTTTTTTGGTTTATTTTTGTTGGCTTTTTTTCCTGAAAAACTGCTACACCCTAAGGCATATATCAATTTGGATGGCAGATGTGAACAGCAAACACATGGGACTGAGGGGTGGAAATTCCATCCTGCCATTACTATGTACTTACTTTTAAGTGGTTCAGTTTATCTATGTAAATAGTGATTAGAGCTGCAGTATTCATAGAAACATGGTAATATGTTTGCTTTGTTAGGTTTATTTTTATAGTGAATTTTGTTATTTTTTAGATGAAGCAAAGATAAAGGGACTGGCAGCTCCTAACAGCATTTCTGTGACTCAAACTCTTGAAGGCCATAGTGGTAAGTATATTTGGACATTTAGTCTACTTTTGGTTAGAATAAAAAAGACAAGATTTTGTGAAGCTGATAGAGTAATTTTGGTATAACTTTATATTTTTAAGTCTGAAATAAAGGTTATGAGTATTCAGCATGGATATGTAACAGCTTGGCTGTGTATTTTTACCATGTTATCCTGGATAAGGCTGCTGGGGTTTTTTTTTGCTTATATGTTACAGTAGCTTTCCATTTTCTTCTAAAGAAATGAAAATTAGCTCAGCAAACTTGATATTGTAATTTTTCCCTTTATTGACAAATTAAATAATGTGTATATGCATAGACTGTACAGAACAATTTAGAGAGGTTAGAAAGCAAGCTGGAGAAGGATAATGTGCGAAGGTAAAAACTGAATGCAGCAAAATTAGGGAGGACAGTTCTCCAGTGAGAAATGTTGGATGGTCATCACCTATGGATAATGGGATATGAAGAGGATGCTAAAATCCTTGCATTATTTGAAGAAGTGGACTTTTTTATGAGGACTTGCAGTTGAAATCTGCCAAGAGTCAGGTTATTTTAAGGGCTTAATTAAATAGGATTGGAACAAATTAATTGTGGGGCATTGATTTAGTGGATACTTTGAGTGGATATCTTCAATTCTGAAATAGATTACTATTACCTTAAAAATCCCTAACATTTAGAATATCTTTGATTGCATCTCTTGGTAAAGGTCATGACTGAAACACTAAAACTAGAAAGAATACAGAGAAAATGGATACCCAGCAGTAAGGAAAGGAAAAAGTGTGATGCAAGCTGATGTACAGCATGGAACTGATAAAAGTTCAAAGATGTTTCAAGTAAAGTAAAATATTTATGAGTGGGATTCCATATGGAACTTGAGGGTCTGAAGGGTTTGTGTGTAGAATACTCTTTTGGGTAATTGTCAGGGAGATTGTTTTAAAAGTGCAGCAATAGCGAGGATCAGACTACTAAAAGGAAGAAAAACTCAAAGCTTCCTACAACAGTAAAGTTTTGTCAGTGTCCCAGAGTGTGAGAGGTGGTCAGAAACTGCAAAACTAAGATCTGGGGTTTGAGTGTGGAATCAACACTCTGAGCAGGATTTGGAGAGGATGTTACTTCAGTGGGTGGATGCAGAAGCAAAAGGAGCTCTTGAGCATAATTTTGAAACAGGAAATAAGTGTCACAGAAAGAAGCCTACAACTAAATCAAAGTCAGCAATGCAAATTTCTGAAAAGCTCCAGGCTGATTAGCTTGGATGTGGTATTTTTTATTAACTTACTTAAGTAATGCCAATAAAAAGCTTTTTATTACTTTCTAGGTTTTGTGCAGGTTGTGACATGGAATGAACAGTATCAAAAATTGACTACCAGCGATCAAAATGGCCTCATTATTGTGTGGATGATGTACAGAGGTATTCTGCAGAATAAACTTGAAACAGGATAATATTCTGTGTTGAGAAATAGTTCTCTTTCCCCTCACCTGCAGTTTTTACTGTTCCTTTCTGGAGGGTTGTTTTTTTTGTTTTTTTGGTTTTTTTTCCCAGATTGCTACTATCAAAATAGTTTTAAAACAATTTTCAAGTTTTATTTTAATACTTGCCTATATATTTTATAATGTAGTCACATGTGACAAGGCATTGGTCCTGCAGAGCTACTGTAGAGGAAAATACCACTAGTACTTAGCCATGAGCTTGATAAACTGCTTTAAGATTTTTATCTCTGTTGCTTTGTTCCCTTGGAATACTATATGAAAATTATATTGTGCATTGAGCACAAACATATTGGTAGACTACAAGAATTTATCAACCCTGCTTAAAGCGTCAATTAAATACCCTCATAAAAACAATTTTTAGAAATGTTTAAGGTAGTGAACCAATATGACTGACCAGTGTATGACTGTAATTATCTTTTATTGCTCTTGACCCTTTCACACACACATATACTACTGTGGTTCTCTGGAATTCATTTGAAAGTCAGAAAACCTCACAGTCAAGGTAACCACTTTCCAACACAAGTGGGAAAGAAAAAGAAAATAAAGGGCTTTCCTATTCTTTTGGGAATTTTAGTTTAATGAAATATGGAAACAAAATCTTAGCTCTGCTTCTCATTTCAGGAGTAAAGAATAAAACTTAGTCTTTCTGGTTGATTTTTGGTGGCTACTGTCAATTATAATCTCTTAGTTTTGGAAAATAATCAGTAAATTTCTTACTACCTATTCATAGCAATGCCGGTGCTTCCCTCTGTTTCTGTTTCATATTGTATTGTCAATTCTGAAATTACTTAAGCACAGAGCTCTTTCTGTAGGGCCCCTCTTGGACTTTGGCTCCCCTTTCCAAGTCCTCATTCATCACTGTTCACTTTGGAAATGAGCAGCTCCCATGTGAACACTGGGTTCCACAGTAACTGTGTCTGTGTCTCCTGGGGACACTGTACTGTAGTCTTGCTAGGCTTTTACTGAAAGGGCAATTCAGTGATTAGCATGTTCCTTGAGTCCTCTAGAGGTTTATCAAAGCACAAGTGTAACTCAAGTTTTTCTTTCACTACCAATAGGTTCTTGGTATGAAGAGATGATTAACAACAGAAATAAATCAGTGGTTCGAAGTATGAGCTGGAATGCTGATGGACAGAAGATTTGTATTGTATATGAAGATGGAGCTGTGATTGTTGGCTCAGTGGATGGTAAAATTTTCCTACTATAGGAAAAAAAAATAGCCCTACTAAAGTCTGCTATTACACAAATTTGTTTGTACTGTTATATACACAGTGCCTCTATTTCTCAAGGTAAATACAATTGCTAGTTCCAGTATTATAACTTCAATGACTTTAGCTGTTTTAGTTTTTGCACTGGTAACTGGCATCCTGCTGTAAATTTTGTGGTGTATTTATTAAGTGCAGTCAATATTTTGTTCCAGGCAATCGCATTTGGGGAAAAGACTTGAAAGGTACCCATCTGTGTCATGTGGCCTGGTCCTCTGATAGCAAAATATTACTCTTTGGAATGGCAAATGGAGAGATTCACATTTATGACAATCAGGGAAATTTTATAGTAAGTTCATTGTGGTATAATTAAGTATTATAACTTCAACAGGCATAAAAGCTCACTCCCTCTTAATTTATTTCATGTTTGTTTAGTTGATGGACTTCAGTACTGAGAACTGGACAACCTCCTGCACAGAGCTTTTATTCAAGAATTCTGAAGCTTTTTATAATAATTTCTTTTTTGGTAGCTAAATTAATATCATATCATAATAATACCTTTTTGCCTTGCAATAATTACTGAAAATGTAAAAGTAGGAATGGTCGTACTTACGAGATGAAATTAAACTCTGTAGGACATCTGAAAATATTTACTTTCAAAGACGTTTATGGTCATAGGTCAGATTTAATATTTTTAAGCTGTTGGTTTTTTTCTCCTTTCATTACTTGGAGGAATGCTGGCTTAAAGGACAGTGACTTCTTACAGCCTCTGCTTCTTAAAGTATTAGCATGCCTTTAGAAAAAAGCAATAGTTTATTTTTCTGTTGCTCCTAGTATTCTTTAGAGAAACCTGGTAGTGAGTGGAAAAAATAAAAGGAAACAGCTATAGTATATTGTTGAAGTCCTACAATTTATTTGTTTTTATCTACTTACTTGGAATATGACTATAACAAAATGCTAAGTAAAACACTGACTTTAAAACCAGTGTATTTGGGACCATGTTCTTAATTTTTAAATGCTTAATATGGTGAATTTTCTTCTCCTTTCTATTACCTTCCTAAGAAAGTATCTGCTACCCTTCCCATTTTCTTTTCTTTATCCTCCCACTATATCTTTCTTCCCACTGTGTGAGTCATGGTATTTCCAATTGCTACAAATTACTGAAATTCTTTAAATAACTTGCTGTCATTTCCCCTACCATATCAACAATATGTATGGTTGTGCTCTCTTTCCCTCTCCTTTTTTCTCCCATAATTTTGAATTGATCCAGTAATATTCTTATCTTAAAGAAAAACCCTTACTTGTGTTACCAGATATCCAGGGCTAATTATTGCAAAAATTAATGTATCTTGCTGGTGTTCTAATTTGGACACTAGTTTTTTCCAATTGTTTTTATATGTTTTTATATTCAGCAGACTTTAGTCAAGAAAGAGCAGACAAAAGGTTTCTTTTTTAATATTGTGCCCAGGAATGGTTTGAAATAATTATTTTTTGCAACATTCCAGGGAGTTTCTTGTGTCTATGCACACATGTGTTTGTGTGCAGTGGGCTTTTTATGTTGTTTGTTTTTAAGTTATTTTTTAAAGAATGAAAATGCCAACATTAGAGTACTTCTTTGCAGTAAAAAATATATGTTTTCATATGCCTGATCTGGCTTTGATTATATAAGGAAGTCTTTCAAACCCATAAAATTCTGAGAACTTGAAAAATTTTCTTGGGACAGAAAAGCAATTTTGCTTAGACATCTTACCTTTTGCAAGTGTCAGCAGAGATATATATTATTCTTTAAATTACATGTTGTTTATGACCTTAATTAACCATTATTGTGTAGGTGAAGATGAAGCTGAGTTGTTTAGTGAACTCAACTGGAGCATTCAGTATTGCTGGGATACACTGGTACCATGGAACCCAAGGCTACATTGAACCCAACTGTCCTTGTCTTGCTGTCTGTTACGACAACGGGAGATGCCAGATAATGAGAGATGAGAATGACTACAGTAGGTACAAAATATGGGGTGTGAGTTACTGAGCTCCTCTTGACCTAAAGTGTCTACTTGTGTTCATATTCTTAATGTTTATTCCTTAAAAACTAGATCCTGTTTTGATTGATGCTGGTATCAATGTAGTGTGTATTCAGTGGAACCCCAATGGAAGCGTCCTGGCACTGGCAGGCTCCCTCAAAGCAGCTTCTCAAGATAAAGATGTCAATGTTGTGCAGTTCTATACTCCCTTTGGTGAGGTAAAAATATTTGATATAAAGTGTAAATGTCTTGTTTGTTTGTATTTTAAATTTTATTATGTTTTGCTACAGGGTCATTACTGGTGGAATCTGAATGCCAAAATGTAGGTGTTTAGTGTGTTTAACATGTTCTGAGGTGTCCATCTAGGATATCCACATGGATCTGGAAAGGTGACACAGGACCACATATTCTTTTACAAAGGCAGGATAGTGGCCAGCACAAAAATCCCAGTGCATCTCAAAACACTAATGATAGGATAAGTGTGGTGTCTAGCTTTGAACACCAGATCCCTGAGATGAGACTATAGAGGATAAGCAGTCTGGAGCTTAGGCAGCAGTCAAGATGTCAGCATCTGTGTATCAAATCCAGAAGTATTTGTCTTTTTACACTGCCTGTGTAAGAGAGCTGGACATCTCTAGATTAGAAGCTGAAAATACAGCAGTGAATGCTCCCCTCTTTTTCATGGAATCAGTAAAAGTTGCAAAAAGGCTTCCTGTATCAAGCAATGGCTCAGAAACCTCAGAAAAGCAAAATTGTTTCTAAACTTCTTCATTTGGGGGGGCTATTGTTGCTGTTGGGGCTATTGTTTTGTAAATGGTTTTTGTCCATCCTGTCTTTTTTATAGTATGTTATATGTTCGATAGTTGAGACACAACTGGTCAATACATTTTTGTTGTGCTCTTTTTGCCTTGCCAGGTAATATCCTTTTCCCTCTTAGTAATATATCTGAAAATCAGTAAGTTATTGTAATGTATCAGAGTGTGATGAAGTTTGTCCCTTGTGCAGAGGAAGCACCAGCCAGCTCTGAGTTGAGCTGTGAAAGGGATTAAGATCTAACATCATCTGTAGGGGTTTCTCTAGTTGAAAGTATTTAATGGAACCAAATGTTTTGGCAATAATGTTACATATCTGGTTGCTAATGTCCTTCTGACTAACTGAAACCGGTGTTCCAGGTCTTGTATTTAGTGTTCAGAAGTAAATTCTTCAGGTTCTAGAATTGTTTTGTACTAGTTCTGATACTCAGATATGGACTTAACCTTTTGGAAGATGGTACTTTCTGTGAATAATGTGTGACCAGTTTTCGACTTGGTTTTGTTTCTGGTCAAAGGCACGAAATAGGTACTGAACTGTGTAAGTTCATTGGTAGCAGTTTCCTTAGGCACAAAGTTATGCTCTCAAAAGGAAAGTTAGATCTGAGCATAAGTATCAGTGTTGTACCCATTAAATGTATTTTTAAAGCCTAAGATTATTCAAAAACATACAGTAATTAATAGATAAGTGTATCTTTTATTACATACATCTATATTATTTGCAACTATAAAGATACCCACAAACAAGTGCTCTGTTGGGACTAAGGTTATAGCTTTTGAAAACATTTTTTTTCTAATTGTTTCCTTCATTCAGTTTAAAATTCTTCAGCAAAATGAAGATATTTGAAAAAAGATGGAAAGTATACCAACTGCCCTTCTTAGATTCTTTTGGAAAGGGGATAGAGAAGAGGAAAATGTCCATTGCCTCACTGAAAATGGTGTACATATGCAGCTAATTCATTGCATGCTTTTGACATAGATTAGGGATATGTTTTTATTTGTTTAAGCTATCAGCTGTAGTTAAGGGTGCTGTACATGAACCATCTAATACACTTCCAGCATCAGTGAAACTTCTGAGGTGTGTCAGGATCAGTACTATTAAGTTGTGACTGAAATGATAAAGGTGATTCAAATTACCAGCCAAAGGAAATAATGTTGATAGTGTCATTCTCCATCTACTGTTTCTTTCTGTAAGATTGAACTATCACTGAGTCTTGTTTTTAATTTCTCTCTGGAGAAATAAAACAAAAATGAAAAAACAAACCAAACCTAAGGTGAAAGAACACATTATGGTGTACACTTTAAATATCTCTCTCTTTGTAAAAGTACTGCAATTTGAGAATTGTTATGGGGTACTGTAAAGAATATCTGTGGGTTTTTTTACATCAACTATCAAAACTGTTTGTTGTTTATGTATTTTAGAGTGGCTTTCCTATGATAAATTCAGAATCTTTTTCTTTCCTTGTTCTAACCAAGCACTTACGTACACTGAAAGTTCCTGGCAAACAGATATCCTCTTTGTCCTGGGAGGGAGGTGGACTGAAAATTGCATTGGCTGTTGATTATTACATATATTTTGCAAACATTCGTCCACATTACAAGGTATGTAGTAATGTGAAACTTTATTGTATTAATAAGTCTCCTATTATTTATTCTCTTTCTGATCAGGTTGAAAAAGTAGCTTGCTCTAATATACATACATACATAAGTGTGTGTGTGTGTATGTATATATATATA
>VZTN01006367.1:257471-269823 GCA_013400515.1 Erpornis zantholeuca
TATATATATATATGAAATTAGTATTAGCTTAACTGTATATATATATATATATGAAATTAGTATTAGCTTAACTTATGATTACAGCTTGATCAACACTACTGACTTGAAGTTTTAGTGGGGTGTGAGGGTCTGTCTTGGTGATGCAGTGACCTAGCCATTGTCTTTACAATGCATTTGGAGTTCCATTTTTACAATAAGGAAATGCATGCATTGTTGAATTGGGCATGATTCTAAGTTTAGTAGGAACTGAGGATGCCATTAGGTATGGCTCCTGTGTTTTCACTGCTGTTCGGTTAACTAGGGTGAGCTAAGTGATATGATGGGAATTGTTTGAGCCTTACATTTACTGTCTTTTTTTTGATGGTGAATTATTTATTTGAGCCAGGAAGGTTGTATAGAAACCTGAACAATAGGAATGAATGCAACCTGATAGATGTACTTCCTGCTTACATTTCAATTCCTTACAAGTATTCAGCTAATTCTAAATAATGTTTTATCTTACCCACCATTTGAGTTTTTTCATTTGGTGGTTTTTTTTTTTTTTTTGAGTTAGGACTATTTCACTTAAATTTACAGTTTAACAAATAATAGCAATTTCTGTCCACTATACAGTATTGTATACTTTTTTTTCTCAGCACAGGATATGTTCTTTAATCATCAGTGTGTAGTCACTGTAATTAGAAAGTGAGAGAGAGTGCAATGTGAGGAACATCCTGCAGCTATATTGAAATGTATTCTTCCACTTGGTTGTGAAAAATCATTGGTCAGGGAGTTGTAAACACCAATCTTCTAGGAAGCAATTTGAAATAGTTTGTTGTAAATCTTCTGGAAAAGACTTTGACAATCTGAGCTGGAAATTAGTCTTTCAGGAAATGGTACCTAATATTTATTCTGGGAAATGTGTAACAACTGGAAGACAGGCCTGTTGCTTTTTCTTAAACTCATCAGTATCTAGGAGACCACAAGTATTTCAAGATCTGGCACAGTTTGCAAATTAATACTATTTTGAAAACTTAGTTTTAGAAAGTGCATGTGTAAGCTCTTCTTCCTCCCCACTCCATTTTGCATAGTTGAAATGGAAAAATATGTGCTCAAATTAAATTATTTCTGGAGCAGATAAACTCTTTATATGTTGGTAGTATACTCTATTTCAATGTTAAATATTTTTATGGTGAATTATACATATTTTCCTTCAATAAATAATACACATTACTTCTGCTATGTTCTGATTATAGCAGTAACTCCCTTTAGGAACTAGATATTCTAAAAGTGACAGTTATTAAATGGGAGTGATTCAAAGCTGTAATTATCTTAGGCTGGATTGGAATTAATGACCTGGAGATAAAGAGTTAATATCACATTACCAGTGTACTGAATAATCCTTTTTCCTCTATTTTTCAATAAAGTATAATAAGAGAAAGAGGTTTTTAAGTTAACATGACAGTAAAAACTATGAATTGAGCTCATATTTTTTTAAACTATTTGTAGTTTGCATGGAGTTGCAATACTAATTAAGAGTCTGTAGATCTATTCCAGAAGTTCTGTTTATGCTGTAGTTTATCATCGTGGTTTCATTTTCTGAGGAGTGTGGGAGCCTCTCATGCCAGCACTAACAAACTTTTATCTTCTCTCTCTCTAGTAGATGCTGATGCAGACAATTCTATTAGTTTTTCTGCAATTGCATCATCATCTTTAAGTGGTTTGCTTTATGTCTCATTTATTTGACAGCTTCACCTCCTTTCTGAGATATTTTCTGTTTCTGTTGTATTAGAAAGGATTTTCATTATTAAATTCTGTACTTTAAATCAGTCGAATGCAATAAAATGCATACTCATATGTATATTCTGTTTCTTTGGCCTTTTTGCCCTTTCTCATACTTGTTAGAGGAATAATTATATTCTTCTGGGAGGAAGGGAGAGGTTTTCTCATGGTACTGATATGTAAGAGGTGATGTGAATTATTACAGTACTCCTATATAATTGCTTAATTTGTCTGCTTCTGGAATTGCACTGTTTAAGGTATTTATTATGTTTCCTTTGGTAAGTGAACTTTGGGTTTCCAAAGCAATAGTCATAAAGCAAGCATTTTCATGGCAAAAACCATCATCACAGTGGATATTTCTGCATACCTGCTGAACAGGGAAGAAACAAGGCAATGTGAGTTGTCACATTTTGAGATTGATCTTCCAATTTTGAGGTTACTTTGCATGGTAGAAAGGCTTCTTTTACCAGTTTAATATTATGCCAATATCTTATTGCCTGAGATGTGTTCTCATACTTTTAGCAAATCAGTTTGTCACTTTACAGGTAGAAATTATTGATACTGATTGTGTGTATGAAATAAACTCTTTCTTTCATGGCTGTGAACAATTTGTTATTGAATGCTTCTAATTTCTGATTGGTTTTGTGAACATTGTCTTTCTTGGCAGTGGGGTTACTGCTCCAATACCATTGTTTATGCCTATACCCAACCGGATCGCCCGGAATGCTGTGTGGTCTTTTGGGACACAAAAAACAATGAGAAATACGTGAAATATGTCAAGAGCCTTATTTCCATAACAACTTATGGGGACTTCTGTGTTTTAGCAACCAAAGCAGATGAAACTCAGCCTCAGGTAAAATCCGTCTTTTAATTTTGACTTGAAATGCTCTGTTCCACATGTCAGTTCTTTATAGCCAGAATAAAATGAAATGTAGAAGTCTGAATCTGTCTAAAACTTGTGTCCATTGTCATTTGACAGAATGGCACTTGAATGGGCTCAGTGTTTAAAAACAAAGAATCCCAACAAATAATCAAGTAGCTGATAAACTGCATCTACAGATCAACTCCTTGTAGCCATTACTAACATAACAAAAAATGCAGCAGATTAATGTTTCTGTAAAAATATTTGTAACAGTTCTCCAAAGACAAGCTAAAAGTATCAGAATGGTAATTAATATTTCATCAGTCAGAAATGGAAAAAAAGGGGCAATTTCTTAGGTGATACAAATTGCATGTTACTGCAAACTGCTTTGTTTATTCATTTATTTTATCTGTAATCACAAATTATTAATGTATCCTTTGGCTTACGAATGATCTGTTAGTGTGATACTGTTACATGATTTTTCTTGCTCAATCACTTCAGAATTATTTTCTGAATCACTTGTGTATTGCTTACAAAGGAGGAGCATGAGACAGAGTCATTTGGTGCCATGGTAAGAAACCCCAAACACGCTTTAGTGTGGCTTTGCCTCATTGTGCAATCAATGATATACTATCATATGGACTGAAAGCATAGGATATGTGGCCATAACCATTTGGTGAAATTGAGTGCAATAAAATATTTTTTTTTCTGGATTGTAGTTTTAGAAGAGGAATCAAACAGTAGAGAGATTTAGTGTAACTTTATTGAGCATAAATAAGAGATTTAATTTTAGCCCTGAAAATTACAGATAGTAAGGACCTTTCATTTGTTTTGAAATGGTTCCAGTGTAGTTATTAACACTGTGCATTGCCAGGTTTTAGGAAGTGAAGTGCACAGGCTTATGAGGACCAGTTCATCAGAGTTGTTTTCTGAAAAACTGATTTAGTTTACAAGAAATTTTGGTCATTAGAATTGTGATTTCAAATTGGCAGACTGTACAGCAATAGTACAGAATAGTAAAGAAAAGACTTAATTTCAGCACGACCTGTTTAAAGATACTGCACGTAGATGTGTCAAGAAGGACTTCATGTTGATGTCCATAACAAGGCTGGATAAATGAGACCATGGAAACTCCCTGCCCTGGCACCACCCTGTGTGGGTCATACAGCCTGTCTTGGATACTGTTACTCCATCATAAATCTGGGATTTTCCCCGGAGGGGGTGGAGTGGGGTACAGTCACCACCTTGTATCCAGAAGCATCTCTGGCGTGAGATCGCTTTGGAGGTGCAGTTTTGGCACCAGCAGGCTGACCTTTCCCGCACCTTTCCAGCACCCTGGCCTAGGAATAGGCACTCAGCACTCTCTCCCACCCAGCTGGGATCCCTCATGTGTTGCCAGGAACAAAGGACCCGGAGGGCTCCTTGCATGGAGTTCTGAAACAGCTTTATTCTTCAAAGTAACCCAGAGGCAAAGAGGCTGATGCTGGGTAGGGTGCAGGCTTATAAAGGGATTTGAGGGCACAGTGGCACAGAGAAGGCAAGGGGTATAAATGCTACCTGTGGGGAGAGGGGAGTGGTGGAGCGAGGGTCAGGGACCAATGGGGAGAAGGAAAGGGTGGGGGGAGGCCTGGTGGTCAGCCAGAGGCAGCTGCACTGGCCGACAGGAGAGGTAGTTTTCCTTTATTCCCTCGAGTTCCCCTGAATTCCAGGGGTTTCTCAAACCCACCATTTGGAGTTTTCCTTTATTCCCTCGAGTTCCCCTGAATCCCAGGGGTTTCTCAAACCCACCATTTGGAGGTCTTAGAGCCCCCTGGTTCATCAACATTCACCACAACACCATCATCCCTTGACAGGCTCTGATCTACTGACTTGGAGTCTCAGAAATTACTAGGAGGGGCATAGAAGAAATTTATTGTGAATGCGGGAGTGATTTACCAGAGAAGAATTAATGTAAACATGATGGAAATAAAAAAATAAGAGAGTTAAAACAGCCATGTGTGTTTTCCTACAAAGGCAGAGGCACAACATATTTTTTTGGATAATAGAAATTTGAGAGTGCTAGTGGAAAGTTTAACTCATGAACAAAGAAATAAAATACTATTTTTATGAGGTACTTATTGGTGGCCAAAGCAGAAAAAAAATTATTTAATGAAAAGAAATCCATGTTCAGCTCTTTTTCTTTGAAAGAATGAAGTTCATACAGTAGATGAAAAGCTAAACTGAGCAGCTCTCATGTGATGAATAAGCTGTCAATCTATCAGTTTATAAGAGTAGCTGTACAGTTGCAGTAGTCTGCTACCACAGTTACATGAATTGTTCAGGAGGTGAAAGAGTCATGAAAAAATAATTATCTTTGATTTGCTGGAGAGTCAGGGTAATGACTCCTTTGGCAATTCACATTTTGCTAGCCCTTTATGTTATATTTATTTTATTTTAAGTTTAAAGACTTGACAGTAAAAGTTGCTTCTTAATTTCCACACTTCTTATTCAAGGCATTTCCCTATGCAATAATCATTAGGCTATTTAATCCTTGATTTAGATCTGAAGAAATAAATACATAAGCTACAACAATGACATGTTGGTGTCTAGTGAACTGTTATGTATTTTCATCTTCCTGAATTTAACAGCCCAATCTCTGAGGTACCTGTGCTATCAAAGCCTTCCCCAGCGGGATTACAATAAGGGCAAAACTAAAAAGCACTCACCAGTTTTGTAGTACCTTTGATACTGCAGGCCAGAGGGAGAGCCTTATTGACAATTCTCCCCACACTGTTACCCTCTTGGAGGTTCAGTGAGATGGAGATCTGCAAAGGATAGCACAAAGACCCTAACCGCTGAGAGTTCATTAGATTATGTTTTGCATGAGCAGCTGATGAGAGTTAAGTCACTGAGTCAGTGGTGTGTCATGCCTGTAAATGCTCACAGCGCAGTGGGTGCCTCACACAGCAGCAGAGGAGACGCTGCCTGTCTTGCCCATGTGTTGTCTGTGGACGTGCTGCTGGTACCTCCTATCTGTTGGACTTTTTCTGGTAGATTAGCTCCCATGTATAAAACAGCTGGTTACTTGCCTGTTTTGTGCTTGTTCTTCATTTATAGTGCTAATTGGAAAATATCTCATTACTCTCATGCTTATGTTGCTTTATATTTGCTGCAGTCATGGGTTCAGTGTTTTCTGTTGCTGATGAGCACTGGAATGTGTGACGTGGGTTATGAGATGTGCCTTCACAGAAAACCTTGTACAGCTTACTAATTTACAAAAACTGTGGTAGTAATTTATTTCTACCTTGCTTTTATTTCCATACAGTATGTGCTGGTTCTCTGCAATTCTATTGGCACACCCTTGGACCCAAAATATATTGATATTGGTAAGCAACTTGGTATAGTCTTATTCTGTAATTTATGCTGGAATTGACCTGTTTGTGATCTGTTAATAAAGATAATGGCTTATAAAACTGGTCTTGTTCCTTGTCAAATTGGCTAAACTTAAACTGATTCTTCCAGTTAATGCAAACTATGGATAATGGAATTTTTAAAAATTGCTACTTTTCTTATTTCTTTTTTTTTAATGGATGTTTTTTGGCAATTCAGATTTTCCTTCACAACAGTCGTAATTCAACTACTTTTTAAGGAAATGTGCTTTGAAAAGGGCCCAGTTGTATCAGAGGAAGTGAAATAATTTGATTTGGACTTTCATTTAAAAATAATGTTGTTGCTGCTTCCCAAATATCTTTAAACATCAATTTCTTGTGTTTCAGTGTTGATAATATTTTTTCCTTATCTTCCTCACAATTGTTTTATCTAAGTAGTTTCAGATTGTAAATTAAAATTCAATTAAAAAAAATCATTGGATTATAACAAACGTGTGAAAACACCCCCAAATCCTAAATAGTGCTGAAGTCCAGGCTTTCCCTACTGCTTGTTTGCTGCAGGTGTGGTACAGAACATTGCCAAGTAATTGCAAACCAGTTTTCTGCTTGAGAATAAAGATCATTGATTATTTTCCCTTTAAATAGACTAGGGTACTGTAGACAAACTGACAAATTAATCAGTTTTGATTAATGAATCCACTTTTGTGGAACCAGATTTGTTCTGTTTTTTTATTTTTGGTTTGTTACCCAAATAGATCTGAATTTGGATTCAGAGTAGACACTGCGAACCTTGTTTGCAGTTTTCTTTTTGAAGCTTGATTCTTTGATTAACTCTTCTGTTTTGTTGAAAGACAAAATAATTTATTTAAATTTATAAACACATTAACTTGCCTTTGAATGAGAGAGAAGAATCTATTGTGACAAGAAACCTCATGCAGTTTTTTTGATGTAAACTGCCTTCTAGAGCCATTGTTTTATCCTCTCTTCAAAAAGAAACTCTTCTGGCTAAATTTGTCTCAGTAGAGAAGTTAATTCCAAGCCATAGTGCTAATACTTGGTGTTAATATTAAACAACAAGCAGCCATTCTGTCTGATAAAATTGATGGGTAAAGTGTATAGCAAAGTTTTGGTGAGATAGAAATGATGAGGAAAGTAAGGTGAAGAGCTATTAAACAAGGAAGTATCAACAATTCACAGAAGAATATAGGTAGGGAAAAGAATCAACCAAAGACTAGAAATAATTGAGATCATAAAGATGATTATTTTCCTCAACCAGTGCTTCTAAACAGTTTTATTCCTTATTATATATAAACTAAGTTTGAAAGTATCATTTTATAATGTTCAGTTTTTCAGTGACAGGAGGAGGAAATCAGCTGTGAGTCATACATATTTAGTGAAATTCATGCCCTATATTGTAGGTCATAAATAAAATGAAGAGTATGCGCTGATTAATGAGTTTGACTACTTCGTCCTATGGAAAATGTATGAAATATTGTGGTAGTTTTAGTCTTGTTATTTCTGTTTATGTCCCTTTGATGTCCCCTTCCACCTTTTGCAATAGGGGGGCCATATCAGAATCTTCACGAATAACGTGTCCAGGAAGTTCAATATCAAAAGATTTACCAAGAATGGAGGAAAAAACAGCGACAAAACAACCAAACAATGCCCCCCTCCCCCTCCGCCCCAAAAAACTCTAAACCCAAAGCAGAATCCCAACAACATAAGCACTGAAGTAAGATGATGTGGTTGGTGATGGTGATGTGAGTTGGGTGCCTGTTTTGTCCCCCCTGTCCTGTCTCTGCTCCTCATCAGATGTCTACACTGTATGTGCCCAGTAGTTTCCTGTTCTTACTTGGCAGGTGGGATTAGGTGGGAGTCAGATTCAGGGATTTAGAGGGAGTAGTTCTTCTCATTTTTGCAGTTGACATCTAAAATAAGTTGAGTGAATCATTCAGGAAGGGGGTCTTTTTGCTCTCCATTGGGTACAAAGAAGCCCAGGACAGTCAGCTCATCTCTGTCAGAGATGTCTAAAATTAGGTGAGATGAATCCCACTCACTGTTAAAATTAGCTTTGCATATACACCTCTAACTCTGCATTTTAAACTCTTTGCTTTGCATTTTTCTAGTGTTCTGTTTATGTGAACTTTCTGAATCTGTCTGTGAGAGTTTTATTTACATTATAAACAAAGGTTTCTTTATGATTCTGCCAGTATGGCACATCTCCTACAGCTGCCTGTACACAAGAAAATAATCTTTTTCAATAACTGGAAACAGTTAAAAAGAAAGGCTATTTAATTGAAAAATGCTGCTGTTATTCCAACTGTATTGGAATTGTGCTGGAGAGATTAAACAATTTCTTCCTTTAGCATAACGAAGCTTTCTGCAGTCCGCTGCTGTTCCTCCCAGTATTGGAGAAGCAGTTTAATGCAGAGATTTGCAATGCTCTTTCCTAAAGTGAGTTCACTTGTGAAAGTCTGGGCATTATAGCCTTCAGCCTCAGAGATGGACAAATACCTGTGGTTAGGAATATTTACATTTTTGAATCCTGAAAAATTTCTGTAGTGTCAGTAGTTAAGGCATTACAAGTGAGTCTTTCATTGCTGTATGGTAAACACAGCCAAAGGTTCAACCTTTTTTAAAAAATACATGCATCCTCTAAGACTCTTTTAAAGTTTGCTTTCCAAACTTGGGGAAGGGATTAAAGGTAAAAGTGAAAAGCAAATGCCTATAAATGCAACTCTTTTGGAACACATTGTGCTGGTTTCATCATAGTTATCTTCCTCTTTCTGTAACATTTGAAAATGGAACTTTATAGAACAACTAGAAATATTTACAACATAAGGTCAGTTTGTGTGAGAGGTTGACAGCTGTACATACTCAAGGTCCTATTGTACAGTGTTTCATGCTGTTTATCACAGTTGGAGCTTCTTGGCAGTAGGAAGTGTAATTGTTCCAGTTTGACAGCATGCTGAACTTAAGCAGCTGTCTGACCTTGCAGAAGTCCATAGAGAGAGACCTTGTAAAACCTTAATGGCAGAAGACCTTTCTGAAAGTTCTTTTAAGATTCCAATTGATACATGATTTCTAACAAAATCATTGACCTTTAAACTGTTTATCAGGTGAGAGTTGTTATTAATAGTTTAAGATATAAGCAGTTAAAAAGTAAAATTAAGTTACTGCTTCCTTGAGATAACTGGAGGGATGTTACTGATTTATGAAACATGCTATTATCTGTTTGTGAAATTCTTTTTTTTTTTCTCTTCTTACTACCAATACAGTTTTTCAAGTTATTTTCTTTTTGTAGACTGATAAATTGTTATATTAAGTTCTGTCCATAAAAAGTTAGATGAGTTCTGTTTTGAACTCTTGTTTTGCAGTTCTAAGTGCCATCTTTCAGAGTGCTTAAATACTCTTAGGTTGTTACTTTATTTTATTTTCATAAATGCTGAGAAAAAATGATTTAGAAAAAATCCTCAACAGACCTCTTGGTATCTGTGTGCTTCTGCCTGTTCTTGCAGTGTGCTCTTCACTGCCATGAGTCTAAACTGTACTTTTTGACCGGCTGTAACAATTGCAAGTTGAACACACACTGTTTTTGGTTTCCAGCAGACTGGCTCTTGTTGAAACAAGAATCACCTGGAGCTCTAGTGAGCATAAAAGGGTTTACTCCTTCTTGAGACTTTGGTGCCTTGCAGGCCTCTTGGGCAAAGCCTCTTGGACTTTGTCCTGGTAGAAGATTGATAGTGGAGAAAAAAGACTGCTCATCTAGGGATGCTAAGTAGCTGCCAGAGTATTTAAATAATGAATCTGAGAATATGTGTTAAAGCACAGTTTGTCTGAATTGTCAGTTTATAATATAATACTGTTTCAACAAAGCACTATTAATCTCCTAATGACAAAGTAGTGATATTATGCAATGTTTGATTCACCCTCAGGAGATGTAAATCTTATGTTGTTTGGCTCTAAGCCAGTAGCTCAAGTAAGGCTCAAAAAAAGAAGTGCTTATTTCCTTTATTCTGTTGAATTTTTAATTATGTCATTAGTTTTCTAATGCTTGTCTCTGTTAATGATGGCAAAAAAGGATTAATCTGTTATTTTCTGATGAAGGGCCATCACTTCAGCTTTCTTTAGACATTGATGCATGGTTACACTTTCAGCTGTTCCTCATGCTGCTTTTTATTTTGTCCAAAGGCATTTTGCTTCCTATGCTTCCTGTGTCTTGTGTTTGAGGTCCTTCACAATAGCTCATATTTGCTAACCCATAAATTACTCTTTTCTTCATTGTCTAACATTACTGCATTCCTACTACTCTGGTACAGAAATTAACCAACGCAGTGTCTTTTGTGCTTGTTTTACAGGCTCGCAGGCTTTCTGTCAGTCCTTTGATGAATAACTAAATACACACTACAGAAGGTTAAATATCTTGTTATATAATATCTTTTTAATGGAAACACAACAGATGGTATCTGCTAAGAAAAGGTCACTCAGGCTGGATTATATCATCTTCTTACATGTGCTTAGGAGTAGTGACATAGTGAAGTGTTGAGTTATCTTTCAAGTGTTGTTAGCACCCAGTGAAATTAATACACAGCCTGACTAACATACAGGTGGATTAAAGGCAGAGACTTAGTTGATCCTTTTAATGTAAATTATAAAAGATTTTGAGTATTTATGTTCTGTAAACTGTGGTTGTTCATGAGTTGTCCCACATGTCCCAACATGTTCAGTTGTCCCTGCTGTTGCCTGACATTTTCTTCCATTTGTGAGCCAACACTTGTAGAGATATTTGAATCAAGCTCTAAAATTGGGTAGGTTTATTGATCAGACTAAGTTCATTCCAGTTTCTCAGGAACAGCCTGTAACAGACTTGTATGGAAACAACAGTTTTGTCTGTCTGTCAGATGGCTTTCTTTCCATCAGATTTAGATGGGATTACTTGTCTTTCTTGTGTTTGTGTATCCTATCTCATAGACTAAAAAGCATCTCAGCCTTTTCATGTGGTGAAGTAATGTAGTCATGCATTAAGTTTGTTTTCTGTCTACTATTTTTACAAGAAGATTAGACATTGAAGCAGGTGTTTTCTAACAGTTTTGAAGTGAGATGGAGTGTGTGTGGATGAAATGCAGACATTGTAGGTTATTCAAGGATCCTGGATATATAGGAAAGAAAGTCTCTTTCCTTCATGGGGGAGGCTTTATGAAGGAATAGTTAAGAGAAATGAGGTGAAAAGAGAAAGGAGGGCCAGAGAGAATTTAAAGGGCAGTTGTTCCACATGTTGGAGTTTTTTCATGGGGATGGTTTGTTTAGTCCTTTTCAGTATTTAATTTTTCAGTCCCTGGAAAGTAAAGCACCTGTTTAAATGTTTTCCCCACATACTTTCAATGTCTGAAAATTCAGTATTAAGACATTAATTCTGAAGTTGCGTATCTGCAAATTCAGCAGGAAGAACTGAACAGTTTCAGAAGTTTACATGTTGAGCATGGAAAGCTGTGCAGGGGAAATGCTGAGCAGTGTCCAAATCTCTGGCCTCCTTCAGACTTTAGGTGCTTGCATTTCTGTCTGCTTAGTAGTCAGAGCACAGGTTCTGTGAAGGGCACTGATGCTCAGGTGAGCAGCATCTGCTGGTAAATCAATGCTGCTGTATAAGATGGTATTTCCCTACACTGAAGGAAACTTAAGTAATTAAACCTGTTGCCTAGGAAGGGATTCTAGATCTTCCTCAGCCTCAAGGGATTGAAATGAGCATATTGTCTTTCCTAGGAAATGACAAATCCCATTCCTTCCTTCTCTGCCCAGCAACAGCCCAAACTTGGAGTGGCTGGGACATCCTTCCCTCATGTTGAATTTATGCTGTTACACAGTCAAGAAAGAAAACATTTTAGGAGAAGAGAATAGCCCAGTGTGGAAGGCTTTGAGGTGAGAAGGTGGTATGGAATACTTTCAGTTGGTGGCGACTGACAAGGATCAACCCGTCCAGGATCACTCCTGGACTCCAGGGCTGACCAAGAGCATTTTGCTAAGGGCATCATCTTAATGCCTCTTAAACACTGACAGACTTGAGGCACTGACCACCTTTCTAGGAAGCTGCTCCAGTGTGTGACTACTCCCTCTGTAAAAAGTGTTTCATAGTGTCCAGTATAGACTTGTATTTTAGGGTTTTTTTCCACAGATTTTTCTGTTTGTGTTTTCTTATTCTGTGACTGACCAATGTAAAATGCTAAAGCAATTATAGAAAAAATAATTTATGCAATCGTTGAAGTTATACAGGCAATTTTTAAAAAGCATCAGTTCCCACATAGAGATGCTGGTCTTCCAGATGTGGCTTTGAATGGATCTGATGCTGATGATTGTGTCTGTGTGC
>VZTN01006367.1:277248-312895 GCA_013400515.1 Erpornis zantholeuca
GGAACGCAGAGATGTCTGGGATATGAAATGGGCCAAGGACAACCCAGATTTGTTTGCAATGATGGAGAAAACAAGAATGTATGTTTTCAGAAACTTGGATCCAGAGGTAAATATCAACATATGTAAACTACTCATTTAAAAAAATTCACTCCTAAGTTAATAGCTCTTTCTTGAATAGTATAATTTTTGTGCTTACCATTCAGTTCTGCAAGTGTTTGTTTATATAAACTTGCTTCAGAAAATCTCAAAATCTTATCAACTCCAATGTGGGAATGTTGTTTTGGACCAAACAGGTAAAACAAATGGTCAGTTCTAGAAACATAAAAAATGCTGTCATATTTTTCTTTAATGTATGAGATTTTCAGGAGCGTATTTTTTGTATGCTTTGGAAAACAAGTGCAATTTTAGTAGAGATACTTGTAAAACTGTTCAGTTGAATTTAAATATTGACAGGTGTTGCTTTATCTCTTTTTCATAATTTAATTACATAAAACATGAGAATTTTTAATGATGTCTGTGTTTACAGAACTGTCAATAATGTTAATGACTATAGGATTTGTTTCCTATTGGAAGTGCAATTACATCCTAGTTTGGAGAAGGATGAATCTATATGTATACTTAACAGATTTGATTAGAATTTAATTAGAGAGAATACAAGTTCATTCCTATGTAACTTATTTAACTTTAAGGAACCTATACAAACATCTGGATATATTTGCAACTTCGAAGATTTAGAAATCAAGTCTGTTCTTCTGGATGAAATATTAAAGGTCAGTATAATTAATTTTGTTTTGTAGGAAAAGTTGGTGCCTGTCTTAATGATAGACACCTGTTTTGTTGGGTGAAAATAAAGGTCACCAGGAATAAAAGTATGTTTCTTTATCCATTATGTTAGAATCCTGAACATCCTAACAAAGATTACATCATCAATTTCGAGATTCGGTCATTACGAGACAGTCGAGCATTGATTGAAAAAGTTGGCATTGAGGAATCTTCCCAATTCATAGAAGACAATCCACATCCCAGACTTTGGTAAAATCTCCTATAAGCCAACTTTGTTTAAATTCGCGTTCTTTTATATTCTTTTCCTGTTCAGACAGATCTAGTATGAAAGTACAAAACCTCAAATTAAAACCAGCCAAAGCAGTATACATTCTACACAGAATCAGTTAAGATTTAATGAATATTAGAGTACCTGGAATGTCAGGCATGTGCTGTGTCATGGTAGTGGGTATAGGGTGCACGCTCAGGACACCTTTTTGGTCTGTGCTGTATGGGCCCCAAAACACAGTGTTCTTTGTGTTTTGGAGGGAATTTGAGGGAAATGAAAAGCTGACAGAAAGCTAAGCAAGTTGGTTAAATTAGAATTAAAATTTATATATTTGGTATTGAACATTAAAGAGCTTAAAATCCAGTAAAGGGAACACATCAGATTGATAGTAGGATAAGAGTAGTTTAAGTAACCTTGTAGCAATTGGACAGGCCAAGGACAGAAAGAATAGAAATGAGAATGGCTGGGAGTGCTGTGTTCCCGTAGAGCATCTCAGAAGTAATCTGAGAAATGGAGATATTGGCACGCTTAAACTAAACATGGCTCAGCTATTAAACTGAAGCAAAAGGACTGCACAGCAAACATGTGAGAGTAAACCTGTGAAAACAAGAGTTCTGGAAATCTGTTTAATATCTCAACTTGTAAGGGATGAAAGAGTAAAGGCCTTAGTAGGTAATTTAATGAAAAGTCAGTGCAGAACCTAAAACTTCATTGACAGGTTTCTTGATGAATGGTATCAATTCTCTTTAACTCCATGGGGATTGTTTACTTATCTGTACCTTTCTTCAGTAATTTTGGCTCTGTTTTGAAGCTAAATGATCTCTTGCAGCATTGGATGTTTAGCTTGCCTCAAGGGGATTGAAGAGTTCACTGTTAATTATGATGGTTCAGAGAGGAATTTAGAGTTTCTGAAAGACTGGCCAAGACACCTTGCTTTAAAAGTTTGTCACAAAAAACATTCCTTTCTATCTAATTGTGCCCTTGTCTCCAAAACATAAATTTTGAAAAATAGTATTTGCTAGTTACATATTGAAAGTTTCTGTAATAATACTGTAATTTTTTTTATCTTGAATGTGTAGGGTAAAATGTTAGAGTTTCGAGTCTTCAGTTTTGCTAATGTCTTGAACTACCTGCAGATTTTTTGAGCTTTGAAATTGTTAATGCTTTTTTTGCTGGTACCATCTGTTCACTTAATATAAAATGACTATTGGTTTTGCAAGTCTGTCTCAGTATAAGTTTTATATAATAAAATCACAATATATATTTAAAATTCTGTTTACCTTGCTCCAGAATTTCCAGTAATTTTATTTTTATTATGAGAGAAAACATGTCACATATTTATGAAGAAGAGATGGATTAGAAGTACTGGATATAAAGCAAATATATTCCAGATGAGAACAAAACAGTGACCTTGTTTCTAGAATGCAACAAAGAGGGGGATGTGTAGCAGATCAGCTGGGTTCTTTGATGTCAGTGATGAGCACTTGATTTTAAGTGATACCAACCATCTCAAACTGATTCAAAAATATAGAGCTGATACTGCCTAAGCATGGTTTGGTGAAGATAAAAAAGAAAGAAAAAGAAATGACAGGGATTCTAAAATGCGGGGGCTGAGAACACAGCAACAGACGATGTCAACCAATTTGGTTTATCATGCGTTCTCTGCTTTATTATCTCAAGATGTCGGGTTATATAGAGTTCAAATAGTTTACAAATCCAGGTGCTTTTTAATTGGTATACAAGGTGAAAAAGAATTCAAAACAATTCAGTCTTAAAACAGCTACTATGATTACAATATAATTATGCTATCTAAAATCAAACACACTTTAATAGGTATTTTTTCTGTGCCACAGGCTTTGATGTTACAAACTAGGCCCAAAATTTCAAGGCCTAGCTAAAGCTCTTCCATCAGACAATCAGGCCCACGCCCCTGCAAAAATTGTGCTACAGTTTGGGTCACTGAATGCAGCAATATTAATGGTTTTGTCAGTGCCTTACTGCGCTGACTTTGTTTTACAATGTCAGTCAGCCAGTCTAAATTTTAAATAGCCTTATTTTTGCAGAAAATTCTAGAGCTCATTCAAGCACCTGATGCACATAGGTTAGCCTGAATTCCCTATTTGCAGAACTAACCAATGGGGCAGTACCAGTTACAAGGTTCTCCAAAGCTTACCCTGCTCTCCCAGACTGCTGCCCTAAGAGGACAAGGAACATCCAGATGGATCAGAAGGATAATTTATTTGTCGTGGCCAGTGTAGTTGGAGGCATTTAGACTGAGGCTGCCATCAAGGCTTAAAGTTTTGACAAATGCATAGGGAGAAAAAATTAAGTGGAACTGGACTGAGACCAGCAACACATTTCACATAAGTGTAACACTCAAATCTTCCCCATTCCTCCAAAGCCAGTGTCCATTTGAACAGCTGAACAAAAGAATATTAGCAATTATTTCAACATCTCTCCCTGATGAAGTACCGGACAGATCACAGAATGTATTAGGAATAAACACATGAGACTATTAAGATTAGCTAATAAATAATAAATTGCAACAACTTGTATGTCTTCTTTAAATAATTACTAGTTAAATGTTTCCTTATTTAATTTACTCTATAGCTGTTTTTCCATCTGCTATGTTTGTTTTTCACACAGGCGTCTCCTGGCTGAAGCTGCTCTTCAGAAGCTGGATCTGCAGATGGCTGAACAAGCTTTTGTGCGTTGCAAAGATTATCAAGGCATTAAGTTTGTGAAGCGCCTGGGCAATCTGCAGAGTGAGTCCATGAAGCAAGCAGAAGTGGCAGCCTATTTTAGCAGATTTGAAGAGGCTGAAAGAATGTATCTGGATATGGACAGAAGGTAATTGTGTGTAAACATCTCAGCAGCAAAGAAAAAAAGTCCAGAAAGAAAAAAAAAGCATTCCTTAATCAGGAATGGCTGTTTTCTCTGGAGAGTCTTTACCAGTTTCTGCAAAGACATAAAAGGATCAGATGGAGAAAATTTTGGTTTATCCATAGATAACCAGTTCTGTATGTAAACCAGTGCATTCCAAACTGTTTACAAAACCTTGGCTGCCCTAGGTAGTGCTGTGTTTTATAGATGTTTTTTTCACAAGTATTTTGTCGGTATTTCAACTGGGATTCCAAAAATACAAACAGTCTTAAATAATGTTTAATTTATGTGGTGTTGCTCTTCGCTAGTAGCCAAGTACACGTTCTTCTCAATTACATATACAAACAAAAGAGTTTTTAATGAACTGTAATCTTTGGAGAGACAGAAGGACTCTGGATGAAACTGTGAAACATTGAAACCAATCAGTGTAATTTTTGCTCAGGAATGAAAACAAAGCAAAATTTTAGAATTGCTGGGAATATATATTAACACTAAGTAATTAGCTAGAGCACTGTCCGTACTGAAAAAGGATAATGAGAAATCATCAGCAGCAGTTGTGCAGTGTAGCCTGTAGATGGTAGTAAAACACGGAGAAACATGAATCAGTTATGCACACATGAAATTTTTAAGATTTGATTAATGGATCCATGAAAAACAGTAGGGAATTACGGAGAAAAAAATTAGTTATTATTTCATTCTGTAAGAATGAAAGTAATGGGGACAGGGTGGCAGGGCAGAGGGAGATGGCAGGAGCTGGGGAGAGATGCCCAGTAGAGCCTGGTAATGAAAACGTCCTTGCATGTTGTTAATTAGTTGATGGCAGCTTGCTGGTCTGGGAACATGGGCTGCCTCCTGAGCACTTCAGTCACATGGCAACACCCAGTTTTAGATATGGCATATTCCTTTTCACATGGCTGAAGAGAAATTGGGACATAGAATTTAAAAACTTACTTTTTGTTTACTGGTTTCTTCAACAGCAGAGCATCTTGTTCTTCAGTTACAATAATATGGAAATTCTGGATGACTTTATGTGTCTCCTAGAAAACAACTTTCAAAACTAGAAAAATCCTGATAAGGATGTACCATAAATCACAATGAAATAAATCTATTTTTCAAATAAAATTTTAATGTTTTTACATAGATGCTCTTATTTATCTGACTTCACTGACTTGCTAGTGCCTTCCTTAATTTACTTGTAAGTTGAAGGCATTTTTAAAAGAAGTGCATAGGTCTCTCCCATTTTCCCATATTTTCTATGCACCTGCAGAATTACTTTTATATGAGGTAATATAGAATTATTCTGTTTGGTGGAAGAAACATGCCAGACAGACACACAGTGAGTCATATGTATGCATGAATAATAAAAAGGAAAAACTATTGCTGAGTCCTTTTTCTTTTATCCAAAATCACCCTGAATCTGGAAGAGATGTCTCTGAAATCCATTTTATTACATCTCAGCTTTCGCCTCCATTGTTCATATTCCTTGCTTCTTAGCCTTTCCCCTCGTCTTTCTTCTGCTTTTAGCCTTTTGCAGCTGCTGCCATCTCTTGTAGTGGTCAGCAGTGAAAGAGTAAGAAGGAACAGAGTTCCTTCTCCTCCAGAACAGAGTAAGAGGGAACCTGAAGTAACATCAGCCCAACTGTGTCACTCATTTAACTCCTCACACAGGAGTGTGGCTGATAAGAAAGTGCATACATGTGATAGAAGCTGTGAGTTCTCTTGAGTATTTGCTTTAATGGAATAGTATTTTAATTGTAAACAAGTTATCTGGATCACTCTGATACCTGCAATGCAGGTTAAGAACATGAAAATGCTTTTGGATGTTTTTCTCAAGATTTTTGTTACCGATTTTTTGTGTTTGACTTTTCCCTGCTGTTTTCTCTGTAGAGACCTTGCCATTGGGCTGCGGATCAAACTGGGCGATTGGTTCCGGGTGCTGCAGCTGTTGAAAACAGGCTCGGGGGCCTCGGACGATGCCCTCCTGGAACAGGCACACAACGCCATTGGAGACTACTTTGCTGACCGGCAGAAATGGTATGTCTGTAGAGGAACCAGTAGTGAGGAATTTACAAAGGAAATTATTAAGATGATGACAAGACTTAATTTATGAGGAGGGACAGATGTCAGGGAAGTCAGGATGCAATACCTTGGATAATTTTGGAGCGATGAGATTTAGTTCAGACCTTTATGATTCCATGGTATGATAAACAGAGAGCTGTTGATCAGCTACCTAAAAGATGAAGGTGATAAAAATCTCTGCTTTGCCAGAAGTCTGTCTTCTTCAAAAGAGGGGAAGAGAAATGCCTATACAGTTGTGATATAGAAAGTATTAAAAAAAACCAAAGTAGGGTTAAAAGTAGGACAGAATTACTTACCATCAGTGAATTTTCTAAAAGCTTCAACCCCCAAATATTTGAGAAGGTACAGAATTCTCTATGATCTGGATCTCTCTCCAGCTGTTGCCCAAACTGGGCACCCAAGGAAGATTTTAAGGGCAGTGCACACCTGTAATGGTATTTCTCCAAAACACATTTGGCAGTCAGGTGGTTACTGAGCCAGAGGTAATGTCTTCATCGCTAATAACTTGCAGGGAATTTTTAAAATTACCTTCTCTTGTTGCCTTCTAACCCCATGTCACAGAGTTCCACAGCTCCACTACATATTGCCATTATCCAAACTGTATTGTCACAATGCAGCTGAAAACTTGTGATTAGATTTGAAAGTTGAGTTTTAGGTGCCTTAGATAATTTTGGAGAACTGTCTGAGAGGTCTTTGTGCTTGTGTTTTAATATATGGAAGCACTTCCATTCAGTAAAGCCCTTTTCTGAAAGTTTAGTTGTAAGTCATCCATTATCTGTTGGGATCTCTGCACATAGCTTTAAGGAATATAGCTTTAAGAATTCCTTGACTTCCTAATCTTATGCTAGTCAGAGAATCAATAGTGCTACACTTGGAACGTAATGATCTGTAAAAATTAAAATTTGTAGTGCATTTTGGAAAAACAGTGGAATTCTAGTGACAAAAGCTTTTCGAAGGAAAGTTACCTATTTAAAACAATGTGATTTTAAATTTACAGATTCAAAAGGCTTACAGATTTAAAAACATCTCCTGTGTTTATACATCAGAAGCCACCACATTTTTTTGTCTTATTAGGTTAAATGCTGTACAGTACTATGTCCAAGGACAAAACCAGGAACGTTTAGCTGAATGTTACTACATGCTAGAGGACTACCAAGGACTGGAGAACTTGGCTAACTCACTTCCAGAGAATCATAAATTGCTCCCTGTAAGCAAAACACACCTTTATTTTTCATTGTCTTCTACCCAACTATTTATTTAAAAACTCACATCTTGGGAGGGTTAAAAACAAGAGAAAGAATGCAGTGTATGACCTACTCACTTAAGTGCAATGGTGTTACTGTGGTATTGATCTCTCGTATTACTGTTGTTTTCATACTACATCACTCTCCCTTTCCCTTATTGTCCCAGTTCTAAAGAAAGACCTGACTGATAATACTCTAAAAGGAAGGGAATTAGATGAGATAGGGTGTGTAGGGTATATAGATGTACAGGGTATAGGTGTGTATATGTAGCAGGAAATTACCTACTAAATAATAGCTAATTTAAAACTATGCCATGGTCGATTTAAACCAAAATGCTTGGAAAATGCAAAACATGCTCCTTTAATGCCTTTTTCAGTAAACCAGGACATAGCATTTTCCTTTAACCTCATTGTAATAGCTTTCTTGAATTTAGAAGCAGTAGAGTAGCACACAGTTCTAAAGATTTTCAACACTGCATGGTGCCTTCACAGGACCCATGAAGCAAACAACCCATTCCCCACCCTCCTGGATTTAAATTAACAAAAGATGAGTATTGCTGTTGCTGCACAACGTATTAAAAATGTGGAAGTGAATTTAACATGGTGCTGATGCATTTTGCAGGATATAGCTTACATGTTTGTGAGAGTGGGGATGTGTGAACAAGCTGTGTCAGCCTTTCTGAAATGTAATCAACCAAAGGATGCCGTGGATACCTGTGTGCATCTCAACCAGGTAAAATAAAATTAGATAATCTGCTTTAGCAATACCAGTTTAACAGTGAGATTTCTATCCTGATACCCAGTTAAATAAGAATCCTTGTTAAGTGTCAGATGCTTTGTCATGGTTTTTGGAAAACTCTTACTTCGGTGCTTAAGCCAGTTCTCTGAGGTTGAGATTAAACCACTGGAGAGGCAATACAAAGCTACATGCAGAGTGTGTGGACATCGTGCTCAGCATACAGACATCTGTAGCCTTTGTGAAGCTGGGCTATGCTACCTCCTGATGGCATGGGAGAAGACTGGAGAAGAGAGAGATGTCTGTTCTGGATATTTTCCACATCCTTCTCCATCTTTGTATAGATGTAAATGGATTTGTGACTACATGAGGATGTTGCTGGAAAAAGCTGAGCTGGAAACTGATCTGCATGTTTGTAACTAGAGCTGTTTTCTGGTATGACTTAACCTGTGAAAACGTCCTTGTCAAATAAGGGAAAAACTGAGGATGGCTATGAGGACCTTGATGGATGGGAATGGCAGGAATGGCTTAGGGCTGGCTTTATGTGAACAGTTTCTTAGTTTATGAATCTGAAGACCTATTAGGTGTGAGATTCAGTTAAGATTCTCAGTCCTGCCAAGCTTTTCATCTGGAGCAAACACAGTAGCCAAATCATTGAAGATTGGGAAAATTCATAGATAAAATGAGGTGTATAGAAGGATAAGTAAAGTGTTACTGTGTGCTTTAAGCTTCTGGGCTGAGGTCCTCTTTTGAGAGTCTGAGTTAAGTAACATCAGAAGTGTTGAAATCCACATGTCCAGCTATGAGCTGCAGTGAAACGATTTTGCTTTTATGAAAGCAGAAGCAACTGTTTTATATGTGGTTTTGGACAGAGGTCCAGCATTTTTTTCACAGGCTTGCTGCATCACCTGATTGGCAATGATGTAAGAATTGGTATTCTCTTGCTTTCCATGTTAATTTTATAGTAGTCCGGTTCAAAATGGTGCTGAAATATTGCACACAAATGTTGCAGTCTGTTCATGGATAACCAGTTTGTTCTGAGAGTGTATTTGAATAAATTAGATTAATAGTTGTCTCTTTTCATTTCTAGTGGAATAAAGCTGTGGAGCTGGCTAAAAATCACAATATGAAAGAGATTGGATCCTTGTTAGCCAGATATGCAAGTCATTTACTGGAAAAGAATAAAATACTTGATGCTATAGAACTCTACCGTAAAGCCAACTATTTCTTTGAAGCTGCTAAGCTCATGTTCAAGGTATCGCAGGTTTTATTTTTATGTCAAATAACTGGGTTTTTTGGACTAGCTCTTACTGTTTCTGTGCTACTTTTATTCTCTAGGGGTTATTTTAGTTTTAACAATGTCTAGGCAATAAGCAGATGCCATTGTACAGGATACTGCAAAGATGAATCCAACTCCCAGAGTTCAGGTATCTCTATGAGTAATGGTTTGCCTGGTTGTCCTCTGTAGCTAGTGGAGGAGACTTTGGGGACACAAGCCATCTATTCATTTGGAGACTTTCACTTCAGTATGAGATGAACTGCACCTCAGAAAAGGTCCTGAAGCCCTGCCTAGTAAAGGAGTATGGTAGATGGGCCTGTGGTGTGATGTCCACATGATTTTAGATGTCATGGGAGTTTTTTAAAAAAATAGCAATGTCAATAACTACAAGTTAAATTTTGGTATTTCTTCAATTAGTTCCTTCAATTAAAAATGGCTGTGGTGTGCTTTTAAGATAAAGATGTTGCTTAGATTTGGTTTGGCTCCAAAGATTTCTCTTTATAGCTTAAAGTCTGTAGGAGTGATATGTAATTTTTACAGCAGTATATATATATAAAATATATGTTACTTTCAAAAGCCATTCTTCTTTTCTGGGAAAATCACCAGACCTTATTGAAAGCTATGTATGTGTTTAAAAATTGCTATTTTTTAGTTTATTTTTATACTAGGTCAATAGACTTATACATGGTTATACTGATTTATCCTTCCTGAGAAACTGGCTTTATATATATGTTAGCTAAATAAATATAGAATAATGTGCATACTTCACTTTGACATTTTCATTTATAGTTCTGTTTGCCGTCTAAATTATTACATTTAAAGGCAGAATCATTTTTTGGCATGGCTCCCTAGGTTTGTACAAGCATGCAATTGTCCAAGAGAATTAAATCCCTTTGTTTTGTTTTTTTAAGATTGCCGATGAAGAGTCAAAGAAAAGGACAAAGCCTTTGCGAGTTAAAAAGCTTTACGTGCTGTCAGCCTTACTTATGGAACAGTGTCATGAACAAATGCAAAATGCACAAAAGGGAAAAGTCAAAGAGAAAAGTTCAGAGGTAGTGTCTTTCTTTTTCTTTTTCCCCCTTTCTGAATTCTGGTATCTGCTAGCTAGTCAGAATAAAGCAAGCCATCTTCATGGGAACCTATAATGTTTCTTTAGTAATGCTTTTCCCTTCTAAGAACAAAGCTTTCCTTAAAGCAAGTTCCCCATTAAAACATACTGTTTAAAGTATTATTTTAAAACATTTAAATTGTATGTATTAATAGATATTTGTCTTTCTAAGTTTAATGTGTTTTTCTTAATGTTTTCACTATAACAATGAAAACCATACTAAGAAACTCCAGACTTTTTTCTTCCTTCAAGACTCTCATGTCATTTAGGAGTAATTATTGATCCCAAAAGGTGATCTGTGATTAGGTTAAGCTATATTGCCTGTAATTCAGCAGAGAGATGGCTCCAGATACAGGGGAAGCAAGTGGAAGAATTTTTTTTCTCTGCTCACACGTTCATCTTCATATGCACAAATGAAATTGTTTAAACAAAGTTTTAAGAGCTCTGGTGTTGAAATGCAGTATTAATCCAAACTATGAACCAGTCTGCAGATGTGCACAAAATATATTTGTATACACACGTATATGATATTTATCTTTGAAAATCTGCACCATATGTTGTGCCTGTGCTCTGTACAGAACGCCTGACAATGCTCACTGTAGGTCCATTTGTATTTCTCCTACTTAACACAGACAGTGGTGTAAGCACCAAGTATAGAAAAGCTCTTTTCATATATCCCCATTTCCTGCTGTACCTGTTTAATATAAAAATTACTTGTGATACTGGTTTGTTTTCAGAGTGCTTCAGCGTTGGCTGGTTTGCTGGAAGAAGATGTTCTTTCTTCAACGAATCGCTTTGCAGACAATGCTTGGCGGGGAGCTGAGGCTTACCACTTTTTCATACTTGCACAGAAACAGCTCTATAAAGGCTCTGTAGATGCAGCACTTAAAACAGGTAAGAATTCATTTTCAACCCTGTAAAGACAGCACATAACTTCAATTATAGCTGCCACATTTTTCAGTTCTTAATAGATCCATGGAATTTAAACCAAAACCATATAATGAGTTGAATATGCAGTTACAGTACCTGGAAAAGACTTTGGTGAAGAAAATGCAAATCATTGCAAATATTACCTGGTACCCTGGTCAGTCTCTGTAGCTATTCTGCTGATTGTTTTGTTTCTTTCCTTACTTTATAAGGCATACCTGAATTTACATCAGACATCTTTCATAAAAAATCTGTGGGAATTAGAGAAACAAACAGTACTTTGTCCAAGGAATGAAAATTATAAATCCTTCTAATATTTTTAAAACAAACCAACTAACCAACTAAAATAAAATGTTCCAAGGAGACACTTCAATTTCCCAGTCAAATTACCTTAATTTTATTGTTTAGAACAATGCTTCATAGTCATGTCAATAAAAAACTGTGGTTCATTTTGTCTAATTTGTATGATTAATACCATTTACTAGTAGCAACTATTTCATACAGATGCTTGCACTTCTCAGATGTGTAATAATTTCATTGGATTTCTTTTTTCATTTTTTTAGCGCTTCATTTGAGGGATTATGAAGACATTATCCCTGTAGTTGAAATCTATTCTCTTTTGGCACTCTGTGCATGTGCAAACAGAGAATTTGATACTTGTTCAAAAGCCTTTGTTAAACTAGAATCCTTGGAAACTCTTACGCCAGAGCAGAGGCAACAGTATGAAGACCTTGCTCTAGAGATATTCACAAGATATAGTCCAAAGTATAACAAAAAACCTAATCTGGATGATGTTCTTGCTAGGTGGGTTTATTTTTATATGATACTATAATAATGCTATTTTTTTTCTGCTGTTCTCTGTATTTTGGGTTTTAGCAGGTTTTGTGTATCAAATTAATAAAGTGCTTTATTGCTTAAACCAAATATTGGGCAAGAATGAAGAAGGTGTTAGCCAGTTTAGAGGAAGGTAATGTGGTACTAAGTTGTTTGGAAAATAGACACTGACTGTATTTGAGGAACTGGGCATAAAAATGTAAATTCATCTTAATTTTAAATGCAGGTAGAGAAAGCATTAATTTTAAAGCGAGAGTTTTAGGACTTTGGTACTGTGTCATGTGACATTAAAGTAAGAATGTTACTGTTTGCATCACCATGGTGGAGTGATGCAAATCAACAAGGGAATGTTTAACCATTATTAACTAAGAGGTCTCCAGTGTTTTGTGAATAATCTAAATCTCCTTGGTGTGAAAAGATGAATATGTGAAGTGGAAAAATTAGTATGATGGAAACATTTTAGGGGTAAGGCCTTGGGAGTGGCTGTACCCAGAATAGTGTCTTCAACATGCTTCCTGCTGAGAGCATGGAACTTGTAAATATGGAAAACGATTGTAAATCAATTTTGTTTTAGCAGGATTTTAACCTGTCTTGTTTGATCCTACTGTGCAGCTGTACAGAATGTCACTAGCAGCTGTCAAGGGTCAAGTTGACCCTTCAGACTTCAGAGGAAGGAGTATAATAGCAGTGCAGGTGTCTAATCACACCTTACCTTTATATGGCCTTCACTGCTTCTTTTCACTCCATCCTTTGGATCTGCTGGTTCTGATTTGTTGACTGTATGGTTCTGGGGGTAGGTATTCTCTGATGTGAAGATTAACACACGTGGTTATGTGAACAGCGGAGTGTTACATGAGCTAATAACTTCTAATCACCAGTTGGTGCACCACATTTTTATTCTTTCAGCTTTATTTAGTCTTTTTTTTTTTTTNTGGAGATGGTAAACGTCCTGTATGTGTTGCAACAGGAGCCCATATCCTGGAGTATCAATTCTGGATGTGCAGTGTGTGTAAGCACTGCATGAAAGCCAAAGAAGCAGGCCAGTATAACGCCTGTCCTCTCTGCCACAGCAAAGTAAACTGGGAATAAAGACACTGTTATCTGCATTTATGACTGCTAAAAACAGCCTCTAAAATGCTACTATGTTTTGAAATATAGCTCAGGTACTGTATTGTAGCACTTAGTGCTGCTGTTAGAGAAATTAAAAAAAAAAAAACGAAACCAAAACAGAAAACCCACAAGAGAAACCTTTATTGCTTCCATTTATCTGAATAAATTACCATGTAAATAGACTCCATTTTTTGCTACACTTTTAAAAAAAGATTTAAGGTAAAAGCATTCTTTTTGAATTGTAGATTGAGCCTGGTTTCAAAACTATGCGAGTTGAATGTAGCTCATATCAATATATTCTACTCTGAGCAGGCTCCATTTTTTTTGTCTAATTCCATAGGAAATTTCTAGGTTTTCTCAGAATTCAGTTTTTTGAGGGACGTTATTCTTGAGTTGAACTAATGTCACAATAAGTTTGATGATGTTACCATATATGTTTTTGTATTACTGTTTAGGGTTACTAGAGTGATGATACATATAGTATCATATACATACAGTATAAGCATACGTTAGTGCTGGTTTCTTTTGCCAAGTGTATTTAAATCCACCACAGCAATAAAGGGCTTGAAAACACTCAGCAGTCAGCGTGTCAGTTGGGTTTCTGAGCTTGGATGATGTCATCTTCAATAGGTTAAGGAAACCTGCATGACTGCAACAAGGAACCTGGCATTTTTTATGTAGCTTGACAGTGCCACCTGCATCTGTTGAACAGATTTTTCAACAGGAGTTGAAGTGTCACCCTTGTTACACAGAAAGGTCCAAGGAACGATGTCTCACTGTCCTGCCTTACTGCTGGTTTAGGCCTCTGCTCTGGCAGTGCTGCAGGGCCTCGGTGCACAGGATGAGCTCTCCCCAGCACTGGCCAGCACTTGGCTGCCTGGCAAGAGCCGTGAGCTGTGACGTTCACATTGTGCATTGGTGTGTTTCGGAGAGGAGAGCATGGGACCTCTTCTGTGCTGTCTCACTTAAGCTTAGACCAGGTAAGGATAATAGAAGCGCAGAGTAGAATGGCCTTGGCTTGGAAGGGACTTTAAAGACCATCTTGTTTTAAGCCCTCTGCCCTGGCCTGGGACACTTTCCATGAGGACCAGGTAGCTCAAAGCCCTTCCAACCTCTTATTGAATATTTCCAGGAATGGGGCATCAACAGCTTTTCTCGGCAACCTGTTCCAGTGTCTCACCACCCTCACAGTAAAGAATTTCTTACTTATGTTTAATATAAACCTTACATCCTTCATCTTAAATCCATTCTATCTTGTCCTATCCCTTTATGCCCTTGTAAACAGTTCCTCTTGAGCTCTCAGAGCCCCTTTAGGTACTGGAAGGTGCTCTAAGGTCTCCACAGAGCCTTCTCCAGGCTGAACAACTCCACGTCTCCCAGCCTGTTTCCCGAGAAAGGTGCTCCAGCTCTGATCGTCTTGGCCTGCTCTGGCCTCGCTCCACCATATCCATATCGCGCCTGTGCTGTAGCCAGAGAGCTGGACGCTGCATTGCAGGTGGAGATCTCACGAGAGTAGAGCAGAGAGCTCCCTGGCCCTGCTGGTTATGACTGAAAACACCATATTTCTGTGTTTCCTGGGTGCGTGTCCCGCTCCGTGCTCAGCTCTCTCCTCCCCAGCGCCGTCTCTCACGTGGCCGCGCGGCTCCCGCGCCGCCGTGCCAGTGCCGTCACGGCGCGCCCGCCCCGCGTGACGTCAGCGCCATGGNGCTCAACGACCGCGGGCAGGTGCGGTACCTGCGCGTGGAGTTCGCCGCCGCCGTGCACGATTTCACGGCCGCTATCGAGTGCCAGCCCGGCTTCGAGGTGCCTTACTACAACCGCGGGCTGGTGCGCTACCGGCTGGGTACGAGCCGGGACTGGGCAGGGCAGCGGGTGGGGACACCTGCCTGGCACAGGCGGGACAAGGGCGGGCATCGTTCCAGGACAGGGGGGACACGAGATCTCAGCAGTGACAGCACCTTTAGCTGCGGCCTGCCCCGTGGGTGCAGTTACACCCCCCACTTCCTAGGTGTGCTGCTGAGTCGTGCGAAAGGATGCTATTCCGTGGGACGTGGGAGGAAAGGTGCAGTTTGACTTGTGAAAAAATTTGCGCTGGAGTAAAACAAGCCAGTTCCAAACACTACCATTAAACCTGAGATAAATCATCTCCCAAGCAGCTGTAGCTGCAGTGAGAGAAGCCTTCTCAACTTCTAGTGGGCTGCTGGCCACCTCTAGGGAATTTCCTGTCCCGTTTTTGATGATGCCATAACAAAGTGACAGCCCCATTCCTTTTGTTGGAGCTTGGCTGTTGAAGAGGTTGAGGTACTGGAGAATGGAGCTACCATGGGCACCAGCTGGAAGCTCTGTGCCTGTGTGCCAGCTTTTAGGCAGCCTCATTATTGCTGTGGGGCTTTTGTCTTATTGTCTTGGAATAAACTGGCTGAATTGAACCTTAAGTGCATTTGAGGTTCAAAAATACACATTCTGGTTCTCGATTTCAAGCCAATTGACACCCACTTGGGCCTGTGGGGAATCCAAATGTAGTGGGTCCAGTAAGTAGCTGCTACTTTTTGTTCTGGAAAGTATTAGGATGTGTTCTTAAGTTGAGGTTTGTGAGCGTGAGCAGTTACAGAAAGATAATTTTACTTTTATTTATTTTTGGGACAGGAGATTTTGATGAGGCCATGAAAGATTTCAGAAAAGTATTAGAGTTAAACCCCCAGTTTGAAGATGCTGCATTGAGTCTAAAACAGGCTATTCTTGATAAAGAAGAAAAACAGAAGCGGGGTTATTGAAAATTCAGGTAATGATGTGATGTGAAAATGTTCTGCTAAACATGTGATGTTTGTCATTGGTGGATGAAATACAAGATCGTTTACATCTGTCATGACCTGTTGAAGAACTTCATTCTTGGGTGAATAAGTAAAAAATTGATTATGATTGCAAAATAAACTGGGGTTTGGATATTTTTAGTTTTGAGGGAAAGTATAATGTTGATCTCTGTGAGACACATGTACAGATTTTGTACAGAAATAGTTTGTAATTCTATAATAAATGGATTGGCTAGATTAATTGAAAATAAAAGATGAACATGTACTTTTTATGTCATGATTGTCTGCAAATAGTTTACTGTAGAAAATATTCACAGGAGGAATTGTGGCTTTCTAATTGATGAGATCAATTCCCTGAAAAAAACAGTGCAAAATCCATCTGATGGAACTGGCTGTGAATACCCAGGCAGCTTCATTTCTTACCTGGTAGGGGTGAAATCTGTAAATCACCAGCCAGAAGCACCCTTGCAAGTTCATAGCAATGCAAGTTTTAATGAAAGAAATACTGTCAGATTGCCTACATGAGCATTAGGATTTTGTTTTTTAAATAAAATTATGCCAGTGCCATTTCTGCTTCTTACGGTGAGTTCCTCCATGGGTAATCCTGGAGCCTGCACAACCACAGGGCTCGCTGAAGATGGTGGGACCCTTTGGGTGAGTCATGAGAGCAGTCTGGAGCCCCTGGATATCATTCCCAGCAGCCTCACTGAGATCACTTTCAGCTTTAGGTCGAAACTGCAGCAGCCACAATGAGCAGATTTGAAACAGGGCTGAGAAAATGCTGAGACAATATCTCTCAGGCTCTTGACACTTTACTGCAGTCATTTGAAGTTACAGAAATAAGATATATCAGGATGTGACCATTTACAGTTTGGGAAATGGGCAATGACCATTTCCTCCCCCCCCAGAAGTCTTTTCTATATCAAGGAGACTTTTCTTGATATATTAAGCACATGCTTTGCTACCGTTTATCTTAGTGTTCTGTCTCCAAAACAACACAGATAATTCAATGACTTGACACACTTCATGCCACCTCAGTCTTAAAAATTGAGAAATCCTATCAACTTGTGGTTGATGGTGAGAAGGTGAGCTAGAACTAAACATGTTCCTGACTGAACACACCAAGACAATTAAAAAGACAGTAATGAACAGTTGAATATTACTTAGGAAGTTTTACTGTGAGAAGAGAAATCACAGATGTGGTTCTGCACAGAACACTTAAAATGACAGGATATAGGTCAAAATTTTAACAGTCAATAAGTATTTTAGAAAACAAAGATGCTAGAGATAATATTCCAGGTTGTGTTTTTTTTGTGAATGTTGCTTAATTACCTCTCATGCAGTTTTTGGCACAGAAATACTGCACTGGGCTGGGACCAATTGCCAATTCTCCACAGTATTTCCTTGTCTCTCTTGTGAAAGGATGAACTGTGATCATGCATTTCAGCATAATCTGGAATTCTTTCAAGGTAATTTTGGCCAGTAGGGTTTTCACATTTTCCTGTTTCATGTGCACACAAGTCACTTAGTTCCCTGGCTTTCAGGTTTTCAGCCTGAAATTATCAAATAGCTCTGCTGGTTTCAGCTGGGGTAGAGTTTTCTTCACAGTGGCTGGTACTGGGCTGTGCTTTGGAATTGTCCTGAACATAGAGCTGATAATGTAGAGACGTTTCTGTTATTGCTGAGCAGGGCTTACACAGAGCCAAGGTCTTTTCTGATTTTTGTACTGCCATGCTGGTGAGGAAGTTGGGGATGCCTGGGAAGCTGGGAGGAGACACAGCTGGGACAGGTGACCCAAACTGACCAAAGGGATATTCCACACCATAGGGCATCATACTCAGTATACAAAATGTTGCTGTGGCCCAGCTTGGGGACAAGCTGGGAAGCAATCAAAAACCCAAGCAGCATCACCCAGCCAGGGGCTGGGGCGACCAAGGGGAGCAGGGCTCCCGAACTAGCTGGACTCTGGTCAGGGGTTGCCCTGAAGATAGAGCAAAATGCCCTTGCAAGTTACAGGGCGGAGAAGGCCTCTCCCCTGAGGCAGTGAGTTGCTATGGCAACACTCCCTGTCTGCTTGGCCTGTCAGCCCTCCACTCTCTTCTGCCCCTGCCTTCCCTACATGTACCCCGGCCTAGAAAGTTCCTTCCTCCCCACCCCATTGCTTCTCCTCTCCCTAGTCCTTCCCTGTTTCTCCATTGATGTATGTACCCCGATCCCGCCTACTCTCCTCCCCCTGGCCTGTTGGCCAGCCCGTTTCTCCTCCCTGGGGCGGGTGCCTCCCTGCCACTCTTCCCCGGGCACTCCCCTATCCCGGGAACTTTCTCCCTTCCTCCATCCACCACTGCCCTTTCTCCCCAGACACTCCCCTGCCTCTGCCCTAGTGCTCCCTAGCCCTGGTCCCTCCTGTGTACCACCCCTTTGCCCTCTCCCATTGTTCCCTTTCCCCAGGTAAAATCCCCGGACCCTCCCTATGTCAGACAGTTTTTTCCTCTGAACTTTTTGGGGAATAAACCTTGGAGCCTCATGGAAGGGCTGTCGTTCTGCCTCTTTGCTTCCGCCCACATGCATTGCACCATCGGGTAGCAGACTGGCTCCCAAGGGGAGACTGCAAGGTCCATATGCTCCAGCGGTAAACAGGGACGCCTGGAGTGGGACGCGGTGGGCCTCGGGCAGCCCCCTACCGTATCAATAAAGGATATAAAAAACCCTCAAAACTCAAAGAGGAGGATGTGTTTAGTAACTCCCCTTGTCCTGCAAAGCTTCCTGTTTGTAAAAGTTTAAGAATTAAAAGCCTAATGGAGAGTAATAAAATTCTTTTCTGTAATGTTTTGTGAGATTCAGGCAATCTCTCAGCCTGTAAAAGGAGCAGGGTTAGTGCTTTGGATGCTTTGCAATGCGAGGTGCTGTAGCTTTTATGCCTTCACAGGGCTTTAAGCGTTGTCTATGCATGAGAATTCCACACCTCTCTGAAGCTCCTGGGTCAGTCCTGGCCGTTCCACTGCCCTTGTCAAAGTCATGGGGCTGCACCAGTAAGTCCAACAGGTGGTTGCTGCTAATGCACTGTGTCTCTCTACTCTGGTCAGAAGTGTTTAAGATGTGAATAATTCTGAGCTGCTTTCCCAAGTGTGGCGGCCGGTGAGCCTGCCACACAAGGGTCCTCGAGGAACCCCTGGGAAGAAAGGACTCTGTGAGGCATTCCCCAAGTTAGGGAGACACAAGAGGCTTCTCTCACAGGATGCCCTGTTCTGTTATGCTGATGTACCCCAGTTCTGCTCCCTCCATCAGCCCTGTTGGTCCCTCCACAGACCCCTGTTCCCCAGCCACCCCTCTCTATTCCCCCACTGCTTCCCATACCCTAACCCCACCTGTGCACTGCCCCCATGCCCCCTGATTATTGATCCCTGATGCTCTCTCTGCTCCTACCTCCCCTTGCTTAAAGCCGGACCCTTCCCATGAAGGGAATTGTCCATTTGTCTCTGGACAATCCGCGTTGTGTGGCTGGAATAAACATCTCTATGGACCCCAAACAAAAACCCTCCCTGCCTCTTTGCCATCGACCCATATTAGCAGCTATCTGGCTTGCTACACTTTCCTATCTATAAAGCCCCTCTCCCAAACCCTTGACTTTCCTTCCACAGCCATTACTGGCAGCCCCTCTGCTTGGCTTGTTCCCCATAGCCAGGGTTACTTTGGCAATGAGTAACTGTTCTCACCTGCTCATTTACCTCTAAACTTACAAAAACCCCTGTGAATTCCATAATACGTTGCAGAATGTCGAAGAATAACATTACTGTCTTTCAGACCAAGGCAAAGAGTAACATCATCCCCCAGTGCCTTTCCTAGGACTCTATTTGTCCTACTGAAACACGGAAGGAGTTGTCACACAAATATCAATGTTTCCAGGCCTTTCCCTTGCTTTTGCAGAAAGGTGGGAAAACCTGACAGAACGCCAAGGTTAGGAGGGCACTGAGCAGTGTTGGAAGGCTTTCATGCACGTTTAATGTGAGTGCAGCTTGGGGAACAAGGAGAGCCTTTCCAAATGGAAAAGCTGTGGCATGCTGAGGGCAAAGGGTTTGGTTGTCAAGTACCCAGAATGTGTCCCTCTTCCACGTGCCTGCCTTCTGAGTAATCAACAGAGGTTAAATCAGAGATAAAAGCCTGAAACTCTTGGGCTGTTACAAGTGAGGGCTGCACTGTGTACATCTCGTCTGGGAGGTAACCTTGTTAAAAAGTGATTTAGGAGAGAAAGGTGAACTATTCCAATTTTGTGGGGATTGAACACCTCTACCTCAGTCAAGCTCAGCTGTGCAGGTCATGCTCTCTGTCGACTCTCAGGAGGGGAAGGATTCAGAAAAGCAAAACAATGTTCAAAACTGAAGATTGCTAGTGGAAGGATAATATCCAGTATTCTTTGATGTCAGCAGATTACTGTTTGTCTGCCTCAGCCTTTTAGACAGAGGCAGGGGCTGGATCAGTGGAACAGATTTGACCCCAGCCAGTGGCTTTCATGCCGAATGAAAGATCTTGTTGCTTTTTATGAAAAAGTTTGCTGAGAGATCTAGTCAAGTTGGAGGCCCATTTCCAGCATGTTGTGACCATTTGAACTGAACACCGGTCCATTTCCTAAGGTTATTTCCAAGACTGTCGCGTAGGATCCCTTTAGTGCATGAGCAGGGATTGGATGCAGACCAGAGCATCTCTTCCTACAGCTCGTGATGATCAAGTTTTTCATCACTCATGTCTGTGTTGTACAATGAGCATGTGAAATGGGCCTGAAGGATATCCTTGTCTCCCAGCAAGGAACAGCTTGCTCCAGCTGTGTCCCAGGCATCACAACAGTAGTTTCAACCTGACTCCTGTTGCTATAGAAAATGCTGATCAGTGCTTTCCAGGCTGGGGACTCCCCAACATGGGGTCTCTGGTGTGCTTCTGTGCATTTAAAATAACTTCTTTCCCAATTCCTTTTTTCCACATTGGTTGAATAATAAAGGCTTGTTCAGCTACAGTGGTATGACCAGAGTGGTTCCTGAAAGTTAATCCAAGGAACCACTTAAGCCCATGGGCCTGAAAACTGCAGACTTTGACAGGAGTTAGGTGCAGAAGTTCTACCTGCAACACCTGAGAAGTAGGAATAATCCCAGGAGAATGTAGGTGCTGAGCAATACACCTGTACAATAGCCTGGCTGAATCACACTTTGGGAAAGACACCCTCAGAGGTAAACAGGGAATGCCTAACCCTAACACACCGTGATTCAGTGTCAAAATCATCATCTACATCATGAACAGCAACCAAGGTAGAAAAAACAGACCAAGTATGTGGAATTGCTCTGGCCTGTCTATGGGAAGGTGGAAACTTGAAATGCCTGTTGAAATGGGAATGCAAGTCTGTTTCCCCTTCTCCATCTCCCTTCCAATGTATGTGCAAGAAAAAGATCTCATCTGCAGGTGGTGGGTGAATGGGTATGGAATGCTGCTGGACCCATTCCTGGTTTTCCAGGGCAAAAGGGGAAGATCTGGGATATCCCACTTGCTGCAGACAAGTTTATCTGAATATACTCTGCAAGGCTGGAAAACAAGTGAACCTTGTGACGCCAGACCTGATGCTCACCTATGTGGCCTGAGAGTGCTGAGAGAAGAAGAGTTAGCATTTAGTAATCATTATTTTCCCTTCATCCCCATTGCCAGTTTCTAGAGGACTGCTTTTTAGATTAACAGAAAGTTAACCTAGACTTATGAGATTGTTACTATTGTTAAAAATAGGGAATATAGTCTCCTGGCAAAGGATTGGGAGCAGTAACTTGCTGGGCTCTGCAGCATGGGCTGTGGACAGCAGAGTCCTCTGCTTGTGCAGCAGAGGAAAGCAGCACCCAGGCAGATGCTGGGGGGTCCTGGGGTCCCAGCACCCTCCCATTCCTTTTTACAGATCTTACTCCTTCAGTAGAAGGCATTTATTAAGCAACCATGTCAGGCATGACAGCAACTTTTGGGAAGCAGGCCACTTGTGTGTGTTGACCAGCCAGCCTGGGAAGGCAGGGGCTGCAGGAGCTGGGGAACCCTCTGGAGACTGCACACAAGTGTGCTGTCAGCACCAGCGTGCCATCTGCCCCCTCTGCACTGCTGTTGAACACCTACACATGCTGCAGCCACACCTGCAGTTACACTGTAGGCACATCCTGAGAGTGATTACAGGTGGTCATGTGTCAGGTTTGTACTTGGCCTCTAAAAAATAATAATAACTAACAAAAGTTTTCTGTGTGCACAGAAACCAAAAATACCAGGTGTCATTTTTGCTCCTACCAGAACATCCATCTACTCACATTTTGTAGAGTTAGTCTTTTTCATACAGGGACAGGTGAGGGGAAAATGAGGAACTAACAAGTTTCCAAGAATGTCAGGTTGATGTAAGGATACAGACAAAACTCTGCATTAATGGGAAGAAGTGTGTGCCCTTGTGTTGCATGTGGAAGGGATGCTGGCAGCGATTGCTTGGCTCTTTGAAGCCAGTGTTGGTACACCAGATGGTTGCTGTTGCACATTAACAAGGAGGGCAGTGTTAACAGGTGGTGTTAACAACCAGGCGGTGTTCTGTGCTGACATTGCTCTGGTGTATTTTTATTTGACTTTTCAGATTTGCACTTTACATTCAGATGGGAGGACTGGCAGTAATTTTATGAAATATTACAAGAAACAGCCATATAGGGCTGGAATAATTTTAGTGATGTGCAAGTCCATATTTCAGCAGCTGGAAGAAATGAGAAATGTCATTTCTCAGCCTTGGGTCATTTTCTGCTAAGTTTTCTTCTGTAGGCATTTCAGAGAGGCAACAGGTTGCAAGATTTACTGATCCTGTTAGTAGACCCTAGAACTTTGCAGTGCTGTCCCATCATCTGGTCTTTAAACTTCATGCAAATAGTTCTGGTGGTTCCTCGAAGAAGGAGCTCCTGTGTCCAGTGGCACTGTTTGGAAAGCAGCCAGCACAGCAGAGCCTTTAGGTGCTGTTGGAGACACACACACAGGCTGAAGTGAGGAGTGATGCTGGAGCAGACAGCTCAGCAGCTCTGGTTTTCCAAGGGCAGATGAAGCTATAGGATAAACCCTACTGTTTGGAGGATTTGAACCATTCAAAAGCTCTTGGAATATGGCAGTGACTTGTGCCTTAGTGTTTGTTTCTAAAATTTTGGATCTGTTTTCTCTCAGACTGGGGGCAGTCCTGTTGAAAGCCTGTTGAAATAATACCTGGCTCCAAAACTGCCTGCTATGGCCCAACTCCAACATGCCCTGCTCTGCTGCTGGCATCTCCTCCAGAGCCACGCCACCTGTGTTTGTCTTGGCAGGGAGCTCTCCTTCTTCCCCTCCCATGGGCTCAAGCTGAGACCATGGGACTGCAAACCATGTCCATTCCCTAGTTCCTGTCCCTTGACTTTTATTTTTGAGGTCCTCAAGGACAGGATCTGCATCACTTGTGTCACAAAGCATGGTGACTTATCTGGGTGAGTACACAGGGCCCGGTTTTCTTACCAAATTCAGTTTTCATGTGTCATCTTAGATCTGGAGCAGCAATCCATACTGGTCCGGCAAGTACATAGCCCTGGAGACTGTCAGAATGGTGACCTGGAATGCCTGAGAATGATACACAGTGTGTTTGTGGAGCTTTTAAAGAATACATACAATGCTGCACGTTAAGCGTTTGTATATTAAGTATGGATAAAGGTGACATTAGTGTTCACAGACCATGCTTGAGGCATTTCAGATGCCAAAGTCAGAGCTCCTAAATTTCTGAGAACGTCAGGTCAGGGGTGCATTGCAATGGCTCTTTTTCTCTTCCACACCTACCCTTCCTCTCCCGTGTTGAGCTGCACTGTCCACTGCAGGTGCTGCCAGGTTGTGTGTTGGTAGGAGAGCACGCTGCCACCAAACAGTGCACGTACACCTGAGAAGAAGAAGTGCCACTTGGTCCACATCAAATCCCACTTTGCAGAGCACTGTTTTATCTTTTGTTGTCCTGTTGCAGAACCTACATCTGATTAGACTTAGGCTTCTCTGAACACTTCCATGTGGCACCTTCTAGCTGAACCTACCTTGAATTTTAAAGTCGGTGTCAAGGAAGCCCTCAGGCAATTTGGTAACTGAGAGGCAGAAACAGAAGTTAAAACCTCACTTGCTGCAGTGTATCAAAGCTAGACAGAAACTTAATCTGGTGCCTGCTGCAGCTGCACACTTAGGAAGCAGCACAAGCCAAAATTGCATCATGTTCATTTCTACCACGTTCCAGAGTTGGGGTGTCTATGAAAAGCTGAGTAAATAATGATGCAGTTAGTTGATCTGCCCAGGCGGAGTGAACACACCATGGCTGGTATCAGTACATGTCAGTACAGGCAGTTCACTCAGCTGGTGCACAAGGAGAAAAGTACCCTCAGGTGACTGTCATGGGTGTTTTGCTGTACTTAGTCCTTAGAGGAGAACAGGATCTCAAACTTTAAGGCTGAACCCACATGCTTCTGCTTCTCTGCCCATTGGGCTGACACCTGAGGAGGTGGATGAGTGGCTAGGACAGATGGGAGACAACAGAGCTGATCTTCATGTAGATATTGGGACATATAAGTTGATTTTTCTGCTTTAGACATTTTGAGCTGATGTGCTATGAATCTGATCCTACACAAAGCCAGAACCAGCATATAAAAATCATATTTACATACGAAATTCTTTTGTTTACTCCAGCCAGGCCAATCTCAAGTCAATTGGGTGGCAGAGGAGATTTAAGAAGAGAACTAAATGAAAGCTGCACACCAGTCAGGGTAGTTGAGTTGAATGTTGGCTAGGGTTTAAGTCTGTGAGGTGCTTAAATCAACTATTTTTCAAAGTGTAGAGTCAGAGAATATCTCAGGTTAGAAGGAACCTATATCAAGTCCAACATCCTGGTCCAAGCAGGACTATCTCCACCGTGTGTCTAAGAGCATCATCTGGACTTCCAGGACGGGGTCCATGAGTGGGAGGTGAGCCTTTCACTCAATCCTACCTGTTCCAGTTGCTGTGCCAGGGTCCTTACTGCCAGCCTTTTAAAGTGAGAAGGGTGTCTCACCCTGGGGCTGACAGGTACCGGGAAGAACTCTGCAGCAAACTCATTGCCATTAATCTCACACCTATTTGAGAGGAAAGACCAGCAGACCTAAGCAGAAGTTAGGGCTTTGCTGATGAGTGCATTGGACATTTAATACTACTTGCCCATCCACAGTGATGTTCCATCTTGGGGTGCTGTCGAAGTCTGGAGATCTGGCTACCCAGCAGTTTTTCAGGTATAACTCGACACTGGGGCTCTCATCTTTCAGCTCCACCTCAAGAAACACAGGCTCCATGGGTCGTTTGAGTATTGCCATGCCGGGCTCATAGAATTCCATGAAGGATTCATCTCGAGAAAATGTCAGGGGATTTTGTTGTTGTTTAATTTTACTTAAACATGTTTGGAAATTCCCTGATTTCCACAGGAGGACATTTACCTTTGGACACTCTTGAATCTACATTCAGAGCTCGTCTTGCCCTTCTGTAAGCTGCAGAAAAAGAAATGTTAGTGAGGTTCTTTAGTTGAAAGCAGGGCATGTGTTAACAAGGAAACTTAGGACTGAAAGAGTCAGAGAGGTTTAAAAATGGGGGAAGAGAATTGCCCACATGCGGTATTTGAACGTGGAACCATCGTTCCGGAGCCAAAGGGAGGGGATGTGGCTGGGTCACTGGAGAAGGCACTGAGCACTAGGGTCTCTTTTGCTTGGTAGTAGCACAATACTGTTACTCTGGAACAGAAGAAACAGCAATTTTTGTGTTCACATCTATTTCCCAGCAGCTGTGCAAAAGTGAGCAGTGTCAGTGAGCAGCAGTTCCTACCTGTAGTCTGGATCTCTTGTGATTGTTGGTACGCTCTGTCCTGGAAGAGTCTCCTTCTCATAAGAGATTTCATTCTCATAAATGATGTGATCACCTTCAAACTGTGCATATAGGAAGCTCATTGTAAATTGACTCTTCTCAGGAGCTGGGGCAGGGGAACAAAAGAGAAAATGCAGGAGAGGCAGAGACTTCCAGCAGGTGTACCTGCTCTGGCCATGGGCTTACCCTTGCTGAAGTGCCACAGGTAGTGACATGGAACTTGAAGAAGGCATGGGCTTTGTCATACTCTTTAGGCTTGCAGGAGCTGTCCCTTAGCTTGGTTTTACTCATGTCAATGGCAGGAACTGTCTTCATTTGGGCAGATACCATTATGGTACCATTTGGGTGGCAAACTGAGAAAGTCAGAGAGTTGATTATGAGTGAGTATTCAAGGAAAGAATCACACATCTTTTTATTGATTGATCAGTTGATAACTTACTTATAAATGCTGAAGAATTAAAACTGCAGCTAATAGAGAACATCTGTAAGGTCTCCATAGTTCTCACTTTCCTTAGGACAACATCAAACCTTGCTTTAATTTTCTGAAAGGACACTTCCTGCAAAGGAGGAGATGGAAGAAATCTCCTGTTATAGTACATCATCCATGTGCAAAGTTCTGCTCCTTAGCTTGTGCCACTTGAATAATGCAAGTCGAAAGAATTAAGTCAGTGTGAAAACTCGAGCCTGATGCAACATGGGGGCAGAAGGTTTCTTGTATGAATTAATCAGTCATTGTCACAGAGATAAATTCTGGCTGATTATTGTAGAATAGTTCTATTACAGCATCAATTTTCTCCTGCCATGTCTTAACATTTCTACAAAAAAGTTCCTTTAAAAGAGCTTCTTTCATAAAAGCTATATTGAAATATTGTTTCTGGCTCAGTGCAGATGGGACATTTTGCCTCATCTTACTAAAAACACTGAGGGGTTTGTTTTTGAAGACTTGGTGCATATCTTTTAGAGACAAGTGAGGACTGCAGATTGCATAATACATGGCATTACCAGAAGGGTCTATGTCCGATGCCTCTTGTCCTACTTGCTCTGGCTTAGAGTCCTTCCCTCTGGAGGTTTTCCAGTATGTGCAATACCACAGCACTACGTGCCTGTAGGACTCAGTGAGAGCAAACAGTCCTATGTGTGTTAAAAAGGGCATTGCTGAACAGCCCTTGTACCTCATAGATGACTCCCCCAGCAAACAGAGGTATTTGTAAGATCAGGTGTGTGGAGTTGGTAGCTGCAAGATACCCATTGGTGAGGGCGAGGTGCCGGTTCAGGAGCTTGTTAGCAAGGTACAGGTCCCAGTACTGGTGTAAGCCAAAAATGGGCAGGGTTAGGTACAGGTTTTCTTCATCACAGTCACCAACTGCTTCTGGTATTTCTGCAGGAAGAAGGTAGGGTGAAGAGTTAGCAATGAAAGGAGGTTTGAGGGGTGATGTTTGGCCCAGGCAGGAATTTCTGTCGCAGGTAAAAAGCCCAGCAGCCTGTTATGTGCATGTTGGTGTTGTGTGCAGGGCTCGGCTGTGTAGTGGGTGTAGCAGCTCACATCTGGTGGGAGGGGGAGTCCTCCTGCTTTAGCAGTGGCCTGCCAGCTTGCTTCCAGGACTGGTCCCTCTTTCAGTAAGGCAGGCTGAATTATGTATGTAAATATATTTTTTGATCAGCCTTCTTTGAGCTGAACCAAGACCTACTTCAAAGATAAAATAGGACAGCAAGGAGACTGTCGCCTTTGTGGCATGCTAAAAGCTAATAAATTTGAGAAAATACCAAACAGATCTCCTGCCCATTTCAGTAGCCTGCTAAGTACAGCTCTTAGTGGATGATTTCTCCTTGCAGAAATGCCGTGTTTGGAGATCAGAGCAATTTTTTTGAGTCAGTTAAGTTCTGCCCTGGATGCAGAGGCAGAATTGTGTTTGAGGACAAACTGAAACTTGTAGCAACGTCTGAAAGTTTTGCCAGTAGATATATGTTCATGTTCTGAGGCATCTTGTTCACTGAGTTTGCAAGCCAGCTTCTTTTACACACTTGTTTTATTGCTCTCAGTGTCTCGAGGGCAGACTGTCTTGCCAGTATGCGGAAGAGCTGCCATCAGAGGAGCAGCAACTTGGCTGTTACCAACAATGAGCTGTTGAGGGGTGGGGTTTTCCCCAAATCTCTCACCCTCTCTCTAATGTTCTCACTGAATTCAGTGACAGCCTGATCCATGCTGTTGATGCCAACCAGTTAATGTCAGGGGAAAGCTTACCAATATCATCAATCACACACTCCACCTCTGCTGAATGATAATAGAGTGTCGTCTCTGGACCCACGCTAAGGGTGTAGTTAACCAGGAGGGTGTACTTTGTTTCATTTCTATTCACATACTGAAAAAGAGAGAAGTGTAAGGCTGTAGCAGCTTTCAGAATAGGCAGGCATGTATATCCTGAGCAACACTAATTATTCCAACACCCTCCTCTCCCCTGCATATAGCTCAGTCTCCAAAAACATCTCTTCAGAGGGCCTAAAACTATTCAAAAATCTGGCCTGCATTCAATAGCTCTTTCAGCCAAACATAAATGTGGAGAATGTTGTGCCTTTTCAAAGGCACAAAGAAAATGAAGACAAGTGAACACAGTGGTGGTTCCTCTGTAGCCCAGTGGTGAAAGAGCTCGTAGAGGGAGATCCAGGTCCAAATCCTTACTCTTTTTTACTCAAGAGTGTGGGCTGAACCCAGGACAGTAAGTAACTGGTTGAGTAGAAGATTTGAGGAGATGCTCTGAGAGATCCCTCTCAATATCCTCTTTTACTTCATTGAAAGTGCTCCTAAAGCAAAACTTGTTCAGCCTGAAAGAAATAGTTCAGAATTTTTTTTGCTTGCTTTGATACTTAATGCAATTTGACTGTGGTTTGACTGCAGCCTGAAAACTGTCTGCACAAATCCTGTGCATTCACAATGTTGTTCCGTGTAGCAGCATCACAGCTCTGAGTGGTTTGGTTGAAAGTGTGGTAGAGGACTTGCAGTAATGCATCCTCCCACTGAAACGAGAGGTTGAAATCCCTCTGTGAGTATATACTTTTACAAATATTTGGATTACAAATGGTCTGAAGCTTAACAAAATTACATTTAGAGTACCCTGACCTTGCCTGTAACCTGCCCACATGGGCCATGGCCTGTGCCAGCAGTCAAATGGCTCTGCACAAACAGTGAGTTCAGGAGTTACTGGATTTTGGAAACTGGTGTTTGCCAGCATTGCAGTAATTGATTTATTTTTCCTAGACACTCCTGCTTCAAGGGGCAGCATCTAACACAAATTTGACAAACCTCTTCCTGTTGGGTGTACACTTGGGCATTAGCCATGCTGACAGGCACTTAAGAAAGTAAAATTTCATCCTATCTGATTACACTTGATACTGATCTCCTAGAGATCTATGGAGAGCAAGGTGGGGACAGAAAATCCTCTAATCTTAACTCGGATGAGCTCAGAGTAATTGACACCTTTATGATCAAGGAACTGTTGTTGGTTAATAAATGCTGAACCATATTCTGCAAAGGGACCGCCTCACCTCCTCCACTCTGCTGTTGAAGTGACCTGCTGTATCCTACCTCTTTTAGAATATATGGATCATCAAAAGAGACTTCCAGGATAAATGCTTTTGTTCCATTAGAAAAGGTAGTTTCATAAATCCTGAAGCCATGATGTTGTGCTTCCCTCAGGGTAAATGGCACATTTCCTATTGTGATTGCCACCAGAGAGACATCGGGAAGAAAGTGTCCAAATACAACATTAAATAGCCGTTCCTCTGGCACAGTATCTGCAGGGAGAGAACATCAAATTACTGCTGATGTGGATCGAATAGCAAAGACTGTTGGGGTGGCCTCCCATTCCAATTCCAGGAAACTTAGCCAGCAGCCATCTCTTTAATGGCTCTGATTAATGAGTGTTTGTGTTCTAGTCAGATCTGAAATACTCTGAGCGCATGAGAATTGCTTCAAGATGCAGGGGATTAAAAACAAATACATACAACTTTACAGGAAGTGGGTTCAGTCACTTTCTAGAGGTGCACTATGATGTGCAATGCCTTTACTATAAAGAAATCTAGAATCTAGTTCAGCCACATAAAATATGAAAAAATTATCATAATATATGGTAAGAGGCTCCTTTTTCTTTTTATATAACTTATCCAGAAAGCTCCAAATATGTTTAGTGCCCTAATGCATTGGAAAATATAATTTAAAAACCATGACTGCAGCACTGTGTGGCATGATGATTTCAGTACACTCCCAAGGTATCAAATAGCAAGTTTGGGGGAGAAAATACCATCCAAGAATGCTGTCCTCAGACAGTACTTCTTCCCAGTGTGATAACTGCACATCACAACATCTTTATTCCAGGGTACCAGTGTTTACTGGAAAAATCTGGGTGTTAACGTTAAAGGAATGTTTACATTTTTATCTGCAAATTATAAGTTAAGGCTGAAGGGCTTTTATTGGTGGGGTTTTTTTGTTTGTTTTTTTGTTTTGTTTTGGTTTTTTTTTGTTTTGTTTTATTTTGTTTTGTTTGTAATATGATACTTGAAGCTTGACTTTGCCTAGCAAATTGGAAGTGGGAGTTGAGAACATTCTGGTAAATCCAGATGTGTGGCAGAGGTCAGGTGGAGCAATGTATAGCACAGCAAAAGATTGGTAAAAATCAGTGAAAGGAAAGACTTACTGTTGATAACAGTTGGTATTTGTGGCATGAAAGGTGTGGTGATGGATTTGATGACTGTATACTTCGTGGTTTGCCAACCTGCATCTGTCCACGTGTGCTCCAGAAACAGGTCAATACTGTAAATGGCTCCATATACACCACCAGATATGGAGCTCTAGGAGGTAAAAAGTGTGATTATGTCTTAATTCTCAGCTTAATAAAGAGATGACTGAACGTGGTTAAAATTCTTACATTAGAAAGAGAAAATGGTATTCTAGTCTAGCTTGGGATGGATTTTGCTAAGGGAGCTTGTTTGTTTGTTAGTTTGGCCCATTTGTCTGGTCCATGTGTGCCTCAGATATTGCTGAGGTCCTTAATAAGGAAGTACCAGGTTTTCAGGGGTGTCCTCATTATGTGTAGCATGTCACCACATTTGTGGGTTTTTTTACCATCATTGGATTTTTACAATCAGTCATGTCTTTTGTTCTGTCCAGTGCACAAAAAGGGAACTCCTGAAGGGGATAAGTCAAAATCACACCAATGTCATTTTTAAGAAATATTTCCAACTCCTTTCTAGATATTCAAGATCAGGCTGGATGGAGTTTTGAGCACAATTATCTAGTGAAAGATGTTTCTGCCCATGGAAGGGGAATCTGGAGTAGATTATCTCTGAAAGTGCCTTTCAGCCCAAACTATTCTGTTTTACTGAACATTTTTTTGACATTACCTCTCTATCTGTAAATTATATATTGATGAGGAACAAACTATGTTCAAAGCAGGTGACTGCACCCCAACCATGTGCAGAGAACCTGACCCATGCTAAATCATGCTGTCTTTATCTGGAAATTGGCAGGGAAATTACTCCTTGAACCAGGCCAGAATTTACCAGGACTAGTTTCATTATTTAACAACATAGACAATTGAATTCCAGTTTTCAGGAATGCTTTTATGCTTGTTTTATTAGTATGTCTTGTAGATTACTAACAAAAGGCATTTTCTTGCTTCTATCATGTTTTGTCATAATAAATTCTTAGTTTCTGAGTAGGAGCTTTCAAAACACAGGGAAGTAGCATCTAGTTCTTAAAATATTTATTGTATCTACAAATTGTAAGCAGCAATCAATCAGTATTTGGAATTATCATGATTTGGAAACATCTGTAGTATAAGCCCTCAAATGTATTTGTGTGTGGCAGGTTTGTACTAACCTCTAGCTTGCCTCCTTCTGCTCCGATAGGGATGGTTATTCTGATTTGTGTCTCGTTGTGCTCCAGTGAGTAGTTCATCTCCTCTGGATTTACTATGACTTGGTCATCCACTCCCATTATAATGCTTTTAGACAGAAAGGTGGATTCCTGAACCACTAGAGTGGGGATAACTCTTGGCACAGTCCATGTTATCATAGTACTGGTGAAGCTGATGCCATCTGTGCAGTTAAATAGACAGTCCCAGAGGAGGGGCAATTAGAGTTACCAGTCAGTCATGTCTCTGCCTTCCCCTGATTCCCTTTCACCAGGGTGTATCTACTGCTTTCACTGATGCAACACCTTGTAGGATATTAGCCAAATGATGGCTATTTTGTCACAGAGACCCTGGCACTCGAAGCAGACCTGAATCACCAGTTTCAGGTGAATCATTAATTTATTCAGAAGAACTGGCAGCCGTGCTCCCAGCTACCTGCTCTGTCCCAGGACTTACTGGCAAAAGGAACAGGGCACAGAGCAACCTGTTTGGACCTTCTTGAAATATTGGCTTCAAGATCACGACAACTTAAAACCTCATGTTTCCTCATCACTTGTTCACATTGATATTCTTCTGTGAGAGCCAGGTGCAGCCACCACTTCCCTGCAGAAAGCCAGGCTAGTCCTGCCTCTCCAGAGAAAAGGACTAGGTGAGTCCCAAGGATGCAGACCTGCATGCCTTGCGTAGAGTTGTGTGAAAGAGGAGAGCCAAGGCTGTGGGATTAGTCCAGGGGAGGCTCCCTGGCTCTTCTATAGCAGTTTTACTTGTTTCCAGTTCCCTGCATATAGTGTGGGAGTTTTGAGAAACCAAAGACAAGGCATGACACTGCACCGGGAACACAAGTAATGTAGTGTCACAGCAGGGACCGTGTTTGTCTGGGACTACAGCCACAGACTCTTAGCTCATGTTTCCCTGAGGGAAGCTTTTAAAACTCTTCTCTTAGTGAGAATGGGAGGACTGTGTTTTCCACTAGCTTCTTAGGTGGTTATTTTTATACTTAGGTGGTGGTGAAGAAGGAAGAGATCCTTACCAACAGGACAGGAAACAGTCGTGTCAATCAGCAAAAGCAGCCACCGTTGCCTGTACATGGAAGTGGAAGTGACCATGTTCATATTTACACCACTGACCTGTTTGAGCCCAGGCAGAAAAAGAGAGCTGATGTTCTGGAGAGGCAGTGGGAACAGCAGAGCTTTGTATCTGTCTGGGATCAACAACTCACCACGCTGACGTCAGACTCGTTGCTGTGGTAGGGCGCTCGCAGGTACACTCGGGACAGGGTGTTATTGAAACTGTAGCCCAGTTTTACTGCATCACTTACTGTTATTCTCTTTCTCCCTGATGGAGAAACAAACATCAGTTGCCATTGCTGGTATGCAATATTTTGAGTCTGCAAGAGAGAGATGAGGTCCATCAGTTCTAGGTCCACCAAAATCTCTTAAAAAGCTCTGATATTGTAGCACCTATTTTCCTATGTTAGAAGTGGGAGTAACTGCAATGATACTGGATACTATTAGTTCATCTCGGGCAAGAAATATCCTTGTAAAGATAAGGAATTCTAGAGCTCTTTAGGGCATCTTTCAAGATAGTCTTCTAGCAGCCCTGGAAGAAATGTAGATGGGTGGCCTTAAACAATTCCACTGTGGACACAATGCCGGTGCTGTTAAAAAATTGATTGTTTCCATGTCTGTTGATTGCTACAGCAGCCCAGAGGCCAAATGACAGACTACCTTTTATAGTGTAGCTGTATTGTGTCAAAGATAAGAAGAGAGCAATGCCTGTACTGAGTTAGAACAGAGTCCCCTGAAATGATGGCCATATGGGGGCACAGTCAAAAGGAAAATAGGCATAAGGAGCAAGTAAGACATGAGGAAAATGGGACAAGCATATACATTTCACAGAATCACACAATGGTTAAAGTTGGAAGGAACCACTGGAGTCCATCTAGTCCAACCTCCCTGACTGAGCAGGGTCCCCATGAGCATGTTACTCAGGATTGTGTCCAGGCAGCTTTTGAATGTCTCCAGAGGAGACTCCACACCTTCTCTGGGCAATCTGTTCCATTCTTCCTCAAGCTCAGGTGGAACTTCCAGTAGATCAGTTTCTGTCTGCTCTCTCTTGTCCTACTGCTGGGCACCACTGAGGAGAACCTGGCTCCATCCTCTTTACACCTTTCCTTCAGATACTTGTATACATTGGGTAAGATCCTCTCCTAGCCTTCCCCAGACTATACAGGCCGAACTCCCTCAGGTTTTCCTCATAAGAGAGATGCTCCAGTCACCATTTCCCACTCATTCTTTCCAGCCTCAAATATTTTTCATCTCAGTGACTCCTGAGCTATCTGTAGCTTCTTTGTATTTTGTATGTCTTATTGGACTTACTCTCTTTAGTCAACTTTTCCAGACTCTCCTTGGGATCAAGTAAGATTTTAGCAGCCACAATATCTTTTGGTGATGAGTTTGACAGTTTCACTACCCATTGTGTGAAGAACCACCAACCTTTGTTTGTCTTGAACTCAGTTTCCACTAATGGAACAAACATATGACTCTGTTCTCCCACCTAAATGTCTTTTTGCAGTCTAGAGGTCTAAAAATACTTGAGAGGCTTTCAGTACTTGATGGCAAATTTGTCATCTCCTTTTTTTTTTCAGAGATGGAGCTATGTCCCAAGAATGACTCATAAGAGTAGAGAGAAGAGGCAGGCTAGGACCTGTTAGGCAAGACTCCCCTTCATACCTCTGGCAGTGCTGACATCCATGCTACAGTGTAGTCATTTGAAACAGCCGGGACATCAGTCTTCACTGACACCTGGAGACACAGGAGATTCTTTGGGAGCAATGGGAGCAAACAGATCTTCAGTATTATTACAGGCATGGGGAGCAGTGTCTATCAGGATTTAGCAATTTGCACTTCCTGGAGGTAATTAAAGTGTTTCCATGGAGGTTGTTGATGGCAGTAATTTATGTGGCCTTAAAATGAAAGTTAAAACCATGACATTTATAATGGTGGGATTACTTTGTGTATAACCAGGCAAACCTAAAGTTCTGCTTCATATCTGGTAAGCTGTAAACTGGGTCTCTCCACTGGAGATACAGGAAAAGCAGGTTATTGGCATTAACAGGACTGGTTCCCTCTTCCCATGCAGGCTGAATACCTGAAAATGCAGCATCCCTAAATTCCTAAGGTCAGTGCTGTGGTGTAAATCTTGCCCACACGTGCTGCAGAATGAGGCAAGGAAAGAGGACAGTCAGAGGACACTGAGATTGGAGTCAGTGTTTGCCTCAGACATCTGTACCGTGGTTTAAGTGTGTTGTAACACCCAGATGTGACTGCACAGCCTCGAGTTCTAATAGGAGAAGTATGCTTTCTTTGTCCTGCCTGTTGTAGGCATGCACAGAAAGCAATGAAGTTTGGTTCGTTCACTGCCTCATTCCTACACTGGTGTGTAGGTGATGGCAGCAGGCTGTGCAGCCCCGTTGTACCACCTGGTAGGAGGCAGGTCCTGTCTCACAGTCGTGACCTGTGAGTTGTGTGATGCAGCAGAGATGCAGCTCTGCAAACCCTAGGTTTTATTATGTCAGATGTGAGGATGACATTCTCACAGGTGCTGCAGGACTTCATGACAAAAAGGTACTCTTGTGAGCTTAAGAGATTGGCCTTAAGCCTCTCTGTTGATTTGCTTGCAGAGGTTTGCCTTACTTCATCTGTAACAGTTAACTGAATTTCACTACATCCAAAATACCTATGGCATGTTGTCCTGGGTTGAAGTA
>VZTN01006369.1:25451-36494 GCA_013400515.1 Erpornis zantholeuca
GGGGGGGCCATGGGGGGGACACGGGCCCGAGGTACCGGGGGGACATGGCGGGGACACGGGGGAGGCTCCGGGGCATTCCCGGGACGCGGCGCTGGCTCGGCCCCGCTCGGGCTCCCCCCGGTGCTGCCGGGAAGGAGATCCCAAAGGAACCCCCAGAGTCCTCTTCGTGCGGGGTTGCTCCATCCCATTCCCATTCCCGGTCCCATTCCCATTCCCATTCCCCATCCCATTCCCGATCCCATTCCCCATCCCATTCCCATTCCCACCTCCTGGCTGCACGATGGAGGGCAGGACGTTCCCATCCCATTCCCATCCCCATCCCCACCCCAGTTCCCGATGGATCCCCCAGGCTGAAGCACAGAGAGGGATTTTGGGGGAGGGGGGAGGTCTCCGCTCCCAAATCCAGACGGGATTCAGGATTTAGGGTCGGGATTGGGATCAGCACCAGCGGCCACATTCCCGTGGGGTATTTGGGATAGTTCATGGAATGGTTTGGTTGGGAAGGGACATTTTCCACTATCCCAGCTGGATCCAAATCCATCCAACCTGGCCTTGGACACTGCCAGGGATCCAGGGACAGCCACAGCTGCTCTGGCAATTCCAGCCCAGCCCCTCCCCACCCTCCCAGCCCCAGCAATTCCTTCCCAACATCCCAGCCCAAGCTCCCCTTTCCCACTGGGAAGCCATTCCCTGCCTCCTGTCCCTCCATGCCTTGGCCCCAGTCCCTCTCCAGCTCTCCTGGAGCTCCTTTAGGAACTCTGAGCATTCCCTGGAGTTTTCCCTTCTCCAGGGGAACATTCCCAGCTCTCCCAGCCCAGCTCCAGAATCCCAATCCTTGTGGTTCCCCAGCACCTCCAGGAAGATTCCATTTGGGAATTTCTCCATGATATCCAACCCAATCCTGTCCCTCCAGTCCCTGACGGTTGGGAAAGGTTCCACCAAGGAGGGAAATGGAATTGTCCCTTCCCAGGGAATTGGGGCTGGGAGGGTGGGGAGGGGCTGGGCTGGAATTGCCAGAGCAGCTGTGGCTGCCCCTGGATCCCTGGGAATGTCCAAGGAAAGCTTTGGATCAGGCTTGGATCCATCTGGGATGTGAGGAAGTTTCAGGATTGGAACAGGATCAGATTTCAGATCCCTTCCTACCCAAATTCCAGGATTTTATGGAGGGCAGGAGAGGCCTGGACAATTTCCAGGCTCCCTCTGAGCTCCTCCGGAGCAGGAATTCAGGAAAATCACCTGCCCTGGATCCTTTCCCAAGGCCTGGATCCTTTCCCAAGGGATGCATTCTGCCATTCCCAGCCCCCCAGGGCATCCCTGGAAGTGTCCAAGGCCAGGTTGGATTCACCCAAGATCATGGGAGGTGCATCCCTGCCCATGGATGGATTGGGAATGGGAATGGGAATGGCATTGCAGCTCTTTTCCAACCCAAAGCATTCCAGGATTCTGGAGCTGGGCTGGGAGAGCTGGGAAGGAGAGAAGGGAAAACTCCAGGGAATGCTCAGAGTTCCTAAAGGAGCTCCAGGAGAGCTGGAAAGGGATTTGGGATAAGGCATGGAATGTCAGGATCCAGGGAATGGCTTCCCAGTGGGAACGGAGATCTTGGGCTGGGATTTTGGGAAAGAATTCCCAGCTGAGAGCGTGGCAAGGTTCCAATTCCCAGGAGAGGAGCAGGAAGCAGCTCCGGGAGGAATCTGGAACGAAATTTCCGAGTTTTCCTTGGATTTGGGCTCAGGATTTGGAGGTTTTTTTTTGGGTTTGTTTTTTTTTTTTTTCCTCGGGAGGATCTGGCAGAGCTCTGGGATTAAAATAGTGCTGGGATGAGATTATCCCCGGATCCGGGCTGGAAATAGGCCACGGTTCCTCGGCAACTGGGAGAGCCAGGAATGGAAAATCCGGGAGGGAAAACCTGGAGAGTCCCGGGAATTTCATATCCCTCGGGTTAAAAGGTGGAGAAAACATGGATCAGGGAATTAAAAAGCTCAGGGAGAAAGGTGAAGCGCTGGAAAAATTGGAAGGAGGAAAAAAAAAACACCTTGGAAAAGTGGTGGGAAAAGCCAGGCCTGGCCAGGCTGGGAGCAGGGAATGGGAAAAATCCACGTGGCTGGCAGAGAAAAATGGGATAAGGAGTAGGATTTGGGATCCTGGATGAAGGGGTTTGATGTGGGAAAGGGATCCCAGGAATTCCCAGAGTCGGGAATTGCAGGAGTGGGAGGCACGAGGAGCTGCTGGGAAGTTGGGAAGGTGGCGGGAGCAGCTTGTGGGGCTGGGAATGGCAGAATGCATCCCTTGGGAAAGGATCCAGGCCTTGGGAAAGGATCCAGGGCAGGTGATTTTCCTGAATTCCTGCTCCGGAGGAGCTCAGAGGGAGCCTGGAAATTGTCCAGGCCTCTCCTGCCCTCCATAAAATCCTGGAATTTGGGTAGGAAGGGATCTGAAATCTGATCCTGTTCCAACCCTGAAACTTCCTCATATCCCAGGTGGATCCAAGTCCATCCCAACCCAACCTTGGACATTCCCAGGGATCCAGGGACAGCCACAGCTGCTCTGGCAATTCCAGCCCAGCCCCTCCCCACCCTCCCAGCCCCAGCAATTCCTTCCCCACATCCCAGCCCAAGCTCCCCTTTCCCACTGGGAAGCCATTCCCTGCCTCCTGTCCCTCCATGCCTTGGCCCCAGTCCCTCTCCAGCTCTCCTGGAGCTCCTTTAGGAACTCTGAGCATTCCCTGGAGTTTTCCCTTCTCCAGGGGAACATTCCCAGCTCTCCCATCATCCCTGACCTCATCCCCCACCCCCAAACTTCCCAAATCCCAGGATTTTTGGGGCGGGAGCAATCCTTTTGCAGGATAAGGCAGTCATGGATTTGGGGATGTGTTTGTGGTGGATTTAAAATCTCTGGGGTGGATCCATGGGAGGAAGGATGGAAGGATCCATGGATGGATGGATGGATCCATGGAAGGATGGATGGATCCATGGATGGATTGATCCATGGATGGGTGGATTGATCCATGGAAGGATGGATGGATCCATGGATGGATTTACAGAATGCTTCCCATGGATTATCCATTTGGGAATCTCCATGCCCTCCCTCATCCCTGCATTCCCCAATCCCAGAGTCCCCAAGGATGAATGGATCCATGGATGGGTGGATGGATCCATGGATGGGTGGATGGATCCATGGATGGGTGGATGGATCCATGGATGGATGGATCCATGGAAGGATTGATCCATGGAGAGATGGATGGATCCATGGATGGAAGGATGGATCCATGGAAGGATGGATGGATCCATGGATGGATGGATCCATGGAAGGATGGATCCATGGAAGGATTGATCCATGGAAGGATGGATTGATCCATGGATGGGTGGATGGATCCATGGATGGATTTACAGAATGCTTCCCATGGATTATCCATTTGGGAATCTCCATGCCCTCCCTCATCCCCGCACTCCCCAACCCCAGAGTCCCCAAGGATGAATGGCTCCGAGCTCGCCGGCACCACCACCGCGTCCAACCCCAAATCCAAGGAGGATCCCGTTGGGAATGGGCACGAGGAGAAGGACACCAATCCCTTCGCCGAGTACATGTGGATGGAGAACGAGGAGGATTTCGACCGGCAGGTGACAATTCCCACATCCCTGGAATCCTTGGGATCGTTCCTGGGATCGGGAATGGAGGGAGGAGCACAGCCTGGGAGAGCATTCCTGGCTCTCTGTGTGTATCCCTAGGGAAAACCATCAGGGAATGCTGGGATTCTCATGGGAGAGGGAGGGTTTGGGGTGGAGGTGTCCTGGAGGGGTGGAATGATGGCCTCAGGCTGTGCTGGCTTGGGATATTGGGAATATTGGGAGTATTCCTTCATGGAAAAGAGTGGGAATTGCCTTTCCTGGTGGGATTGAAGGCCTCAGGCTGTGCTGGCTTGGGATATTGGGAATATTGGGAATATTCCTTCATGGAAAAGAGTGGGAATTGCCATTCCTGGCAGGATTTAAGGCCTCAGGCTGTGCTGGGTTGGGAATATTGGAAAAGGGCTGGAATTGCCATTCCCAGTGGGATTTAAGGCCTCAGGCTGTGCTGGCTTGGGATATTGGGAATATTGGGAATATTCCTTCATGGAAAAGAGTGGGAATTGCCATTCTTGGCAGGATTTAAGGCCTCAGGTTGTACCAGGTTGGGATATTTGGGATATTGGGAGTATTCCTTCATGGAGAAGGGCTGGAATCGCCATTCCTGGTGGGATTTAAGGCCTCAGGGTTGGAATATTGGGAATATTGGAAAAGGGCTGGAATTGCCATTCCCAGTGGGATTAAAGGCCTCAGGCTGTGCTGAGTTGGGGTATTGAGAATATTGGGAATATTCCTTCATGGAAAATGGCTGGAATTGCCATTCCTGGCGGGATTTAAGACCTCAGACTTGGGATATTGGGACTATTCCTTCATGGAGAAGGGCTGGAATCGCCATTCCCAGTGGGATTTAAAGCCTTGGGAACTCAGCCTCAGGAGGATCTCCGAGGAGGTTTCCCCACCTCAACCACTCCCTGAATTCCTCGGGGGCCGCGCTCCGGCCTTTTCCCTTGGAAAAAACCCAATCCTTCCCTCGGGGATCTCTCCCCCCAGGTGGAGGAGGAGCTGCAGGAGCAGGAATTCCTGGATCGCTGCTTCCAGGAGATGCTGGAGGAGGAGGAGCAGGACTGGTTCATCCCCGCGCGGGACCTGCCCCAGGGCATGGCGCAGCTCCAGCAGCAGCTCCATGGGCTCGCGGTGGGCGACGGATCCGAGGACATCCTGGTGAGCATCCCAAGGGAACTGGGGCCTCCTGGGATTGGTTTCCCATCCTGGGAATGCTTCCAGCCCTGGGATGGTTCCAGCCCTGGGATGGTTCCATCCTTGGAATTGTCCATTCCCAGAATCGTCCGGTCCCTGGAATTGTTCCATCCCTGGAATTGTTCCATCCCCGGAATTGTTCCGTTCCAGGAATTGTTTCATCCTTGGAATTGTCTCATTCTGGGAATTGTCTCATTCTGGGAATTGTTCCATCCTTGGAATTGTCCATTCCCGGGATTGTCCTGTCCCTGGAATGGTTCCATCCTTGGAATTCTCTCATTCTGGGAATTGTTCCATCCCTGGAATTGTCCATTCCCGGGATTGTCCCGTCCCTGGAATTGTTCCATCCCCGGAATTGTTCCGTTCCAGGAATTGTTTCATCCTTGGAATTGTCTCATTCTGGGAATTGTCTCATTCTGGGAATTGTTCCATCCTTGGAATTGTCCATTCCCGGGATTGTCCTGTCCCTGGAATGGTTCCATCCTTGGAATTCTCTCATTCTGGGAATTGTTCCATCCCTGGAATTGTCCATTCCCAGGATTGTCCTGTCCCTGGAATTGTCTCGTTCTGGGAATTGTTCTATCCTTGGAATTGCCTCATTCTGGGAATTGTTCCATCCTTGGAATTGTCCATTCCCGGGATTGTCCTGTTCCTGGAATTGTTCTATCCTTGGAATTGTCCATTCCCGGGATTGTCCTGTCCCTGGAATTGTCTCATTCTGGGAATTTTTCCATCCTTGGAATTGTCTTGTTCTGGGAATTGTTCCATCCCTGGAATTGTCTCGTTCTGGGAATTGTCCCATTCCTGAAATTATCCTGTCCTTGGATCCCTGGGATTGTCCCATTCCATTCTTGGAATTATCCCACCCCTGGAATTGTCCTGTCCCTGGAATTGTCCCCTCCATGGAATTATCCCATCCTTGGAATTGTCCCTGGATCCCTGGGATTGTCCCACCCTTGGAATTATTCTGTTCCTGGAATTGTCCCCTCCAAGGAATTGTCCCACCCTTGGAATTGTCCATTCCCTGGAGTGTCCCATCCTTGGAATTGTTCTGTTCCTGGAATTTCTGTTCCCAATTTTCCCACCCCAGGAATTGTCCCACTCTTGGAATTGTCCCTGGATCCCTGGAATTTCCCCACCCCTGGAATTATCCCTGAATCCCTGGAATTTCCCCATTCTTGGAATTGTCCATTCCCAGGAGTGCCCTGTCCTTGGAATTGTTCGGTTCCTGGAATTTTTGCACCCCTGGGATTGTCCTGTTCCTGGGATTGTTCCATCCCTGGAATTATTTTCCCACCCCTGGAATTGTCCCAGGATCCCTGGGATTGTCCCACCCTCGGAATTGTCCCATTCCTAGAATTTTTCCACCCCTGGAATTGTCCTCTCCTCGGAATTGTCCCTGAATCCCTGGAATTTCCCCATCCCTGGAATTATCCCTGGCAGTGCCAGCCTGGATCCCCCTGGAACATTGGGAAGCATCCCTAGGGATCAGGATGAGCTCCCTCCCCACAATCCCATCACCTTCCTCTCCCAATTCCCACAAAAACCACGGAATTTTCCCATTTTCCCCCCCAAATCCACCCCAAAAACCCAAACCTCGGAGCCTTTGGAGTCTATCCCAGAACAAAATCCCAACATTCCCAATTTTTTTTCTTTTTTCCAGAGCAAAAGCAACTTGAATCCAGATGCCAAGGAATTCGTGCCTGGAGTGAAATACTGACCCTTGGGAATGGCCAGAGACTGAATCCCTGCTCCAGGGAAAACTTGGGAACAGCCTGGAGTGGATCCCAGCACCAGGATCTGCTCCAGCTCCCAGAAATTTGGGGTTTTCCCTATTTTTTTTCGGCTTTTCCTCACTTTTTCCCGGATTTTTTGCCTTCCTGGGATTCGTGGCGACACCACCGGGAGGAGAATCTTGGGAAAATCCACGGGAAAAATTGCAGGAAGAATTTTGGGAATTTTGGGCTTTTCCCAAATTCCTCTTTTCCTTAGGGAATTTTCCAGCTTCAAGTCATTTTTCCCTATTTTTTTTTTTGGCTTTTCCTCACTTTTTCCCACATTTTTTGGCTTCCTGGGATTCGTGGCGATGCCGCTGGGAGGAGAATCTTGGGAGAATCCACAGGAAAATCCTGGGAAATTCTGTAGGATTTTTAGGGATTGCTGCATTGGCTTTTCCCAGATTCCCTGCACTGGGATTTTTCCAGGGGTTCTGAGCTGTGATCCCGAAATTCCTCGGTGCTGGAAGCTGAGCAGGGAGGATCCCAGAAATTCCAGCAATCCCAGCAATTCCAGAGGTTCTTATGGAATGCTGGATCCCCCAGGGAAGAGTCACTTTTCCCAAATTCCTCTTTTCCTTAAGGAATTTTCCAGCTCTGAGTCATTTTGGATTTTCCCTATTTTTTTTTTTTTTTTTGGCTTTCCCTCACTTTTTCCCACATTTTTTGGCTTCCTGGGATTCGTGGTGACGCTGCCAGCAGGAAAATCTTGGGAAGATCTCAGGAAAGGAGCAGGATTCCCTGTTGGGATATTTTGGGAATGTCCTGGTGCTGATCCCTTTTCCAAGGATCCTGGAGCAGCTCTCGGAGCAGGATCTGCGTCTCCATTGGAATTCCATCCTGGGAATTTCCTTCCCCATCCGTGGGAGCTTCCAAGGTTCTGAAAGGCTTGGAAAATCCAGGGAAAGCTCGGAAATTCCAGGGAAATCAGAAGGTCCTTGGGGTTGGAAATCCTTATCCATGGAAATCAGGAACTTTTTGGGATTGGAATCCCCATCCAGGGAATGCAGGAGCTTCCTGAAGTTGGAAATCCTTATCCAGGGAATGCAGGAACTTTTTGGGATTGGGGATCCTTATCCAGGGAAATCAGGAGAGTTTTGGGATTGGGAAGATTGGGAATCCCAACAGAGGAAAAGTGGGAGCTTCCCAAGGTTGGAAATCCTTATCCATGGAAATTAAGAATTTTTTGGGATTGGAATCCTTATCCAGGGAAGTCCAGGAGTGTTTGGGGATTGGGAATCCCAACAGAGGAAAAGCAGGAGCTTCCCAAGGTCAGAAATTCTTATCCATGGAAATCAGGAACTTTTTGGGATTGGGAATCCCCATCCAGGGAAGTCAGGAGCTTCCTGAAGTTGGAAATCCTTATCCAAGGAAATTGGGAGCTCCTTGGGATTGGGAATCCTTATCCAGGAAAAGCAGGAACTTCCCAAGGTTGGAAATCCTTATCCATGGAAATCAGGAACTTTTTTGGGATTGGAATCCCCATCCAAGGAACCCAGGAGCTTCCTGAAGTTGGAAATCCTTATCCAAGGGAATTAGGAACTTTTTGGGATTGGGAATCCCAACAGAGGAAAGGCAGGAGCTTCCCAAGGTCAGAAATCCTTATCCAAGGAAATTGGGAGCTCCTTGGGATTGGGAATCCTTATCCAGGAAAAGCAGGTGCTTCCCGAAGTTGGAAATCCTTATCCATGGAAATTAAGAATTTTTTGGGATTGGGATCCTTATCCAGGGAAGTCCAGGAGTGTTTTGGGATTGGGAATCCCAACAGAGGAAAAGCAGGAGCTTCCCAAGGTCAGAAATTCTTATCCAAGGAAATCAGGAACTTTTTGGGATTGGGAATCCCCATCCAAGGAATGCAGGAGTTTCCCGAAGTTGGAAATCCTTATCCATGGAATGCAGGAACATTTTGGGATTGGAATCCCCATCCAAGGAACCCAGGAGCTCCTCATGGCCACAAATCTCTTCTCCATGGAAAACCAGGACCTTCCCGGGGTCGGAAATCCCAAACCAGAGAATCCTGGAGCTTCCCAAGATCCCAAACTCTTCTCCAGGGAAAACGAGGGAGCTGCAGGGCTCGGGAATCCCGGGAAATTCGGGATCCCTCAGCGCCATTCCCGCCACTCATCCGTGAGAATTCCCTCGTTCCCATTGTTCCCGGATCATGGGATGGGAGCAGATCCCATTGGGAACCAGCAGAGCGTGAAGGGCTGAGCTCACAGAATTCCCTTCTCCCAAACCCCCGTGGCAATCCCATCCCAAAATCCCTGGTTTGGGGCCCTTTTCCCGGGAATTCCTCCCCTCCCCGGCTCTGGAGCCATCCTGAACTTCTCCCCTTCCTCCTTTTCCTGCTTTCCCTTGGATTTTTTTTCCCCCATTCCCTCCTTTTCCCCCCCAAAATCTCTCCATGTGCTGTAAATTTGGGAGGCGTTATCCCCAATAAACTTTTTTTTGGGAAGGGAGAGTGGGGCTGGAGTTTGCCTTGGAAAACCGGGAGTGGATCTGGGAGCGGATCCAGCCACCCTCCCCTTCCCAGCAATCCCAGTCATTCCCAGCCAATCCCAGTCAATCCCAGCCATTCCCAGCAATCCCAGTCATTCTCAGCCATTCCCAGTCGTTCCCAGTCATTCCCAGAAATCCCAGTCGTTCCCAGCCATTCCCAGCAATCCCAGTCATTTCCAGCCATTCCCAGCAATCCCAGTCATTTCCAGTCATTCCCAGNGTTCCCAGTCACTCCCAGTCATTCCCAGCCATTCCCAGTCGTTCCCAGCCATTCCCAGCAATCCCAGTCATTCTCAGCCATTCCCAGTCGTTCCCAGCCATTCCCAGCAATCCCAGTCATTCTCAGCCATTCCCAGTCGTTCCCAGCCATTCCCAGTCATTCCCAGCCATTCCCAGTCAATCCCAGCCATTCCCAGTCCCAGCCATTCCCAGCCAATCCCACTCATTCCCAGCAATCCCAGTCATTTCCAGTCGTTCCCAGTAATTCCCAGTTGTTCCCAGCCATTCCCAATCGTTCCCAGTCAATCACAGTCGTTCCCAGTCAATCCCAGCCATTCCCAGTCATTCCCAATCAATCCCAGTCATTCCCAGCCACTCCCAGTCATTCCCAGCCATTCCCAGTCATTCCCAATCAATCCCAGTCATTCCCAGCCACTCCCAGTCAATCCCAGTCATTCCCAGTCGCAGCACCAGGTGCCTCTGCTGGTGCCTCATCCCAGATTTCCCTCCTGGAAAAGCTCCTGGAGGATTTTCCATTTTCCTTTCCAGGTGCTTTTGGCACTGCTGATTCCAGGCAAAGATATCCCAAAAGGGATCTTTCCCTTTTTCTCCCCTTTTTTTCCTTTTTCCCCCTTTTTAAGGAAATTCAGCCCCAAAAGCTTCTCCTGCAGCTCCATGAATTCCCAGGTCGTGGATGCCTCATCCCAGATCCCAATCTTTGGGATCTCTCCCACCCTGGCAGGGCCCACAGGTGTCCTCCTCCCTGCTCCTCCTGCTTTTCCTTGGATCCAGAGCCCTCCCTGGACAGGATCCCATTCCCAATCCCATTCCTATTCCCAAACCCATTCCTGTTCCCAAACCCAATCCCATTCCCAATCCCATTCCCACTCCCATTCCCATTCCCGTTCCCATCCCTGTGCTCCAGCCTGGCCTCCTCAGGCACTGGAACTGGAATTTCCAAGGTCCTTTTTCCCTCCTTTTCCTGCAGCCCCATTCTGGTTCCGGATGTTCCCATTCCCAGTAGGGCCGGACTGGGACCAGTCCCCATTCCAGTGGCTCCCAGCCCCACACTCCCAACCCATCCCGCTCCAATCCCCACATTCCTGATCCCATCCTGCTCCAGTCCCCACATTCCTGATCCCATCCCATCCCATTCCCACATTCCTGATCCCATCCTGCTCCAATCCCCACATTCCTGATCCCATCCTGCTCCAATCCCCACATTCCTGATCCCATCCTGCTCCAATCCCCACATTCCTGATCCCATCCCATCCCATTCCCACATTCCCATCCCCATCCTGCCCCATTTCCATGCTCCCATTCCATCCTTCTCCATCCCATCCCATCCCATCCCATCCCTGCCCCATCTCCACCCCATTCCCTGTGGGCAGTGCAACCATTTTATTGCTGAACCCCACAAACCCCCCGGGACCCCCGGGACCCCCAGACTCCCCCAGGACCCCCCCGGGACCCCTCAGAACTCGTGTGTGTAGAACACATCCACGTTCCCGGCTCGATCCAGCAGCAGCGCCATTCCCACATTCCTGGTCCCATTCCCACATTCCTGGTCCCATTCCCACATTCCTGGCTCCCATTCCCACATTCCTGGCTCCCATCCCCTTCCTGCTTCATCCTCACAATCCCATCCCTATCCTGTCCCTTCCTGCCCTATTCCCACACTCCCATCCTGGCCCATTCCCCTTTCCCACTCCCTTCCCATCCCATTCCCC